>JAODLM010000344.1:600000-844798 GCA_036937905.1 Salvia rosmarinus
TAATTTAATTCAATGCTTATTTTTATGTTGATAAGCATTACAAGATTACTACCAAAATTGATTACATTGTTTGTGTATGGATCTTCGAAATGAATGGTGTGAAGGATGGAATCACATGTTGATATGAAATGTTATTAATTTTGTTGGGTGGCTGACCTTTTCGTATAAGATTTCGGTCTATCTGGAGGATGATGCCTGCAGGGCTAGATGAGCTTGGTGATTGTGTGTATGGACAATTTACGGACTGGTCGGGCGATATGAGGAGTCTCGCTCTCGGCGTTTGAACTTTGATATTATGATGAGATGAGACATGGGATACGGATCATGAAGACCGAAAAATGCTTGGCGGCGACTTTACGAGAAGAAAATGTTTTAGTAAGCACTGAGCGTTTCAACTAAAACCATATGACTTACGATATTGGCGGTGTAATTCAATTATAAAATATTTTCGGCATGAGTCCAGGCAATTCTTGTACTCTCACCGATGTTTGTTTTAAATGTTGATTGAGCTACGATGATGGTGATGGAGGGTGTTGAGAGTCGATAGTCTACTGTTTTGTTAAGATTTGGTGTTACCTTGAATGCATATCGTCATATATGTATTCCACTTTCATTTGCAAACTACGAACTTATTTCGTTATGTTTGATGTTAAATCTTGTTGAGTCCGTCGGACCATTGCTTATCTTTGATGCGATGGCCTAAAACACACAATGTTTTGCGATCACCTTATGTTATGATCATCTTTAGTTTACTTTAAATGCATCTTTATATTAGCCGATAATCCTAAATACTATTCTAGTATTAGTCACCCTCGGTCCGGGTTATCCGGTGCGAGGCGTGACGAGTGGTGCATCGAGCATGTTGCTGCTTTGAAACCCAAGTTGCTTTTAAATCTAAGTCTAGATTGAGTCAACGGACTTGAGAAATCTGTGACTATCTCGACACACCATCCTGAGCTAGGAAAGGTGGCGATTTCTTTCTCAACTCTGAAATGAGGTTTTGAATGATAAGCAAGTTGGAGTATATTTTTACGGAAGGGAGGATTTCCGCATCGTTTTGGATTATGAAATAGACGATGTTGGGTAAAGGAATGTATGATGTTTGAAATGAAAGTATACGAAAAGATTTCCAAAACCTTGATTTTGAAAATCAAGCGAGAGTTATACAAGTGATCAAGTTTTGAGGCGAAATATATGGTTGATCTGAGTTGAATGATCAAAGGAAATGATGAATTCATTTGTTTACTGTATGAGTTGGTTATATGTCATTTTGAAACCTTATTTCCAATTTTCAAAAATGGTTTATGATGAGCGATATGCTAATCTACAAAGAACATAGACTCTAGGAGCATGCTCACGTATCGTGAAAAGAACATAGAAGTATGAACTTCCTACGAGAACAGAGAGCGTTGGGAGAGCGAAAGTGACGATAGCCTCGAACTTCCGGCGCACAAAACGGCGTGAAGGATGAGCGAGGGCGACTTCAACCTTAGGGAAGAAACGGTCGGCATGACATCCCGCCGCCGAGTCTCATCGGCCAGCGGACTATGCGTGGTTTGACCTTGATTGACTTTGACTTTGACGAGTGAAACATCGACTTGAGAGTGGATATGATTGTCGTATTACGTCGACATATTAGTTTATTTTAACGATCGCGCAAATTTCCTGCACTGCGCGGTAAAGTTGTTTTATCCAGTTCTCTTTCGTTAGAACTTGATTTGCATGGTTTTCACCTGCGTACTCTAACGATCCTGGACTTCATTTGTTATGAACAACAGAATCCTAATTCTGCCTCAGAATACCTAGAAGTCTGTTGAACATTAGTTCGAGTGTTTTGTTTAGAATAAGGATCTCATAGCAACTATACCTTAAGCTATTAGATAATATGTTTCGGTAAAATAGAATATAAGATATGATATGTGTTGTACCTTATGATGTCACTTACCTATAGATTGTTTAAGCCTAACCTAGTTGCTTATTAGATGTTCTTAAGTTATCCTTGTCGCCTTCATGGGATGATGTTAGTCGACTTATGTTGTTTTGATGTGGCGGATGGAGGAGATCTCGATACATAGGCTAGGAGGCTAGGACCACCACCCCGGGGTGATGCTTGCACTCGTGAGAGTTGGATGTGCGTTGGGAGGACCTAGCCGAGTTTACGGCGTATTACCTTGACTTTGGAGGAACTGCAGGCGGCCCTTCGCGTGCAGCGGCATGAGACATCTCTCGAGCCAGACTCCCGTGCGATTGGGAGGATTATGCCAGAAGGTATCGGAGATTACATATTCGTGTGCGGTATGATTTGATTGGAGATGCTGACGCCCCCACTCGGTTCCCGGTGTAGAGGTGATAATACTAGGAATAGTATTATAGGACATAAAGGTTAGATCACGGTACATATCAGATTGTAACTAGCGTACTTGAATGTAGCGTAATATGAGTCTCAATCATTCGAGGGTTTGGGTCATCGAGACCGACTTACGCCATGATCGATGGACCTCGATGGTTAAGCTTGATAGCATAATATAGAAGAGTTCGAGTTTAGCGTACGGAGGTGTGGTGAATACATATGTGATGATATGTAGTCGGTGAAACAATTCTAAAAAGCGTCGAGGACACTTGGACTCCTCAACACTCCTCCATCATCGCCATCGAGCTCGACACCATATTTAAAAAAAATATGCCGGGGGCTAAGTCTGAAATTGCACTCGGTGAGACTCATGCGAAACATTTGATAATTTAATTACCTTTTGATATCATGGTAGAGTCCTGAGGGTTTTAATTGAAATGCATTGTGCTTCTAAAACTTTTCGATTAAGTAAGCATCGCTCGGCCGAGCATTTTCTTGGTGTGTGGATCCATATCGAATATCATAATTCATCATAATATCGAATCCATGTTGACGTGTGAATGAAGGCCTCCTCAGCGCAAGCGACCGGCGTGGACCCATTGGCAGCTACGATCCGTCAGTGTACACGTTAACAAGCATATCGTTCAGACCTCAGCCCGATCCTGGCGGCTTAACCTCGGCTCGGGACGGTATTAATTTCATAAGAAGGTTGGTGCGACCCGACAAAATTCATAACATATGGTTGCCTTCCAGCGGATAGGATCACACAAAGCAGATATTTTGGCGGGTAATATTGTAAACAACGATAAGCATTGGAATAGTCTGTAAGTATTCATTTGAAAGAGTAGCAAAGTCACGCTATTTGAAAAGCCCACGGACTATAATTAGTAACGTGGCCGAGTCCTAGGTTTGTTTTCTTCAGTGTCAGATAAATCTGGTTGAGCGTCCACCTTCATAGCAAAAGCGATATTTTATCTGTTGTCGCTTATCGAGACTCTCAAGTCAAATAAATTGATATTCTATATCGATGTAAATTGAATTCTCGATGAATTGACACACTTTCAAATTGTGAATTGATTGGTGGATTCTGTTGCGTTCATATTTAGGTTTAACTTTACGGTTTTAAACGTTCAGCGTATAAGCATGTTTCTCGATATAAAGTTTCATTTGTGAAATCTTTTCTACTAAGGTATTATACTCAATTGGTACATCTTACGTGTATAGTGTATTTGAGCTATATCTCGTAATGCGTTTGACTTAAAAGTCAGAGTAACTGTACCTCAAAGTCACAATTTGACTTTTAAAAAGTAATTTCTTACCATTTCATTTATAATCAATTTCGATCGATTTAAAATCGTAAAGTCATATTTCTCGATTTGTCGGTAAATCGAAGAGGACTTATAATTAATTTTCGTAATTATTAATCCTTTTAATAATTAAAGCGTATATTTTCGATTTAAAAGCGTTATTAAATAGCGTTTGTCTCAAACATAGTAATTGTAATATTCGAAGAAAGCGAATATCACGATTCGGTTTTCTAAACTTAATTAGGGTTTTGCCGTATATTATCTTTTACGACATCAATCTTGTGATTTCGATCTGATATCGTTATATGATTCTTTCATAATTCACTAGGATTGTGAATTAAAGATTGAATTATTACTGAAATGATTCGTCGGTATATTTTAACGTCGACACCGTGTCGAGCGATGCTTTTCATGAAATTTTCGGCGTTGAAGCTTGGAATTAATTTCCATCTTAATTCCTTTATTAAAGGAATATATTTATTTAGTAAGTGTGAACTTCTGCGACCATTTGAGATGAGTCGATTTTGAGCGTTTTGAGGCGTTTTGAGCGTCGGCGTCTGAGGCGATTTGAAAAATGAGTTTAATCTAGGAAATTATAATTTAATTTCCTATTAATATTTAATTTCAGTATTATTAATTATTAAATCGAATTTTAGTTATTGAATTCGATAATTTGATATTAAATTTTCAAAAACCTATTTATAAACTTTGGTTTTCACATGAAATAACTATTAAATTCATATGATATCTAAACTTTATAATATGATATATTGAGTGTTATTAAGCTAAAATCAGTTTTAGATCATTAAAATAAACAGTTTGTATAAATTTAATCTAATTTTAGTAGGGTTTCTTATCATTGATTAATGCTATAATTTTATCCTATGATATTATTTAATATCTAAATCATATATTATGATATATATGTGTATAATTAGGGCTAGAAAATGGCATGAGTATCAATAATAGGTGTAAATTGTATTTTATTCCTATTTTAATTATTTCGGTATTATTAGATAATATACTATATGTTGATTTAATTATTTTTATGGCATGTAATATACATCTATGACCTATGCTATGATTAATACCTTGTGTTTATGTGTAACAAAATTAAAATCAGACATTTTAGCCTGATAGCAGACATTATCCTCAACGTACTGCATGATTTTTTCTATTGCGATGCATGTGAGGCTTTTAACACTTACCATCATCACTAAACCCCTATGAAATCTGCCATTTGTGAAGAGGTGTGTGTGTGCGTGTAATAGAGTAATATAGGGGAGGACTCTTCTTCTCATTCTGATATACCCTCTTGACCCAATTATTCTCCATTCCTCCCCGTTCTCCTCTGAAACGAGGCTTCTACATTTATCCTCCAAAATTTCTTCATTCATTGTACTAACTTCTTTAAAAGCTTGATCCGTACCTTGCCATTTGAAAACCATATCAACTAAGGTAAACATGGACCATAAGTATCGATTCTTACCTCATTATTCAGAAAAAATCGAACATGTTCTTATATCTATGTGTTTGTTTGAATGCTATATGTATGTATATGTATGTTTTAAATGTTACTAGGCAGTGAGAATGTTGTTCTTGATGATTTATTTGAAAAAATATAAAAATGTATGCTTAGGTAATCATATGTTGTTGTTCGTTTGATTTTTGAATGGATCAGCATGTGTATGAGTTTTGAACCATATGATATGTTTAAAATTATTTGAATAGCGTATAAAATAAATGGAATGACCGATTATTTCTGAACATTTGATGATGAAATATTGATGTATGTTATGATTTAAACCTATGGTATGTTAATTAAAATTTTGGAAAACCTTAGCCATTTATTTTAAAAATAACGAGCTATTTGAATAAATACATTGGTGTACAAATTTTATTTAAGCATGTATATGACATATTAATGATGATGTATTGTTCATAGGTTATATGATTTAATTAAATTTTTTGAAAACCATATGCTTAATTTTTATATGGGCAGCTTAGGAAGATATTGTTAATGTATGATTTTATTTTGAGCATGTAATGGTGTTTTAATGCTTTAGTATATTATTTATACATTGTATAAATTAATTAAATTTTGGAAATCAATTACTATATCAAATCAAACCGAACAGCTTGCAATTAGGTATGATTTATTGGTTCTTGATGATTATATGATGTTATATTAATATCTATAGTGTATAGACATAGTATATAATTGTTGGAATTTTGAAAACCAAATACCAAATTGTCGAAAAAGCCGAGAGCATCACAAGCTCATATGGTGACGATTTAAATTAGTTTGGTTGATGTTATGATGTTACAATGTTATAATACAATGTTTATTGATGTTGGAATTTATTTAGAATTTTTGGAAATTGTTTGCTATTTATTTGGTAATTATCTTATAATTACCGTGAAATATTGTTATATATTGAAATAAATAGTTATGATGAACTATGGGTTATGTAAATATTATATACTGATGTTGGGATATTATAATAGGTATATATCAATTTTGGGAATTTTTGGATGATTATTCCCTATTTATTTGAAATTACCGTGAATATATATATATATATATAAATAAATGGCAACAAGTACTATATGAATTTAATAAATTCATATTCTGGACCATAGTGTATAATAATACACTATATTAATTTAGAAAATTTTTCAAGGGTCGCTTGTTATTTTTGGGACAACTATCGAAAATTTCGATAATTAATAAGGATTTTAAATCCTTTTAAAAGCTGTTTAATTATAAATTTTGGTAAAATAATATTCTCGACAGTTTTAAATGTTACAAAATTTTATAAACATAGGTTGCTATGTTTGAGACAAACGTACCCTTTATAAACGCTTTTAAAACCAAAATACGCTTTTATTTATAAAAGGGGTATTTAAAATACGAAAATATTTATAAGTCCTTGATTTACAAGATAAATCGAGAAATGGGACTTTACGTTTTCAAATCGATCAAATTCAATTCATAAAGCAAAATAGTAAGAAATTACTATTTAAAAGTCAAACTCATCGACTTTGTAGACCAAGTTGACCTTGTTGACTTTTCAAGTCAAACGCACAATTATACGCTTATAAATCGCCAAGACGCTGTGAAGATATACTAATTGAGTATGATACCTCATTAGTAAGAAAGGATTTCACAAATGAAATCCATATATCGAAAACGTGCTTATATCGCCGAACGTATCTCGAGGAACGAGAAAAGTCAATCGTATACGTATTAGAGGCGTATCAATTCACTAAGGAATTCGGTCTCACATCGATATGAAATATCAAAGCTATCTTAAGTTTTGAAAGTCTCGATAGACTTGAGCGACGACTAAAGCCTCGCTTTTCGTAAAGGACGCAAACGCAGCGACGGGATTTTGGACGAACGATCGAACCTAGTACTTTTACAACGAACCGTAGTCCAGGTGGGCTTCTTATCTTTAAAATGTGGGCCTTTTTCTTACCCCACTAAAATGTGACCTTACTGTTATTTCAAATGAGTTTATTTACAGCACTTATCCTACAACTGTTTAACAAATGTTTCTTGCATTACACCGCCAAAATATTTCGCTTTGTGTATGGATCCTATCTCGTTATGCCCGGTAGGGCTGTGGAGATGGTTGGAACTATTATATCAATTGTTGTGGTAGCACCCAACCTTTTAATGTCGGGTCTGTGCGGATGATAAATGCCCGCTAGGATTGGCGTGAAGGTTGGAACTATACTGTTGTGTTAACATATGCTTGCAGAGTGATCTTTGGTCGACGGATTACGCCGGTCACGGCGTCGTAGATGGGAGGCCTCCTCTCGACGCTTATTTATTTATTTATTATTATGTATTGTGACTATGAGATACGGACCATACCAAGAAAATGCTGCTGTGCTATGTTTACTGAACCGAAAATGATTTGGTAAGCACAAGGCATTTTAACTAAAACCCTTGTGACTTACTCAATATTGGCAGCGTAATCCAAATATTATCAAATGTTTTCGGCATAAGCCCACTGAGTGCAATTTCTTGTACTTAGCCCTGCATGTTTGTTTTTAAATGTGCAGGTTGAGCTCTGATGGTGATGATGGGGGATGTGTTGAGGAGTCTAGTGTCCCCGACCGATTTACTTAAACTTTTGGGTTATACCTTGAATACATATCGTCATATATGTATTCACACACTTTCCGCTGCTATACTCTGAAACTCCTTTATTTATGCTTTATGTTACAAACTATCGAGGTCCATCGGATCAGGCCAAGTTTTGGGGTCCGATGGCTCAAACCTTTTCAAAAACATTATAACGTCACCTTATATTACGCTCGAGCATGTTAGTTTATTCTTATGCATTTTATTTTACCCGTAATCCTAAAATACTACTCCTAGTATTAGTCGCCTCCATCCGGGTTGGTCGGAATGGGGTCGTGACAAATATTAACCAAACCAATTAAAATCATCACCATATGAGCTTAGAGGATCTCGGCTTTTTTGATTACTTTTGGTTCATGGTCTTCAAAAATTCCAACAATTATATACTATGATTATGTACTATAGTACAACAATATAACATCATTTAATCATCAAAAACCAATTAAATCATCACCTTATTGAGCATACAACTCACGGCTTTTTTGATAATATTGGTATTTGATTTCCAAAAATTCTAGCAATTATACACTATGCTTATATACTATAGTATAACAATAATACATCATAACATTAATCAAAACCAATTAAATCATCACCATTGAGCATATAACTCACGGTTTATTTGATTTAAATTGGCATTTGATTTTCCAAAATTCCAACAAAATCATATAATACATATTTAATACATTAAATCATTAATACACCATTGCATGATCAAAATAAAATCATACACCAACATCTATATACTGATATGCTCACGGTAATATTGAAATATTAAGCATATGATTTTCAAAATTCTTAATAAATCATAGAGCATATAATCAAGGTTCTAAAGCATTAATATGTCATTGTATGCTTGAAATAAAAATCATACACCAAGGTATATGTAATAACCCGCAGTTTTAAAAGCCTAATTACGGTCTTTAAAATCCGTAAAATAAAATTTTGCCGTGATATCAAATCAGATATGAAATCGAGTATGATTTCAATTATTTACAAAGGAATAATTTCTGTTATACACTCACTCAAGTTAGTGAATGAAAGAAATCGAAAGTTTTAACTTTTATCGGCAAGACATTTTAACGTCATTGCATATCGATTGTTGAAATGTCACGATATTTCTTAGCAATCAAGCTTGGAATTATATTCCATTATTAATGGAATATTTTTATAATGGGATTACGAGTATTTACGACCATTTTAAAGATGAGTCGATACGTAACGTTTTGAGGCGTTTCAAGCGTCGGCGCTTAGAGATAAGACTGACGATGGTTTTAATGATCAAGAAACTTTAGGAAATTATTTCTTATGATACTTTTATGATATTACAGTATTAATAAGCATCTAATTAATGCTTGAATATTAGAATTAGTAAAATTAAAATTAGTTTCAAAACCTAATTCTTTGAAATTAGGGTTTTCTTGAAAATTATACCCTTTTTAATTATCCTATGCTATAATTATTATTTAAATCATATACCAAGGTGCACATACTTATGAATGATATGAAATAAAATTTTTAACCTATGGTTTATCCTAATGGCGATAGCCATTTTTCTTGTGCACAAGTCAATTATACTCTTCTCTTATGCTATTTAATTAACCTATGATATTAATTACCATCTAAATTATATTATATGATGTATATATGTGTGTTTAGCATGGAATTAATTTTTAATGAACATTAGGCATAAAAGCTATGTACTATATATGTATGTAACAAAGTGTGTTTTAATTATATCACACTTACATGCATATATAAATGATATATATTCAGATTTTATCACTAAGACTCCATTATATGTATAGATATATATCCTATTTTCAGATTTTCAATGTGTAGGCACTCATGAGAGTACCCCACTATCTACATAAAATATTATAGAAATGTGAAGAGTCTCTTGTGTAAGAGAGAGATATGGACGTGAGCTATAGTGAGGAGAGAGATCAGATTTTGTTCATTCCATTCACTTACACACTCAACACTTGATCACACTCTCCTTCTCTCAACTCTCCACCCTCTCTCAAAACTCTCTCTTCTTCCCATTTTCTCGAAACAGAGAGCTCCTCTCCCATAGCCAAGCTTAAATCTTCTTCTTCTTCCCTACTACACCTCCATACCTTGTACTTTGTCCATTTAATCCATATCACCAAGGTAGGATCGATCAAGAGCTTGGTTTTGGTTATTAAAGTTTTCGAAAATTTTGAAAAGAGGGTTTAATTCTTGCATGTGTTCTTGATGATCTTAGTTGGTAGTCTTTTGCTATTGCATGTATATGAATGATGAGAAAAGGAGTAGATATGTATTCTTGTTTTCAAATGTATTGCATGTCCAATTTTTGTTCAAAAATTTTCGAAGCAATGGGTATATTGTGTACCAAGAATGTGTAGCATGATAGTTTGAGGTTGATACCTATTTTAAAAAATTTCGAACCATGGGTGAAAAATGTGGTTAATGACCGAGGCATGAAGGTATGAATTAGAGCATGAAATTGTGATCTATGATGCTATATATATGTCTATAGTATTTGTTTGGGATTTTAGAAAAAAAATCCATGCTATGTTTGTTCTTGAAACCGAGGGATGTACAAGTGTATAGGTGGGTGTATGATTTTATTTTATATTTATACATGCAATTGGATATTATTGATTATTGATGTATTGGAAATGTATATAAATTATTTGAAAATTTTTAAGGCACTCTTGCTATTTTTTTTTTATATATATAACCGAACTATATATATGTACAATCCTTTGATAAATAATTTTTATATGAGACATGCAATGACATATAATTATTTATGATATTATGAAAGTCCATAGCCTTTTAATTGAAATTTTAGAAAATTCCTACCTTAATTCTCAAGATGATGAGACATATACATATGTATATATATGTGTACAATTTTATTTTATAACATGCAATGATGTTTTATTACTTTAGAGCATGAACTTTATACCCTATGTTTTAATTGAAATTTTAGAAATGTCTACCTATTTCTTTAGTAAAAACCAAGCATATATGTATTTATGTGATGATGTATGATTTTGATTTGTAACATGCAATGGTATATTATTGATCTTGAATATGTTTTATGCATCCTATGTTTTTGTTAGAATTTTTAAGAATCAATTACCCTTTTTATTCAAATAAACCGAAAGCTTTGAGCTCCATTTGGTGATGAATAAAATTGTTCTTGATGTATTTTATGGTGTTACATTGTTACACTATAGCTTATGTGCATATAGTGATTTTTGGAAAATTTTATAAAATTAATTGTTCAACATTATGAAAATGCCGAGAGCTATGGAGTCAATTACATGATATAACATTGTTATATAGTGGATTATGTGACATAAATATGTCATGGATTAATGTTTAGACCTTGTGTTAATTTATTAGAATTTTAGAAAATTTTTGGACATTTATTTTAAAATGTCAAACCTTATAAAATAATAAGGTGATATTCAAAATTGTTTGGTTAATATTATGACATTTAATGACCATAGTGTATATTAATACACTATATAATATTAGAAAAATTTGACATTGTTTGGTAATTTTCATAATTACCGAGAAATTTAAAGAATTTCTAAGGATTTTAAACTTTTAATCAATTTTATTAATAAATTATATGTCTAATATTATTTTAGACATATTTAGAAATTTTGGGCAAATTTCGAAAATAATTGGTTGGTAAACCCAAAATAGCCGGAGCTATTTTTAAAATTTAAATAAGGATTTTAAATCCTTAAATTCATTATTTATAATGAATTATATGTTTTAAAATTATTTTAAACATATTAAAACAGTTTATAAAAGAAATCAATTAGAAATTGATTTTCAAAAGAATTTAATATTAAAGTAAGACTTAGTAATTAAATTACAAGAAAAGTCAAAATTGTCGACTTTTGAAATCAACGCATTAAATATCGCTCGATAAATACGCTAATACGCCAGAAGACGCATCATTTGCTAATGACATCACGTTGATATGGAAGGATTTCATATTTAAAGTCGTGAAATCGAAAAGCGTGAGAAAACGTTGGACCATTTACCAAGAGGGTAATTGGTAATTTTCAACACATATCTCGCCTCTATCAAGAACTAGAAATGTTAAGTTGATACGCTGCGTTGAGAAATGAATTAAATTCATTATGAATTAATTCACATCGATATGAAATATCGAATTTTATTATAGACTTTGTAAGTCTCAATTACGTAAACGACGTACTAAAGCATCCTTTTTATATAAAGGTGTGGCCGGCCCACCAATGGACGCCGACGAGTAAGGAAAAGTTAAAGACGATCAATAATTTCCGCGGGCTTTATTACTAAAATGTAACAACTTTGTCGCTTCTTTTCAACCGCCTTTTGTTTACGTGATTTTCAACAAATGTTAAAATTGTTTAAATGATTACCGCCAAAATGTTTACGCTTTGTGTATCGTATCCTATCCATGAATGATGTGATGTTGATGGGTTATTCCCAACTTATGAATGAAAATCGATATCGATCCTACGCCCAAGGCTTATACCCGACTAGGATTAACGTACACCGATGGTGATCGTCTTTGTAAGAAGACAATTCACGGCGGTCACGGGTCGAGAAGAGGCCTCCTTCACGACTTTCGACTATGATAACATGATGGAATGATAATAAGGATATGGATCACGACACCAAGAAAATGCTCGCCAAGCAACTTTTATAAACTCGTGAAAATATTTTAGTAAGCCAAAGCATTTTTCAAATAAAACCCTCAGGTCTTACCATTACATCGCGTAGTAATTCAATGAAAATAAAAATGTTTTGGCATAAGTCCACCGGTACAAATTTTGTACTTAGCCTGCATGTTTGCTTTTAAACGCAGTTGAGCTCGATTCTTGATGATGGAGAGTGTCGAGAAAGCCATTCGACCTTGATGTTCGTTAGGAATGGATAACCTCAATACATATCGTCATATATGTATTCACACACTTTCCACCGAAACTCGAACTGCTTTATCTTTATGTTGAATGTTAAGATAATATGAATTATGAAGCCCTTCGATCATAATATCCTTTCGATCCGCTGGCTTAAACCTTGTATCGAAATGTTATAAGTGTATGTTTAATCCTAAGTTCTATATTCTCATATGATAAGTCTTATCGCGACTTCTTAGAACCCATGAATACTATTCCTAGTAATAGTCCGCCACCTGTGTTATCCGGAGTGTGGTCGCGACAGTGGTATCGTAGCGCTTTTTTGAAACCCAATTCCTTCTAAAACTAAGTCTAGATTGAGTCACTAGACTTCTAGAAAATCTCATCGCTATCCTCAACACTCCATCACATCGAGCTCAACTCGAAAAGGTAACTAGTTTTTTTGAATTTATGAAGTGGAAAAATTTTATATGATGATCAAGTTTGAAAAGATTTTTTTTAGTAAAAGGAAAAGGAAGTTGTAATGCTATAATGATTGAAATGAAGAGTTATAAGAGAAGATTTTCAAAAATTCTAAATTTTGAAATTAAATAGTAATGATATGAAGTGGTTAAATTGAAATGTATGTTTGAAACGAATCATGATGATTAAGGACTAATGTATGAAAACAAGATGATATGTACAAGATATGTATGAATGAACTATGATATTGTTTGGATGTTATGTTTATGAATCACGAAATCTATGTTGATAATAAAGTATGCTATTCTTTGAGAAATAACGAGACTTATATAGGAAGTATGTTCACATAATGAAAGAAAACAAAAGAATGATAGGAAGCATGAATGTGTTTTAATTTCTGGTTTTGAATGACGAGAGTGGAACGGAAAGAATGATCGAGAACAACGTTGACCATGAAGAATGAAGAAGGTGGATATCGTATCACAGTTTTAATGCAAGCAACCATAATTATAATTTCAACATGCGTGACCATTGACCGGGATTTCAGAATGATAAGCACCAATTTGAAGACGTGGACGTAATAGTTATACTATGTCGGCAGCAGCTATAGCGTGCATAATGTCGTCATCGGCATCTTCTCGAAACGTTGCTACAATCGCAAAAATTTTCTGCACTGCACAGTAAATTTGTTTTTAATCTTACTCCTTCGATAAAACTCCGTTTTACGCATGGTTTTCGCCTGCGTATTCCTAACATTCTGAACTTTCTTTGTTATGAAGGACAGAATCTCTTTTTCCATCTCCCGAATACAGTAGAGTCTGGGTAAAGTTTAGCTCGAGTTTTAGATAGAGCAAAGAAACCTATAATACCTCATGTAGCTTAACGTAGCAATAGGAGTTTTGTTTTCTAAGAATAGTTCATCCTAGTTGATTAATCGAAGTACTAAGTTACCCTATCTGCTATCGGATATTAGTAGTGTCTAACGGTTAGTTTTTGATCGTGATGATGGAGGAAATGCGTTACATGCGAGGAGGAGGATAGACCCGACCCGACTCGGCGGAGACTATCCGTGTTTACCGAAAGTCGGATGTGTGCACGAGGATTTAGGAGAGTTTCGATGTATTATTTTAGGCCGTGGAGGAATGCGAGAGTATATGGCGGACGGACTACGATGGCATTAAACGCCTTCTTACTATACTTCCATGTGATTGGGAAGATTATGCTCGTGAAGTTTCGGAGATTACATTTACCGTGCGACCGGAGGATATGACTTGATAGGCGATCTACCTGTGTTCATCACCCACCGACGATGTATATAAGATTTATGGCGCAAGATCGAGAAGACCTTATCTCTCTCCACGGGAGTATACATGGCGTGATGAGTCACCCAGTGGTCAGACACCGAGGTTCCCTGATAGTTGACCCGCGGTGCCTCGACATCGGTTGACGAGGGCACTCGCTTCGGCATTTGAGCAGCCAGACTCAGAGCTTTGGGAGCCCTGCTTTCCACCTCGATATTCGGACATCCAGTCGTTCACCACTCCCGCCTTTACCACCGATGGCAGCACCCATACCGCCAACCGAGAGTTTCCGTCGACAAAGACGGATTAGTGTGACAGGTACTCTTGATGGGTATAACCCATCCATGACGCCTCTGACCGATTCGTGTGGATTATGGTCCATCAAGCGGGACATCCCGATGGTAGAGTAATGGAGCCGGACCTCTAGGAGTATATGGCGAGCGATGACTCGGACGAGGAGGAAGAGGATCCCGAGGAGGATGAGGAAGATTCGAGGTTGATGTAGATATTGATGTTGATGTAAATTTGAAGGATTATGTTATCTATTTTATGTATGTTTTATTTATGCTTTTGAAGAACTTGAACAGTGGGGGAACTGGATTTTTGTAAGGCTATAAAGCCATTGTGCATGACTTTAATTTTTGTAAAGCCTTAAGGCCGATATGTGTATGGCTCTTTTCTTTTGAAATGTTTTGAAAGCAAGCATGTAAGTAATCCTGGATGTAATGACTTTTGTTTGCAAAGTACTTTATCTATGGTGCTTTTGCAATTATATGTATATATGACCCGAGAGAGCTTTTGCAACAAATTTATGTATGATAAGAATGAAAAGTTTTATTTAAGTTATTGTTTCTAAAAAGGCAAAAATGAAATTTGTACATATTCAAGTTATAACAATGATGCATAATGCTAATGATATATATTTTACACAATGAACGCCTCCTAGACAAGACCACGAGCGAGTAAGTGGAGGCGGAGGCTGGGAGAAGAGGTAGAACTCCTGAGCAAGAAGAACAGGCTATACCTCAACCACCTCCACCTCAACCTGACCGCAGGATAGAGGAATTATTCTTAAGACAAAACCTCCTACTTTCGATGGGAAAGGTAGTCGAAGATCTTTGAGCGAGTGGATGAGAACTATCGAGAGAATTTTCACATTTCTAAGGTGCACAACACAGAGAGACTATCATGTGTAGCCTTCGGTTAAATGGACTGCGATTTACGGTGTGAGGCCAGAAGAAAACTTTCACAATGAAGCGGATGGAAGAGTTGACGGGGAAGATTTTAAAAGGGAAGTGTATGATAAATATGTAAAAAAGTTACAAGAAGAAGAAGGAACATGAATTTTTCTTGTTAAAGCGAAAAGATGTCGGATGGCGATTACGATCGCACATTTTGCGAAATGTCTAGATATGCACCTGGATCAAGTGGACACGGATTCAAAATGGCGGAAAAATTTAGATCGTGGTTAAGGCGAAATAAGAATGTCTCTCCGGGTCTTGGAGACATGACTTATCTGAGAGCTCTTACACGAGCTTTGGACATTGAGGCGACAATGCCGGATGATAAGTCGGGATCATTTCGGATGCGTAATATCATGGACGAGGAAAGAGAAATGGGATACTAGTTTTAGTAACGATGATGAAACTTTGAAAACAAAAATAACAAACAACGGTGGCAAGGGAACTTAGCAAGTCGAGGGCAAGGATGGAGGAAGCCGGCATTTATTCCTCCAACAAGGGACCACAAGAGCGTGAAGGGCTCTTGGTGCCCAAAATGCCGAAAGATGCACACGGGATGTGCATGGCGGGCGTGAACTGTTTTAGGTGTGGTATGAAAGGACATTATGCAAACTTTTGTCCTGGGTACGTTCGTAAATGTGAAGGCCGAACCAACCGGTAATGTCCAACGGTGAGAGCTATCAATTTCATTGAACCTCAACAAAGAAATACGGCCGCAACAATGGCAACAACCTCCACCACAACTGCAACAGCCACAACAACAAATACAACAACAGCAGTGGCAACCACCTCAGCAACGAAGACAACAACCACTACGGCAACGTCAGTGGCAACAACAGCTCGACAACAACAATAATTTCAAAGAAAGGCAAGCACCACGTCAACCGCGGCTACCTCAAGCTAGGGCGTATGCTTTGCATCGGCGACAAAACAACAGACCGAGAAACACGCGGTATAGAATCCTTCTCAACATACTGTTATAGTATTGTTCGACACGGGTGCCCGCAGCTCGCTTCATAGCAAATTCATGCGTGATCTGTTGGGACTTAGTCTATAAAAGCAAACAGGGATATGAGAATCTCTTCACCTATAGGAGGGATTATGATCACATTATTACGCTCGAACCTAGAGTTGAATTTAGGATCACTTAGGGTTCTAGCAAATAATTTGAACATAATACCCATGGGTGGCGTAGATATAATCCTAGGAATGGATCAAGAAGCTGCAAACCACTCCACGATTCTTTGCGAGGAAAGGAAAATATCATTTCATTTTCCGGGCAAGAAGCAACGCATTTCCATGGAATTAGCATGGGAAGAGAGTCCCAATTGTGTCCGCATTGAAGGCGAGGAAAATGATGAATAAGAAAGGATACCAAGCTTTTCTCGTTTACCTGAACGGAGAAGAAAAGCCGGAACTGAAGGTAGAAGACATAGAAATTGTCAGGGAATTTCCGGATGTATTTCCTAAGGATCTACCAGGATTACCTCCTGATAGACAATTGGAATTTACCATCCACTTGGAACCAGGATCGGCTCCAGTGTCAAAGGCACCCTACAGAATGGCCCCAAAGGAATTGGAAGAACTGAAAATCCAAATCCAAGAATTGTTAGACCTAGTGTTTCGCCTTGGGGAGCGCCTGTATTATTTGTTAAGAAGAAGGATGGATCTTTAAGGATGTGTATAGACTATCGAGAGCTGAACAAGATAACGCTCAAGAACAAATATCGTTTACCAAGAATCGACGATTTGTTTGATCAATTGAGAGGAGCAGGCATATTTTCAAAAATCGATCTCAAGTCAGGATACCATCAACTCAAGGTACGACCTGAAGACATAGCTAAAACTGCATTCCGAACAAGATATGGCCATTATGAATTTGTAGTTATGCCATTCGGATTAACTAATGCACCAGCTGTGTTTATGGACCTCATGAACCGAGTGTTTCATCCGTACTTAGACAAGTTTGTTTTGGTTTTCATAGATGACATACTCATCTATTCGAAAAACGAGGAAGACCATAAGGAACATCTAAGAATGGTGTTACAAATTTTGAGGAATGAAAGATTATTTGCTAAGTTCAAGAAATGCGAATTTTGGTGAAGGAAGTAATGTTCTAGGACACATCGTGTCTGTGATGGAATCAAAGTGGATCCAGCCAAAGTGGGCGGTGGCAAGAGTGGAAATCACCGCGAACTCGTAATGAGATCCGGAGTTTTCTAGGGTTGGTGGTTATTAAAGGAGATTCATTGAGGATTCTCCAAAATAGCAAGACCAATGACCCAACTACTTCGAAAGGGAGTTAAGTACACTTGGACTGAGGAATGTGAGGCGAGTTTTCAAGAACTCAAAGAAAAGTTAACAAGTGCACCGGTGTTAGCAGTCCCGGAATCAGATAAGGAATATGTGGTTTACACTGACGCCTCGAAGAACGGACTAGGATGCGTTTTGATGCAAGAGGGTAAAGTAATAGCATACGCATCACGGCAACTTAGACCACATGAGCTGAACTACCCAACACATGATTTAGAGTTAGCAGCAGTGGTTCATGCACTGAAAATATGGAGACACCATCTCTACGGGTGAGATCACTAAATCTATCTGATCATAAGAGTTTGAAATACTTTTTCGACGCAGAGATCTAAACATGAAGCGGAGAAGATGGCTCGAACTAGTAAAAGATTATGACCGTGGTATTAACTATCACCCGTAAAGCGAATGTAGTAGTGGCCTTGAGTCGTAAAAATCAAACTCATTTGGGATGTCTCTTGACACAAGAAGATAAACTCGTTGAGGAGTTCAGCAAATTAAGAATCGAATTGATTAAGCGACCGAGCGATCATGAATTGTATCGCTACACTCACCATGACACGATTTAAGAAAAAGGATCAATGAGAGACAAAGGATGGAGGAAAAGTTAGAAAGATAAGAGGAAGAGTGAGAACTGGCGGTTGGAAAATTTTCGTGAGCATCGAGATAATGCTTTAATGTTCGAAGGAGAATATGTGTTCTGATGATCTTTGAGATTCGAACGACATAATGAGTGAGGCTCATGATACACCTTATACCGCCCACCCAGCGATGCGAAAATGTACCAAGACCTAAAAGGAAAGTTACGGTGGGAAGGCATGAAGCGAGACATAGCTTCTTTTCGTGAACGCGTTGCCTTGTTTGCCCGACAAGTAAAAGCTTTACACCAACGTCCCTACGGAAGTTACAAGCTATTGGGTATACAGAATGGAAGTGGGATGAAATAACGATGGATTTCAGATTCATTTACCTGTGTCTAGAAAAGGAAACACTACCATATGGGTAATAGTGGATAGACTCACCAAGTCGCTCATTTTCTACCAATTCAAAATACATATGGAGTGATAGACTAGCCCAAATATATGTAAAGGAAGTTATACGGATACATGGAGTACCAAAATCCATTACATCGATAGAGATTCAAGTTTACATCGAAATTTTGGGTGAGCCTACAAAAGAATTGGGAACAAAGTTAAACTTGATCAAGACATTTCACCCACAAACGATGGGCGATCGGAAAGGACAATCCAAACTCTAGAAGATATGTCGAGAACCGTAATGCGGGATCGAGGTGCAAAATGGGAAGACATTTACCTCTTATTGAGTTTGCCTACAATAATAGTTATCAAGCGACGATTGATATGGCCCCATACGAAGCTTTGTATGGCGAAGTGTAGATCACCACTTTCTTGGGATGAGGTAGGTGAAAGGAAAATAATAGGGCGTAAGCGGTGAATGAAATGATTGAAATCGTCCAGATGATTAGGCAAAGAATCAAAGAAGCTCAAGACAGACAAAAATCCTACTGACGATACGCGTAGATCGGACTGCGTTTTGAAATTGGAGACAAAGTATTTCTCAAAGTCTCTCCATCGAAAGGGATCACAAGATTTGGTGTGAAAGGAAAACTAAGACCCGTTTCATGGGACCATATGAGATCCTAGAGAGAATAGGCTCGAGAGCCTATAAGTTGGCTCTTCCTACCAACTTGGGAAATGTGCATAACGTTTTTCACGTATCTCAACTAAGAAAATATGTATACGATCCAAAACACGTGATCCATCAAGACGACGTAGTTCTCAATTCGGACATGAGTTATGTAGAAGAGCTATCACAATAATAGACCATAAAGTTCAACAATTGAGAAACAAATCAATTTCATTTGGTCAAAGTCTTTGTGGAATCACCACGGACGAGAAGAAGCTACGTGGGAGCTAGAAGATCTGATGAAGGCGGTACCCAGATTATTCTTTTAAGGTATACAAATTTGGGATGAAATTTCTTTTAAGGGGTAGGATGTAATAACCCGCATGATTTTAAAAGCTTCTAATTACTGTCTTTAAAACCCGTAAAATAAAATTTTGCCGTGAAATCAAATCGATATGAAATCGAGTATGATTTCAATTATTTACAAAGGAATAATTTCTGTTATACACTCACTCAAGTTAGTGAATGAAAGAAATCGAAAGTTTTAACTTTTATCGACGATTACATTTTAACGTCGAATGCGTATCATTGTTGAAATGTCACGATATTTCTTAAGCAATCAAGCTTGGAATTATATTCCATTATTAAGGAATATTTTATAATGGGATTACGAGTATTTACGACCATTTTAAAGATGAGTCGATCGTAACGTTTGAGACGTTTTCAAACGTCAACGTTTAGAGAGAAGACGAACGATGGTTTTAATGATCAAGAAACTTTAGGAAATTATTTCTTATGATATTTTTATGATATTACAGTATTAATAAGCATCTAATTAATGCTTGAATATTAGAATTAGTAAAAATTCAAAAAACTAGTTTCGAAAACCCTAATTCTTTGAAATTAGGGTTTTCTTCGAAAATTTATACCCTTTTTAATTATCCTATGCTATAATTATTATTTAAATCATATACCAAGGTGCACATAATTATGAATGATATGAAATAAATTTTTAACCTATGGTTTATCCAAATGGCCGATAGCCATTTTTCTTGTGCACAAGTTGAATTATACTCTTCTCTTATGCTATTTAATTAACCTATGATATTAATTACCATCTAAATTATATTATATGATGTATATATGTGTGTTTAGCATGGAATTAATTTTTTAATGAACATTAGGCATAAAAGCCGTGTACTACATATATGTATGTAACAAAGTGTGTTTTAATTATATCACACTTACATGCATATATAAATGATATATATTCAGATTTTATCACTAAGACTCCATTATATGTATAGATATATATCCTATTTTCAGATTTTCAAAGTGTAGGCACTCATGAGAGTGCCCACTATCCACATAAAATATTATAGAAATGTGAAGAGTCTCTCTTGTGTAAGAGAGAGAGGGCTGGACGTGAGCTATAGGGAGGAGAGGAGATCAGATTTTTGTTCATTCCATTCACTTACACACTCAACACTTGATCACACTCTCCTTCTCTCTCAACTCTCCACAATTCTCTCTCAAAACTCTCTTCTTCTTCCCCATTTTTCTGAAACAGCCGAGAGCTCCCTCTCCCATAGCCAAGCTTAAATCTTCTTCTCTTCTTCCCTACTACACCTCCATACCTTGTACTTTGTCCATTTAATCCATATCACCAAGGTAGGATCGATCAAGAGCTTGGTTTTGGTTATTAAAGTTTTCGAAAATTTTGAAAAGAGGGTTTAATTCTTGCATGTGTTCTTGATGATCTTAGTTGGTAGTCTTTTGCTATTGCATGTATATGAATGATGAGAAAAGGAGTAGATATGTATTCTTGTTTTCAAATGTATTGCATGTCCAATTTTTGTTCAAAATTTTGAAGCAATGGGTATATTGTGTACCAAGAATGTGTAGCATGATAGTTTGAGGTTGATACCTATTTTAAAAATTTGAACCATGGGTGAAAATGTGGTTAATGACCGAGGCATGAAGGTATGAATTAGAGCATGAAATTGTGATCTATGATGCTATATATATGTCTATAGTATTTGTTTGGGATTTTAGAAAAAAAATTCATGCTATGTTTGTTCTTGAAACCGAGGGATGTACAAGTGTATAGGTGGGTGTATGATTTTTATTTTTATATTTATACATGCAATTGGATATTATTGATTATTGATGTATTGGAAATGTATATAAATTATTTGAAATTTTTAAGGCACTCTTGCTATTTTTTTTTTTTTTATATATATAACCGAACTATATATATGTACAATCCTTTGATAAATAATTTTATATGAGACATGCAATGACATATAATTACTCTATGATATTATGAAAGTCCATAGCCTTTTAATTGAAATTTTAGAAAATTCCTACCCTTAATTCTCAAGATGACTACATATACATATGTATATATATGTGTACAATTTTATTTTATAACATGCAATGATGTTTTATTACTTTAGAGCATGAACTTTATACCTATGTTTTAATTGGAAATTTTTAGAAATGTCTACCTATTCCTTTAGTAAAACCGAAGCATATATGTATTTATGTGATGATGTATGATTTTGATTTGTAACATGCAATGGTATATTATTGATCTTGAATATGTTTTATGCATCCTATGTTTTTGTTAGAATTTTAAGAATCAATTACCCTTTTATTCAAATAAACCGAAAGCTTTGAGCTCCATTTGGTGATGAATAAAATTGTTCTTGATGTATTTTATGGTGTTACATTGTTACACTATAGCTTATGTGCATATAGTGATTTTGGAAAATTTTATAAAATTAATTGTTCAACATTATGAAAATGCCGAGAGCTATGGAGTCAATTACATGATATAAAATTGTTATATAGTGGATTATGTGACATAAATATGTCATGGATTAATGTTTAGACCTTGTGTTAATTTATTAGAATTTTAGAAAATTTTTGGACATTTATTTTAAAAAAATGCCGAAACCTTATAAAATAATAAGGTGACATTCGAAAATTGTTTGGTTGATATTATGACATATTAATGACCATAGTGTATATTAATACACTATATAATATTAGAAAAAAATTTGGACATTGTTTGGTAATTTTCATAATTACCGAGAAATTCTAAAGAATTTCTAAGGATTTTTAAATCCTTTTTAATCAATTTTATTAATAAATTATATGTCTAATATTATTTTAGACATATTTAGAAATTTTGGGCAAATTTAGAAAATAATTGGTTAGTAAAACCCAAAATAGCCGTGATTTATTTTAAAATTGAAATAAGGATTTTAAATCCTTAAATTCATTATTTATAATGAATTATATGTTTTAAAATTATTTTAAACATATTAAAACAGTTTATAAAAGAAATCAATTAGAAATTGATTTTCAAAAAATTTAATATTAAAGTAAGACTTAGAAATTAAATTACTAAGAAAAGTCAAAATTGTTGACTTTTGAAATCAACGTACGAAATACGTTCGATAAATACGCTAATACGCGTAAGACGCATCATTTGCTAATGACATCACGTTGATATGGAAGGATTTCATATTTAAAGTCGTGAAATCGAAAACGTGAGAAAACGTTGGACCATTTACCAAGAGGGTACATTGGTAATTTTCAACACATATCTCGTCTCTATCAAGAACGAGAAATGTTAAGTTGATACGCGTTTGAGAAACTAATTAAATTCATTAAGAATTCCATTCACATCGATATGAAATATCAATTTTATTATAGACTTTGTAAGTCTCGAATTACGTAACGACGTACTAAAGCATCCTTTTATATAAAGGTGTGAATGACGCACCACCGGACGCCGACGAGTAAGGAAAACGTTAAAGACGATGAATAATTTCGGTGGGCTTTATTACTAAAAGTAACAACTTTGTTCTTTTTCAACCGCTTTTGTTTACGGTATTTTCAACAAATGTTAAAATTGTTTAAGTGATTACCGCCAAAATGTTTACGTTTTGTGTATCGATCCCATCCATGAATGATGTGATGTTGATGGGTTATTCCCAACTTATGAATGAAAATCGATATCGGATCCTCGCCGGAAGGCTTATACCGACTAGGATTAACGTGTACAATCGATGGTGACCAAGTCTTTGTAAGGACAATTCACGGCGGTCACGGGTCGTGAAGAGGCCTCGCTTCACGACTTTCGACTATGATAACATGATGGAATGATAATAAGGGATATGGATAACGTACACCAAGAAAATGCTTGTGACAACTTTTATAAACTCGTGAAAATATTTTAGTAAGCCTGAGGCATTTTTCAAATAAAACCCTCGTGTCTTACCATTACATCAAGAGTAATTCAATGAAAATAAAAATGTTTTTGGCATAAGTTCACTTGAAAATGTTTTTGTACTTAGCCCTGCATGTTTGTTTTTAAATGTGCAGGTTGAGCTCGGTTGCTGATGATGGAGGAGTGTTGAGAAAGCCATTTGACCTTGATGCTCGTTAGGAATGGATAACCTTGAATACATATCGTCATATATTTATTCACACACTTTCCACTGAAACTCTGAACTGTTTTATCTTTATGTTGAATGTTAAGATAATATGAATTATGAAGCCCTTCAGATCATAATATCCTTTGGATCTGTTGGCTTAAACCTTTGGATCGAAATGTTATAAGTGTATGTTTAATCCTAAGTTCTATATTCTCATATGATAAGTCTTATCGTGACAGTCTTCCGAACCCATGAATACTATTCCTAGTAATAGTCCGCTCACTCCAGGTTATCCGGAGTGTGGTCGTGACAGTATACATCAAATAGCTCACGGTATTTTTAATAAATATAGCTAGGGTTTTCCAAAAATTTTAATTAACATACCATAGGTTTAAAACATATCATAGATCAATAATCCATCACTAAAAATAATTTAGAACAATCGGTCATAACCATATCATTTTATAATATTTTCGAAAATTATATTAAACATGCTCAAAGTTTCGAAACATCCTATATGTGTTAGATCCATTCCAAAAATTTAACATATAAACACTTATGTTCATCTAAACACATATTCACACATTTTTGATATACCAATCATCAAAAACAATATATAACCATGGATCATCCATAAAAGCATTAAAACACACACACACACATTTATATATATATATATACCATTCGAACACATATATATATATATCATGATTTTTGCTTGAACCAAGAATGATAAAAATCGAACCATGGTCCATGTTTTACCTTTGATAATAGTATGGAATCCAAAGAACAATATTAGGTATCAAGTTTTGTGGATGAATGAAGTGAAAATGGAAGAAAAATTTCGAAAAGGGGAGGGGATGGCTCTCGATTTTTCTGCTGCAAATGGAAGAGAAATGGAGTGTTTGAGAGAGTGTTAAGTGTTGGAATGGTTGGGAATGAGTGAGGATGAGAGAAGTGAAGAGTCCTCTCCCCTATTATCTCTCTCGATTTTTTTCCCAAAAATTGAATAAAATCTGCAGCCAAATGATGTTTAGTAGGAGGTGATCATTAGCTAGGAAAAGGCTCTTCATGTGTTGGTCAAAAAAAAGGTGATCCCATGCTTTGTTGGGGAAGGGTGGTTGACGGCTATGGGGGGTTCCAAGGGCTGATTTAATTTTTGTTACACTCCTTAATACATTATATATATCATACAAGATCATAGATATATAATACAAGCCATTAAAAATAATTAAAACATTACATAGACATTTAATCGAAATTATCGAGAATAATAGGGAAAATAGAATTAAAATTTTAAATTAAACCTATTATTGATACTCATGTTAATTTCGATCAAAATATACTCATATATATTATAATATATGATTTAGATAATAAATCATAGCATAGGATAAAATAATAGCACATTTCATGCAAACAAAACCCTAATTTTAAAATTAGGGTTTCGAAACCCATATATACATATTATCGAGTTTTCATTGTTCAAAAATGTTTTTAATGCTTAATAATATTCATATATATCATAACATATATTTTAGATACCATAGGATAATTTAATGGTATCATTTCATGTGAAAAACCATAGTTTATATAATTAGGGTTTTCGAAAATCCATTTCGAAATTATCGAATTTTAAATGCTAAAAATTCGATTTCAATAATTAATAATATTGTAATTATATAAAATAATAATAGGAAATTAATTATTATAATTTCCTGAGCATTAAACTCATTTTTCAAAACGTCCCTAGACGTTGACGTTCAAAACGTCTCAAAACGTTCAAAATCGACTCATCTCAAAATGGTCGTAGTAAGTTCGTACTTACTCAAAAAATATATTCCATTTAATACAGGAATTAAGATGGAAATTAATTCCATGCTTTACTACTCAGAAAATTCCATAAAATACTGACGTTCGATACGCGTTCGACGTTAAAATATATTGACGAACCATTTCGTAATATTTCAATTCCTTAATTCACAATCCTTAGTGAATATAAAAAGGAGTTCGTTATAATAATACTGAATCAAAATCACAATATTCGATGTCATAGAAATAATATACGGTAAAACCCTAATTCACGGGTTTGAAATACCGTAATTAGACTTTCGTTTCTTTGGAATATTACATTCCACCCCCCTTAAAAGAAATTCCGTCCTGGAATTTGCTTACCTCTAGAAAACAATTCGGGGTATCGTTCTTTCATTGCTTCTTCAAGCTCCCACGGCTTGCTTCCTCTCGTCCGTGGTATCTCCACAACACTTTGACTAACGGAATCGACTTGCTCGTAGTTGTTGGACTTTATAGTCGAGGATTGCTGTTGGTTCCTCTTCGTAGCTCATGTCCGGCTTGAGAGTCATGTCGCCTTGGTGGATCACGTGCTTTGGATCGTGAACGATTTTCGCAATTGCGATCGTGAAAACATTGTGCGCGTTCCACAGGTTTGCCGGAAGAGCCAACCTATAAGCTCTTGGACCTATCCGTTCTAGGATCTCGTAAGGTCCTATAAAAGCGGGTCTAAGCTTTCCTTCACCAAATCGACAATTCCTTTCGATGGCGAGACTTTAAGAAACACTTTGTCTCCATCTTCAAATTGTAGCTCGGATCTACGCGTATCAGCGTAAGATTTTTGCCTATCTTGAGCTTCTCTTATTCTTAGCCTAATTTGTCGAACGATCTCGATCATTTCGTTCATCGCGTCCAGCCCTATGACTTTTCACTCATAATTTCATTTTGAAGCTCGGCGTAAATCGTCTGGAACGCATATTCTACCTTCAAACAATAGGGCGTTGTCGACGCCTTTTGGAAATTCTAAATCCTTCAGACCTTACCCTCATTCGATCTTTTCTAACTTTTCTCCATCCTTGTCTTTCGACAATCCTTTTCTTAGATCGATGTCAATGTGAGTGTAGCGATCTGACTCACAAATATCTCGGGTGGTTCAACCAGTTCAATCCTCATTCTTCCAAACTCTTCAATGAGTTTTTTTTCCTGCGTAAGGAGACATCCTAGCTTGGATTGGCTCTTACGACTTAAGGCGTCAGCTACTACATTCGCCTTGCCCGGGTGGTAGTTGATACCACAGTCGTAATCTTTCACTAGTTCGAGCCATCTTCGTTGTCTCATATTCAAATCTCGCTGTTCGAAGAAATACTTTAAACTCTTATGATCCGTGAAGATCTCACATCTCACACCATAGAGATGGTGTCTCAAAATTTTCAGTGCATGGACTACAGCCGCTAATTCCAGGTCATGGGTTGGGTAGTTCAGTTCGTGTGGTCTGAGTTGTCGGGATGCATAAGCTATCACTTTCCCGTTTTGCATTAGAACGCAACCCAGTCAAGTCTTAGAAGCGTCTGTATAGACCACATACTCTTTGTCCGCTTCTGGAACAGCTACAACTGGTGCACTTATAAATTTCTCCTTGAGTATTTGGAAACTCGTCTCACATTCATCAGTCCAGTTAAATTTGATTCGTTTTCGGAGTAGCTGAGTTATTGGCCTTGCAATCTTGGAGAATCCTTCGATGAATCTCCGATAATAACCAGCTAGTCCTTTGGTGATTTCCACCCTTGCACTGCTTCTACTTTGGCTGGGTCTACTTTTATGCCTTCGGCAGAAACAATGTGCCCAAGGAACATAACTTCCTTCAGTCAAAATTCACATTTGCTAAACTTAGCAAACAACCTTTCACCTCTCAAGGTGTGCAGTACCGTTCTCAGATGTTCCTTGTGATCCTCTTCATTCTTCGAATAAATGAGGATATCATCTATGAAGACCAAAACGAATTTATCCAAAAATGGTTGAAATACCCTATTCATAAGATCCATGAATACGGCTGGTGCATTGGTTAATCCGAATGGCATAACTATGAATTCATAGTGGCCATATCTGGTTCGGAATGCAGTCTTAGGTACATCCTCAAACCGTATTTTCAGCTGATGGTAGCCTGACTTGAGATCAATTTTCGAGAATACTCCTGATCCTCGCAATTGATCAAACAGGTCATCAA
The DNA here is from genome assembly GCA_036937905.1 of Salvia rosmarinus. NCBI lineage: Eukaryota > Viridiplantae > Streptophyta > Magnoliopsida > Lamiales > Lamiaceae > Salvia > Salvia rosmarinus. The sequence goes on from JAODLM010000344.1 coordinate 628,163, forward strand.
TTCTTGGTAAAGGATATTTGTTCTTTAGTGTCATCTTATTTAGCTCTCGATAATCGATGCACATTCTCAAAGAACCATCCTTCTTCTTGACAAACAACACAGGCGCTCCCCAAGGCGAAACACTAGGTCTAATGAAACCTAGATCCAACAATTCTTGAATTTGGATTTTTAATTCCTCCAATTCTTTTGGAGCCATCCTCAGAGGCGCCGACCTTTGGAGCCGATCTAGGTTCCAAGTCGATGGTGAACTCTAGTTGTCTATCAGGGGTAACCCTGGTAAATTCTTGGGAAATACATCCGAAAATTCCCGAACAACTTCAATGTCTTCAATCCTCACTTCGGGTTTATCTTCCCCGTTCAAGTAGACAAGGAATGCTTGGCATCCCTTCTGGTTGATCATCATTCCAGCCTTTAGTGCTGATACAATCGGGATCCTCCTTCCCATGCTGATCCCGTGAAAATGCGTGGCTTCTTGTCCAGGAAAGTGAAACGAAATTTTCCTTTCCTTACATAGAATCGTGGAATGATTCTTAGCTAACCAGTCCATTCCTAGGATTATGTCTACATCGTCCATGGGTATTACGTTTAGATTGTTAGCCAGAACCTTAAGTGATCCTAGTGTCAATTCTAGGTTCGAGCAGAAGTGTGTAACAGTCATAATCCCTCCTATAGGCGATGAGATTCTCATATCCTGGCTTACCTTTTCAGACCTAAGGCCCAGCATTTCTACGCATGATTTTGCTATAAAAGAATGCGAAGCACCCGTATCGAACAATACTATAACAGGTATGTTGAGAAGAACTCTCATACCTGCCAGGTTTCCCTGGTTCTGCTCGTTCTGCCTCCGGTGTAGAGCGTAAGCTCTAGCCTGAGCCGGCTGAGGCTGATGGGGCGCTGGTCCTTGTTGGTTCTGCGGCTGTTGCCTGGGCTGCTGCTGCTGCCGCGGTGGTTGACGCCTTTGTTGTTGTTGAGGCGGCTGCCATTGTTGTTGTTGGAGTTCTTTGTTGGGGTTGAAATTGCTATTGCGGGCTGGGTTGGGCCCGATAGCCCTTAGTGGCTGAACGTTGTCGGGTTGATTCGGCCTTACATTCGTTTCCAAACGTGCCCCTAGGCATTTGTTGGCGTAATGCCCTTTGCTCCGCACCGAAGCGATTCACAACATTTGCCGTGCACACTCCTTTGTGCGCCTATGGCATCTAGGGCATGGAGGTGCCTTATCTCTGCTCTCGGTCCCTCACGGTGGAGCATAAGCTGCTTCTTCCGATTCGCCTCGGCGTGCCCGGTTCCTCGCTGTGGTCGCTTGGGCTTCGTTCTCATAGCCTCCCCGCTATGATTGCCGCGATTGGGTTCCCATTTCCTTTTCCTCTGTCCAGTAGCATTATGTGTCCGAGCCGACACCGACTTATCTTCTGACATTGTTTGCCTCAATATCTAAAGCTCGTGCAAGAGCTTGATGTAAGTCAGGTCTCCATGGTCGGCAAGAGACATCCGTATCTCCATCCTCAGTCCTGACCTAAACTTTTCCGACATTTTCAAGTCGGTGTCTACCTGCTCTAGTGCATACCTCGACATCTCGTAGAAAGCGCGATCATAGTCGGTCACAGACAACTTTTCTTGTTTTAGCAGGAAAAATTCCTGCTCCTTTCTCTTCTTATAGCTTTTGGGTATGTATTTCTCATACAACTCCCTCTTAAAGTCCTCCCATGAGAACTCTTCTAGTTGCTTAGCAGTAAAGGTCTTTTTCCTGGCCTCCCACCAGAAATCTGCGGGTCCATTTAATTGGAAAGCTACACAGACGATCGCCCTGAGTCGTGCATCGTGAAAATTAAAGATCCGCTCAATGGTTCGGACCCATTGTTCGCCTTCCTCCGGGTTACCCTTCCCATTAAAGGTAGGTGGGTTCTCGCCTTGGAACAACTCTTCGATCCTGCGATGGGGTTGAGGTGGAGGTGGTGGTTGGGGAATGTCCTCGAACTGCTCGGGATTCTACCCTTCCTCAGGCCTTCCCGACCTCGGCCTCGGGTTCCTGCCCGGATTTCTTCTCGAGGCATGTCGCTATAGAAAACAGGTAGTCATCAAACACTTATTCTTTCCATAACTTAACATACATAATACTATCATGGCCTTACTGTAAAACGATTCTAAACAAAATATTTCACCCTTAACAAACATAATTTGCCGCAAAAGCCCTATTCAGGGTCATATATATATATCCAAAATTTTCTGCCATAGGCAGGATGTTCAACACCAAAGGTTATAAAGAAAACATAAATCCCGGCCCACACGGCCTTCCAAAAGTCAAGGTTTCTAGTTCCATCAAAAACCCATACACAAAAGAAAGAAGGAACAGCATAAGCTTAAACATAACAAAAATCTATCTAAGCTTCATCAAGTGCCTTCATCAGGCATCTTCCCACTGATCGTCCTCCTCGGGGTCTTCCTCGGGATCCTCTTCTTTATCAGAATCATCCTCACGAGTACGTACTCTCGATGATCCTGCTCCGTCATCTTCGTACATCGGTATGTCGCGCATGGGGTTGAAGTCATCGTCGCCATATAGCTCGTAGTCATGGCGAATCGGGCTATAGCCATCGAAGCATCCGATACGCCATCCGCTGTCTCGCGAAAATGCTCTCCGGCGATGCGGATGCGGCCATAGGCGGTGGAGGTGGTATCGGTGGACGACGGGTGTCCGCTAGGTAGAGGAGGAACAGGCTCTCCCAAAGCTCTGGGCGTCTTTGCCTTCCAAGCGGGCGGGCTGCCCTCGTCAAAGAGGAATGGGGCACCACTGGTCGATCCGCTTGGAACCTCCGTGTATAGCCACTCGCGACTCATCCCGCCAGTGTACTCTCGGGGAGGATGTAGGGTCCTCTCGGTCTGCCCAGTAATGTCTGACACGTAAGTCGTGTGACTTACGAATCTGGGCAAATCTCCCACCAAGTCATAGCCGCCCATCGCCGGTAGATATAATCCCGACACTTCCGGGCATAGTCCTCCCAATCACAAGGGAGTATGACTAGGAGACGTCGATGCCATCATAGTCGGAGCACCATGGGCTCGGCCGCCTCCAAAGGCGGAGGTGTCATGTAATTGCCCAAGTCCTCTCCAACAGACATCCAAATGGGCGATAAATACTCATCACCTCCTCGGGGTCGGTGTGGTCCAATCCTCCTCCGAGCGATATATCTCATCCCCTCCATCTGTCACGATCATAACTAACATAAGTCAACTATCGTCATCTCAAAAGCAGAAAAGATAACTTAAGCATAACGAGAAGCAACTAGGTTAGAACTAAGCAATCTATAAGGTAGGCAACATCATAAGGTACAATACATATCACAACTTACCTTCTTAGTCTTACCCAACGTACACATATAATCTAATAATGCCATAATATATAGGCTATGCTATGAGATCCTTGTCTTATACCAAACACTTGAACTAAAGTTCAACGGACTCTAGTGTATTCTGGAGACAGAATTAGGGATTCTGTTCTTCATAACAAATGAAGATCAGTGCGTCAGGAGTACGCAGGTGAAAACCATGTGTAAATCGGAGTCTTAACGAAAGAGATCCAGCTAAAACAAATTTACTGCACAGTGCAGGAAATTTGCGCGATCGTGCCCAAAATAAAATTCGAGACGTATGTCGATGTAATACGTCTACCACATCCACGTCTTTAGGTTGAGGCTGAACATTCTGAAGCCGTAATTGAGTTCCACGTCATGATTCATGTCGACGCTCACTCATATCAAAGTGGTGATGAAATGTCGACGCCGCTCATCTTCGAGGTTGAGGTCGTCCTCGTTCATCCTTCTCGCCGTCTTTAAATCGCTCGAGCTCGAGGCTATCGTCATTTTCATTCTTCCCAACGTTCTTTGTTCTCGTAAGGGAAAAGGAGTTCATACTTCTATGTTCTTTCACGATACGTGAGCATGCTCCTTAGAGTCTAGGTTCGTCTCGTGATAACATATCGTTCATCATAAACAAAATTTTGAAGATTGGAAACAGTGTTTCATTTGAGAATTCAAAAGTAAAGTTTCAAAATGACAATCATAGTCAACTCATACATGTATATCAAAAATGAATTCATCCCATCCATGTTGATCATTCAACTAGTACCACCATGTACTTTCATCCCAATACTTGAGTACTTGCATCAATTCAACTCAAAGTTTTTGGAAAAATTTCTTGCTCAACTTTCATTTCATCATAATCCTCATAATATCATATCCTTTCCTCCAAGGATAACCCTTTCCAATTTCTTTCAAAAGTTCTTCCAACTCGCTCATCAATCAAAACTTTTTCATTTCATGAGTTTGAGAAAGAAATCAGTTACCTTTTTCCCGGTTGAGCTCAATGTGATGGAGTGTTGAGGGAGTCGAGAGATTTCTAGAAGTCCAAAGACTCGATCTAAACTTAGATTTTAAAAGAATTTGGGTTTTCAATGAGCAACCAGTGCTCGATACCACTCACACGCCCCCTCCGGTTTCCTGACTAGACGGTGACTAATACTAGGAATAGTATTATAGGACAGAAAGGTTAAGATACAGGTACATATCAATTGTAACCTAGCATGCTTGAATGTAACGTAATATGAAGTCTCAATCATTCAAAGGGTTTAGGTCATCAGACCCAAAGACTTACCATGATCTGATGGACCTCGATAGTTCAAAACAGTAAGCATAATATAGAAGAGTTCAGAGTTTAGCAGCGGAAAGTGTGTGAATACATATGTGATGATATGTATTCAAGGTGAAAACCAAATTCTAAATAAAACTGTCAAGGACACCGGACTCCTCAACACATCCTCCATCATCACCATCAGAGCTCAACCTGCACATTTAAAAAACAAATATGCAGGGCTAAGTACAAGAAATTGCACTCAGTGGACTCATGCCAAAACATTTGATAATTTAATTACACTGCCAATATCATGGTAAGTCACAAGGGTTTTAATTGAAATGCTCAGGCTTACTAAAACGCTTCGGTCAGTAAACATCGCCGGCCGAGCATTTTCTTGGTGTGTGTGATCCATATCCCGATATCATAATTCATCATAATGTCAAAGATCAAATGTTCAAACGTCGTGAAGGGCCTCCTCAACGACGCCGAACCGCCGTGGCCCACACAAAGACACATCCGCTCAGTGTACACGTTAACAAGCATATCGCTCCAACCTTCACGCCAATCCTAGCTGTGCATTAACCTCCGGCTCAGACCCGATATTAATTTCATAAGAAGGTTGGGCGCGACCCAACAAAATTCATAACATATAGTTCCAACCTTCACGCCAGATAGGATCCACACAAAACAGAATATTTTTGGCAGGTAATATTGTAAACACTTGATAAACAGTTGGAATAGTGCTGTAAATGAATTCATTTGTAAAGAGTAGCAAAGTCACTGCTATTTGAAAAGAAAGTCCACCTGGACTATAATTCGTCGTAAACTGAGTCCTAGATTTGTTTGCTTTGTCAGTGTCCGATCGTCTCGTTCGCGTCCACACCTTTACGCAAAAGCGATATTTTAGTACGCTGTCACGCTTATCGAGACTCTCAAAGTCTAAGATAAAATTCGATATTCTATATCGATGTAAATTGAATTCCTCAATGAATTCAACACGCTTTCAAATACGTAATTCAATCAATTGTTCTCGCTCTTGAGATCATTCAACTATTTCGCTTTAACCTTTCCGGTTTAAACGTTCAACGTATAAGCATGTTTCTCGATATAAGGATTTCATTTGTGAAATCTTTTCTTACTAATGAGGTATTATACTCAATTAGTATATCTTACGCGTATTAGCGTATTTATCGAACGTATATACGTACGTTTGACTTAAAAAGTCAACGAAGTCAACACTGGTCAACAAAGTCAACAATTTTGACTTTTAAAAAGTAATTTCTTACCATTTCATTTTATAAATCGAATTTCGATCGATTTAAAATCGTAAAGTCCTATTTCTCGATTTGTCACGTAAATCAAAGGACTTATAATTAATTTTCGTAATTATTAATCCTTTTAATAATTAAAACGTATATTTTCGATTTAAAAACGTTATTAAATAAACGTTTGTCTCAAACATAGTAATCTATGTTTATAAAATCCAAATATGTCTAAATTAATTATTAGAAATATATTTTATTAATAAACTGAATTAAAAAGGTTTAAAATCGTTATTAATAATAAAAAATTCTCGGTAATTAATTAAAAATTACCAAATGATTTTAAAAAAAATTTCTAAATTAATATAGTGTATTATTATACACTATGGTCCAGAATATGAATTAGTAACATCCATATGATATTGTTTGTCATTTATTAACATATATATATATATATATATATGCTACGGTATTTTCAAAAATTAGGAATTAATTGTCCAAAAATTCCCAAAATTGATATACACTTAGTATAATGTCCCAATATTAATATATATCACAATTATAACCTATAGTCCATCACAACCATTTATTCATGAATAAACCAACAATATTCACGGTAATTTCGAAATAATACCAAACAATTATCAAATAATTCCCAAAAATTCTAATTAAATGCTAACATGATCAAACATTATATTATAACATTGTAACATCATAATATTAACCAAATCAATTAAAATCATCACCATATGAGCTTAGAGGCTCTCGACTTTTTTGATTACTTTTGGTTCATGGTTTTCAAAAATTCCAACAATTATATAATATGATTATGTACTATAGTACAACAATATAACATCATTTAATCATCAAAAACCAATTAAATCATCACCTTATTGAGCATACAACTCACGGCTTTTTTGATAATATTGGTATTTGATTTCCAAAAATTCTAGCAATTATACACTATGCTTATATACTATAGTATAACAATAATACATCATAACATTAATCAAAACCAATTAAATCATCACCTTATTGAGCATATAACTCACGGTTTATTTGATTTAAATTGGCATTTGATTTTCCAAAATTCCAACAAAATCATATAATACATATTTAATACATTAAAGCATTAATACACCATTGCATGATCAAAATAAAAATCATACACCAACATCTATATACAATATGCTCACGGTAATATTGAAATATTAAGCATATGATTTTCAAAAATTCTTAATAAATCATAGAGCATATAATCAAGGTTCTAAAGCATTAATATGTCATTGTATGCTTGAAATAAAAATTATACACCAAGGTATACATCAAATAGCTCACGGTATTTTTAATAAATATAGCTAGGGTTTTCCAAAAATTTTAATTAACATATCATAGATCAATAATCCATCACTAAAAATACTTTAGAACAATCGGTCATAACCATATCATTTTATAATGTTTTCAAAAATTATATTAAACATGCTCAAAGTTTCGAAACATCCTATATGTGTTGGATCCATTCCAAAAATTTAACATATAAACACTTATGTTCATCTAAACACATATTCACACATTTTTGATATACCAATCATCAAAAATAATATATAACCATGGATCATTCATAAAAGCATTAAAACACACACACACACACACACATATATATATATATATATATTATATATATATATACCATTCGAACACATATATATATATCACGATTTTTGCTTGAACAAAGAATGATAAAAATAGAACCATGGTCCATGTTTTACCTTTGATAATAGTATGGAATCTAAAGAACAATATTAGGTATCAAGTTTTGTGGATGAATGAAGTGAAAATGGAAGAAAAATTTCGAAAAGGGGAGGGGATGGATCTCGATTTTTCTGCTGCAAATGGAAGAGAAATGGAGTGTTTGAGAGAGTGTTAAGTGTTGGAATGGTTGGGAATGAGTGAGGATGAGAGAAGTGAAGAGTCATCTCCCCTATTATCTCTCTCTCTCTCTCGATTTTTTTCCCAAAAATTGAATAAAATCTGCAGCCAAATGATGTTTAGTAGGAGGTGATCATTAGCTAGGAAAAGGCTCTTCATGGGTTGGTCAAAAAAAAGGTGATCCCATGCTTTGTTGGGGAAGGGTGGTCGACGGCTATGGGGGGTTCCAAGGGCTGATTTAATTTTTGTTACACTCCTTAATACATTATATATATCATACAAGATCATAGATATATAATACAAGCCATTAAAAATAATTAAAACATTACATAGACATTTAATCAAAATTATCGAGAATAATAGGGAAAATAGAATTAAAATTTTAAATTAAACCTATTATTGATACTCATGTTAATTTCGATCAAAATATACTCATATATATTATAATATATGATTTAGATAATAAATCATAGCATAGGATAAAATAATAGCACATTTCATGCAAACAAAACCCTAATTTTAAAATTAGGGTTTCGAAACCCATATATACATATTATCGAGTTTTCATTGTTCAAAAATATTTTAAATGCTTAATAATATTCATATATATCATAACATATATTTTAGATACCATAGGATAATTTAATGGTATCATTTCATGTGAAAAACCATAGTTTATATAATTAGGGTTTTTGAAAATCCATTTCGAAATTATCGAATTTTAAATGCTAAAAATTCGATTTCAATAATTTATAATACTGTAATTATATAAAATAATAATAGGAAATTAATTATTATATTTTCCTGAGCATTTAACTCATTTTTTAAAACGTCCGTAGACGTTGACGTTCAAAACGTCTCAAAACGTTCAAAATCGACTCATCTCAAAATGGTCGTAGTAAGTTTGTACTTACTCAATAAATATATTCCATTTAATACAATAATTAAGATGGAAATTAATTCCAAGCTTTACTGCTCAGAAAATTCCATAAAATACTGACGTTCGATACGCGTTCGACGTTAAAATATATTGACAAACCATTTCGTAATATTTCAATTCCTTAATTCACAATCCTTAGTGAATATAAAAAGGATTTCGTTATAATAATACTGAATCGAAATCACAATATTCGATGTCATAGAAATAATATACGGTAAAACCCTAATTCACGGGTTTGAAATACCGTAATTAGACTTTCGTTTCTTTGGAATATTACATCTGCCCAGATTTGTGAGTCATCTGACTTACGTATACAGCATTTACGGAGCTACACCGAGGGGACCTTATCTCCCTCCCCGAGAGTATACCTGGCGTGATGAATCGCTGGAGTGGTTGTATGCAGAGGTACCGCGTCAGATCGACCCGGTGGTACCTCCATATCTGTTTGACGAGGGAAGGCCTGCTCGTCTGGATAGAGCAGCACGCTCGAGAGCTTTGGGAGAGCCTGTTTTCCCTCCGATGGTTTTTGGACATCCCGTACGTCCACCTCTACCACCGATGATACCTCCACCACCTCCAGTGGAGCCATTCCGCCGGACAGCGCGGATAAGCATATCGGATGCCTTCGATGGCTATAGCCCGATTCGCCATGACTACGACTTGTATGACGACGATGACTTCAACCCCATGCGGGACATACTGATGTACGGAGATGACGGCGCAGATCATCGAGAGTACGTACTTGTGAGGATGATTCCGATGAAGAGAAAGATCCTGAAGAGGAAGAAGACCCCGAGGAGGATGAAGAGTAGGAAAGAGCCTGGTGAAGGCATTAGATGAAGCTTGATTAGATTTTTGTTAGGATTAGCTTGTATGCTAGTTCCCTTTTATGTATGGATTTTGATGGATTGGAAAACTTGATGTTTTGGAAGGCCGTGTGAGCCGGGATTCATGTTTTTGTTTTATGACCTTTGGTTTTTGAACATCCTGCCTACGGCAGAGCTCTTGGATATCTATTTATATATATGACCCCGAGTGGGCTTTTGCGGCAAATTCGTTTATGTCAAGGGTGAAATGTTTTAATTAGGAATCGTTTTGCAATAAGGCTATGATGATATTATGTATGTAAAGCTATTAAAGCGATGAGTGATTGTCGATTATATATTTTATATAGCGTAATGCCTCCTAGAAGGAACCGGAACGAGAACCTGTGAGGCAGAGGTCGAGGAAGACCTAGGGACGGTAGGATCCCGAACAAGAAGTCAAGATATACCCTGTCCACCCTACCTCAACCCGATTGCGGGATCGAGGAATTATTTCTAAGACAGAACCCTCCTGTCTTCAACGGAAAGGGAAGCCCAGAGGAAGCTGAAAAATGGGTGAGAACCATTAAACGAATCTTCACTTTACGAGATGCACAAACACGGAGGCGATCGTCACGTGTAACGCTTCCAACTAAATGGGCCTCGGATTTCTGGTGGGAGGCCAGAAAGAAGACGTTTACTGCTGAGCAACTGGAAGAGTTCTCGTGGGAGGACTTTATGTAACAGCCCGCCAATCTAAAGTACGGATTAGACGGAACTGTTATTTTAAACAGGGATTAAGAACATAATGACCAACAACCTCTCAAGACTTCAAACTGTTATAGATAAACACACAACGATTTCATACAAACTAGACCAACAGATCATCAACAAAAGGATTCAACTGATCTGAAGGTAACATAAGTAATATTTAAAATACAACTAAGTGTTCTGAACAGCGGAAAGCATGTGAATGCATATATGACGATATACATTCAAGGTAAACTATCAGCGACAAAAACTCCAATTGCTCAACACTTGTCCATCCATCAGCAGCTCAACCTGCACATTTAAAAACAAACATGCAGGGCTAAGTACAAGATTGCACTTAGTGGACTCATGCCAAAATCATTTCATTAAATTACACTGCCCATTAGTATAACGCGAGGATTTTAGTTGAAATAACTCGTGAATACCAAAATACTTTGTCATTTCTAAAAGATTTGCTCGCGGGCATTTATCGATTCGTATGATCCGTATCATTTACATAACTGCTCATAATCGATCTCACGCCGAAGTAGCCTCCTTTCTACCGACGCCGCGACCGTCAAGATGTTGCTAACGGCTCACAATCACATAGTCAGGGATTCTGCATCTGACTAGGATCTATGACCGGCCGAAGATGTTGCTAACGGCTCACAGTCATTTAGGTGTACACGTTAACCCTAGCCAGGAATTCTGCATCTGACTAGGATCCGATATCGATTTTCTGATAAAGTTGGGAGCTACCCAACAACTGATTCACTTTCATAGTTGGCTCGCCCAACAACATGATAGGATACATACGTTAAAACATAAATACTTTGGGCATGTAATTGAATAACAGTTCATAATCATTTCTCAACTGAAAGCTTTGTAAATAAATACTTTTTGAAGAAAGCGTCGTAAATAAAAGGGTTTTTGAGTAAAGCCCACCTCGTATACGAAGGTCTTTTCACTACGGTTTCCTTTCTACATTGAATGCTCAAGTCCACGTATCACTTTAACGTAAGAATTATTTTAGTATGTCGGTCACGTTCGATAGAGACGAACATAGTCTATAACGTTCTCACGCGTCGAATAAAATTAACGCCGGACTTATTTTAGCGCTTCCTAATCAATTAATGTCGATTATGAATTTTCTCAATTTATAAGAGATATTCTACCTTTAGTATATAATGTACGTTTTAATGTACTTACGTAACATAAGTTACATTGTTACTAAACGTACTACGTCACATAGATCACATATTATCGAATTACGTGCCCTTTGACCTTGGTCAACGTTTTTGGTCAACTATTTTGACTTAGTCAACATTTAGTCAACAATTTTGACTTTAGTCAACTCAAAGTCAATATTTTGTAATATTCCAAAGAAACGAATATACGATTGCGGTTTTCTAAACCCGTAATTAGGGTTTTGCCGTATATTATCTTTTTACGACATCGAATCTTGTGATTTCGATACGATATCGTTATAACAAATTCCTTTTCATAATTCACTAAGGATTGTGAATTAAAGGATTGAAATATTACGAAATGATTCGTCAATATATTTTAACGTCAAACGCGATCGAACGTCGACTTTTCATGAAATTTTACGGCGGTGAAGCTTGGAATTAATTTCCATCTTAATTCCTTTATCAAATGGAATATACTTATTTAGTAAGTATGAACTTCTGCGACCATTTTGAGATGAGTCGATTTTGAACGCGTTTGAGACGTTTTGAGCGTCAACGCGTCTAGAGGCGTTTTGAAAAATGAGTTTAATGCTCGGAAATTATAATAATTAATTTCCTATTATTATTTTATATAATTACAGTATTAATGATTATTAAAATCAATAATTGAGTTATAAAACTCGATAATTCCAATTAATGGAATTCAAACCCTAGTTTTCTAAACTATGGTTTTTGGCATGAAATGATACCATTAAATTATCCTATGGTATCTAAACTTTATAATATGATATATATGGATATTATTAAGCATTGAAATCAGTTTTGAACCATAAAACTCGATAGTTTCAGTTTTTATAAAATTGAAACCCTATTTTCGAAATTATGGTTTTTATTGCATAAAATGTGTAATAATTTTATCCTATGCTATTATTTAATATCTAAATCATATATTATGATATATATGTGTATGTTTGATCGAAATGTACATGAGTATCAATAATAGGTGTGATTTACATTTTATTTCCTATTTTCCAATTTTATTATCGGTATTTTCGAAATTATGTTTATGTGATGATTTAATTATTTTTATGGCATGTATTATATATCTATGACCTATTATATGATTAATACATGTATTATGTGTATTTGAAAAATAAAATCAGCCCCTTTTGAACCCCCATGCGCCGATTTGCTTCACCCCATAAACAAATCATTTCACTTTTAAATGTTGCCCAATACATGGAAGGCTCCTTTTGCACTCTTTAATCATCATTTTCCTTCCCAAGTTCAGCAATAATTTCCCTATGTGTGTGTGTGTAGCCGTGTAGTGAGAGAGAGATTAGGGGGAGAGAGGCTCTTCACCTTATACACTATCCTTCTCACATTTTCAAACACACAAAATACACCCCATTCTCTCCCATTTTCTGCCTGAAAACCGAGAGCACCTCTCTCATTTCTAAAAATTTTTCTTCCTCTATTCTCTTCCATTTCTTCTCCACCAAGCTTGGTATTTACATTGTTCCTTGATACTAGACCATTTCAAAGGTAAATGAGACCAATAGCTTCGATTGTTCATCTCCTTTATTCTGAAATTTTCGAACTTGTTCATGTATGTATATGTGTGTTTCGAAAATGTTATATATGTATCTATGTATGTGTTAAATATTCTTGAGCATGAGCCTTTATTATATGTATGTTCTTGATGGTTTTATTCTCAAAAATATGAAAATATATGCTTGGATGAACATAGGATAATATATATGAAATGTATGGAATGTATCTAGCCTATGCATGACTTTCGAACCATAGAAGGTGTTTGAAATAATTTTCGAAAGTGTACAAAAAAATATGTATAATGACCGAGCATGTTCTAAGTATTTTAGTGATGTATTATTGCTCTATGATATGATTTAAGACTATGGTATTGATTTAGAAATTTTGGAAAACCCTAGCTTAAAATATTGTTAATACCGTGAGCCATTCATGTATGTACCTTAGTGTATAAATTTTTATTTCAAGCTTGTAATAACATATTAATGCTTTAGAACCTTGATTGTATGTTCTATGATTTAATTAGAATTTTTGAAAACCTTATGCTTGATTTTACAAAAGGACCGAGAGCATTATAACTTCATAGGTTGGTGTATGATTTTATTTTTGAACATGCAATGGTGTTTTAATGCTTTGGTATATTATTTATGCATTGGGTGAAATTATTAGAATTTTTGGAAATCAATTACTATTTTAAATCAAATAAGCCGTGAGCTTTGTGCTCTTGAAGGTGATGATTTAATTAGTTTTGATAAATATTATGATGTTATATTACTATACTATAGTGTATAAACATAGTATATAATTATTGGAATTTTTGAAAATCAAATAACATTTTGAATCCAAAAAGCCGAGAGCTATTGAGCTCCATATGGTGATGATTCAAATGTTTTGGTTGATGTTATGATGTTACAATGTTATAATATAGTGTTTAATGATGTTGGAATTTATTTAGAATTTTTAGAAATTATTTGCTAATTATTCGCAATTATCAAGTATTACCGTGAATAATTGCTATATATTATTAAATGAATGGTTATGATGAACTATAGGTTATATTGGTGATGTATATTGATGTTGGGATATTATACTAGGTATATATCAATTTTGAAATTTTGGATAATTATTCCTATTTATTGAATTTCCGTAAACATATATATGTATATATATAAATAAATAGCAATAATACCATATGAATTTTATAAATTCATATTCTGGACCATAGTGTGTAATAATGCACTATATTAATTTAGAAAAATTTTCAAAAGTCATTTGACATTTTTAAATTAATTATCGAGTTTTCGATAATTAATAAGGATTTTAAATCCTTTTAAAACAGTTTATTAATGAAATATTTGCTAAATTAATATTCTGGACAGTTTTAAATTTTTCAAAATTTTATAAACATAGATTGCTATGTTTGAGACAAACGTTCATTTTATAACGTTAAAAAAACCAAAATACGCATTTTATTTATAAAAATGGTTATTAAAATGCGAAAATGTTTATAAGACCTCGATTTACGAGATAAATCGAAAATAGGACTTTACGCTTCCAAATCGATCAAATTCGATTTATAAAACAAAATAGTAAGAAGTTACTATTTTAAAAGTCAAAATCGTTGACTTTGTTGACCAGTGTTGACTTCGTTGACTTTTCAAGTCAAACGTACGATTATACATTTATAAATACGTTAGTACGCGTAAGATATACTATTTGAGTATGATACCTCATTAGTAAGAAAAGATTTCCCAAATGAAATCCATATATCGAAAACGCATGCTATATCGTTGAACGTATCTCGATGAACCAGAACAAGTCAATCGTATACGCAGTTAGAGACGTATCAATTCACTAAGAATTCGGTCTACATCGATAAGAAATATCGAAGTTTATCTTAGCTTTTGAAAGTCTCGAGAGACTTGAGCGACGACTAAAGCCTCGCTTTTCGTAAAGGTGTGGACCTTACGCAATGACGGGTTTTGACGAACGAATCGAACTGGGACTTTTTACAACGAACCATCAGAATATCCGGTAGAATTAGATGCCTAATTACGGTTTTGAAACCCGTAAATTAGAATTACCGTGACGATTCAATCAAGAAGATAGCGAATAATGGTTTCGAGTATTTACTGAAGGAACTAATTCTATTTTATATTCAACGAGAATTGTGAATTTAGAAATAGAAGTTTGTAAAGCATATCGACAAGATTTTTAACGCCGATTACACATCATACGTCAAGATTTTATGAAATTTTCTGAGGCGAATATTGGAATTAATTTTCATATTAATTCCTATGTTACTAGAATATTAATTATAAAGTAAGTTCAAACTTCATCACGACCATTTTGAGATGAGTCGATTATGATCATTTGAGACGTTTTGAGCAGTAACGCCTCAGAGATGTTTTGAGAGATGAGTTCAATGATCCGGAAATTATCCCAATTAATTTCCTATCATAATTTATATAATCAGTAATATTAAATATTAAAATCAATTTTAAGTTATTAAAACTCGATATTTATGAAATGGGTTTGAAAACCCTAATTATACAAATTAGGGTTTGGTCACGGGTAATGATACCATTAAATTATTCTATGGTATCTAAACTATATGTTATGATATATATGGATATTATTAAGCATTAAAATTAATTTTGAGCATTAAAACTCGGTATTGTGTATTTAATAATTTGAAACCCTACATTTGAAATTAGGGTTTTGTGCATGAAATGTGCTATTATTTTATCCTATTTTCCCTATTATTCTCGAAAATTTCAAATATATGCCTAAGAGGTGATTTAATTATTTTATGACTTGTATTTTATACCTATGATCATGTATGATATATATATGGTATTAATGTACAAAAATAAAATAATCCTACCTATTTGGACACCTACATAGCCATAGGCCATCATGAGATGGCATGGCATGATGGTCACCTCCTTAACACCCAATGCATGGAAAGTCTTTCTAGCCTACACTAATCATCACCACACTCTACACACTCAACCATGATTCCTATTGTGTGTGTGTGTGTGCCTAAGAGAGAGAGAGAGATACATGGGAGAAACTCTTCCCATACACTTCATTTCACTCATAATACATTTTCTCCCTCTCTCCCCCAAAATTTTCAGACCTCTCCTCCTTCCTCTCTTCTTCTTCTCCTACACCATTTCCACCATGGAAGAGAGAGCTCAATCTCCATCTCTCCCATTCATCTTCAAATTCGTGACTAAGGTATAACTATCTCCTATGACTCTTAGACATGATTAAATCATACTTGCATGGTTAGATTGATGATCTTGGTGGTGATTTGGGGTGATAGATTCACCATTTTCGTGGTTATATGAAATGCATACAAAAGAATAAGCTTAAAACTAAAAACTGAAGTATGTTACGAAAACAGTAACTTCATAAAATTATTTGACTAAGTTACAGTGGTCCGATGAATGTGAAATTTTACTATGTTGAAATTAAACATGTCTATTACGTCTCTTTAAAATTTCAAGTCAATAAAACTTGATTTTCTATTTTAATTCTATTTTCAAAAACACTGCACAAATCTGTAAAATTTCGGTGTTCATCACCCACGGTCCGTGGCTTTCGTTTCGAGTTTGGCTAATGTTAAAACTCTAAAAATTTGCATAAATATAAATTAGCATGTCTAGAATATCTATGTAAATTTTCAGAATTTTCTAAAATTTTTTACTATTTATTCCAGATTTTTCAAACGAACTGCACAAAACTGTCACTGTAGTGATAGCTTGTAGTAAAATATTTTTATCTCCCAATCTATTTTGAATAATTGAGTAAGTATTTTTCTGGATTAAACTAGACTTAAGTGGCTTTTCAATATGATTGGTTGCATTCCTAGATTCCGTATAATGAACTCACGGTGAATTTTTAAAGTTGATGCATTACAGTAAGCTTTTTGGACAAACTGCCTTAGTAAAATTCTATGCTAAATGACTGTCCGTGTACGACTTTTGCGTGAGATATTCGAGCCGTTTGTAATCCGATTTTGACTTTGGTTTCTTCATAAGAAATGTTCCTTACCATGTCTAGTTGTGATCTGGAAAGTTTGATCCCAAACCAAGCCTTATAAGTATACTGTTCACTGATCCAAAGTCACCTACTTGAATGTTGTCCTTTCCAACTAGTCAACTTTGAACTTACGTATTTCTCGATGCATCAAGTATCTTCCAGTACGGTCTTCATGAAACATGTAGTTCTTATTACAAGGTTTCTAAAATGGTATCTTTCAGTCATTTTGGTATTGTGAGTCAAAAGTTACGAGCCTCGAAAAATCCCTCGTCGTTAAGCTAAATCTGGAAATCCTGAAAATTTTTCTAAGTATAGAAGAAGTCAGTTCGAGTTGCCCACTTTGAGAGCCTATATCTCCAGAACCACGACTCTTTTGGGTCGACTTCCTTCTTAGAACTTATAGTACATATTTAGAGGTTTCCAGAATGTGTCTTTGTGCGGTCATACGTATTTTTAATCGAAAGTTATAGATCGTCAAAGTATGACACTTGGGTTGTTTTAAGCTGTTTTGCTGAAAATTACACACTTGAACACTTGAAATTTAACTAAGTGTTGAAACTCCCCTATGTGAAACATGCCTTATGTGACTAACATGCTATTAATTGATGCATTCATATGATATGTCGCAAGGTACATTAAAGCATTAATAAGATGCACAATTTAGGATAAAACAACAATATGATATTTTTACCAAGCACGCCTTAACGTGAAATATTTGACTAGGCGCTACTACATGATCAATTGATTGTATATCATGCCATGATATACACTCAAGTAGAAATATGGGTTCTAAGACCCGATGGATGTTTCAACTCCAAAACCTCAAAGCCAGGAATAGATAGGCTAAGCCTAGGACTCGCAATCCAAGAAATCGGTTAGACAATCTACAGTCCAGGTGGGCTTCTTATCTTCAAAATGTGGGCCTTTTCTTACCCCACTAAAATGTGACTTTAATGTTATTCCAAATGAGTTTATTTACAGTACTTATTCTACAACTGTTATCAAATGTTTTACTGCATTACCTGCCAAAAATATTTCGTTTTGTGTATGGATCCTATCTGTTTGCCCGGGTAGGGCTGTGGAGATGGTTGGAACTTTATTATGACAAGTTATGTCATTTGGGTCGCGCCCAACCTTTTTAATGTCGGGTCCTGTGCCGGATGATAAATGCCTGGCTAGGATTGGCGTGAAGGTTGGAACTATACGCTGTGTTAACATATGCTTGCAGAGAGTGACTGTGTGCTGTACGGGATTACGGCCGGTCACGGCGTCGTAGATGGGAGGCCTCCCTCTCGACGTTTATTATATATTATTATTATGTATTGTGACTATGAGATACGGACCATACACACCAAGAAAATGCTTGGCAAGCTACTTTGAATGAAATGATTTTAGTAAGCCAAGGCCTTTTAACTAAAACCCTTGTGACTTACTCGACATTGGCAAACAGTAATTCAATATTATCAAATGTTTTGGCATGAGTCCACCGAGTGCATTCTTGTACTCACCGCATGTTTGTTTTAAATGTGCGGGTTGAGCGATGATGGATGGAGCGGTGTTGAGCAATAGGAATATTGTCATTGAAAAGTTTATACCTTGATAGTACATCGTCATATGTACATATCACATGTTTTCATTGCAAGAACTTAAGTTATGTACTAAAGTCCAAGAACATGCTTGTCATATGAATTACGGCTTTTGTTAAGGAGAATTCCCTGCTTAATTATACTGCTTAGAGTTACAATCCTTCTAAATCCTACCTAGGATTTAGGGATGTGACAACCATAGTCCAGTGGGCTTCCTATCTTTTAAATGTGGGCCTTTTCTTACCCCACTAAAACGTAACTTTCTTCGTTATTTCAAATGAATTTACTTACAAAGACTTACCCTACAACTGCTTAACAAATGTTTCTTCGCATTACACCGCCAAAATTATTTCGCTTTTGTATATGGATCCTATCTGTTATGCCCGGGTAGGGCTATGGAGATGGTTGGAACTATTATATCAATTGTTGTGGTAGCACCCAACCTTTTAATGTCGGGTCATGTGCCGGATGATAAATGCCTGGCTAGGATTGGCGTGAAGGTTGGAACTATACGCTGTGTTAACATATGCTTGCAGAGAGTGACTGTGTGCTGTACGGGATTACGGCCGGTCACGACGTCGTAGATGGGAGACCTCCCTCTCGACGTTTATTTATTTATTATTATGTATTGTGACTATGAGATACGGACCATACACACCAAGAAAATGCCTGGCCAGGCTATGTTTACGAACTGAAAATGATTTGGTAAGCACAAGGCATTTTAACTAAAACCCTTGTGACTTACTCGATATTGGCAGCGTAATCCAAATATTATCAAATGTTTTCGGCATGAGTCCACTGAGTGCAATTTCTTGTACTTAGCCCTGCATGTTTGTTTTTAAATGTGCAGGTTGAGCTCGATGGTGATGATGTGATGTGTTGATGAGTCCAGTGTCCTCGACCGATTTACTTGGATTTGTGGGTTATACCTCAATGCATATCGTCATATATGTATTCACACACTTTCCGCTGCTATACTCTGAACTCCTTTATTTATGCTTTATGTTTACAAACTATCGAGGTCCATCGGATCGTGCCAAGTTTTGGGGTCCCATGGCTCAAACCTTTTCAAAAACATTATGACATCACCTCATATTCGCTCAAGCATGTTAGTTTATTTTTATGCATCTTTATTTTACCCATGTAACCCCTAAAATACTACTCCTAGTATTAGTCGCCCTCCAGTCCGGGTTGGTCCGGAGTGGGGTCGTGACACATTTTGACTTTTTCAATTTCTTATGTAATTCTATTATTTTATGTGCAATTCTTGTTCTAAAAATTCCCATAAAATCATACTATGTCTAAAACATTATTTTAGCTCATATTATGTAATTATACTTGATAAAATAAATTTATAACATTAATACACATAGGGTATGATTTTCGGTTCTTATAATTAATCCACCAAACAATTTTCAAAAATTCCAATAAATTCACATAACACTTAATCACCCTTAACTATCCTTATTATAACATAATTGTTATTTATTATGAACTATTGAATTTAATTTACCTAAGTCATATTCGAAATTTTTGACTTAGGTCCAAATAATTTTTATAAATTTCAATAAATGCACACAACCATATATTATGAATCTACATCATAAATATGATATGATAACACTTAAATATGGATCATATCTCAATATAATATCATATATTATAATTTTCAAATTCTTGAACTAGGTACTAAAGTTTTCCAAAATTCTACATAAATTCGTATAAGCATAATTAATACCCTAGATTATTATTTCATGCTCAAATAAACAATTAAAAATCAAAATCATCAACATATCCTACTTACATGATTTCGGTCAACATATAGAATTTGATATCATGTTTAATTTTGTGATATAATTATGCTACATGCTTAATAACATCATATAAACATAATATCTAAACATCTTAGCATATGTTACATAATTTTCGAAAATCACACAAATAACTAAGCTTATAACATAAATTCTAACGTATATATGAAGCTCATAAGAAATCTAACCTCTTAATCGGATTAGAATTGATCGACGAACGTTTATTTGTTCTAAGCTTGGGTTTGAAGGTTTGGAGAACACTCTCTCATTTCTCTCTATATTTTCGATCACTTGTGGTTTGAATAAGAAATGAAGAGCTCCTATCTTATATTTATAGGCATGTGCAAGTGGTACCATAATTATTACATGAAAATATCTAATGTACACTTGTGCAAAATCTTATCTAAATCCTTATCATATCTTATCTAAATCCTTATCATGTACAACTCATCATGTACCTTATCCCTTAATTAGATTCATCAGATCACAGTTTAATTAAAATCAACACCTTATTATATATATTTATGTGGATCGGCTATTTTCCATAGCCTAGGATAGATTTTTTTCTTATATTATATACTTTATTATATCATATTATAATTAAATTAATAATTTGTACCATAATTATCATGTAATAAAAGAATTATCACATTATACCATCTTATTGTAATTCTCGCCACTTTTAATACCTTTAGGATATATTTTATTTATTTATCCTATTATATATTATATTATTATCATATTATTATTATAGTAGAAAGTAGCTTTTGAAAAGTCAAAAATTTCAACTATACAAGTGGCATTAATATATAGTGTGAAATTAAGAATTTTTCAACCTCATTTTTCAAAATTTTCGGCTCCTTCATTAATTGAGCCAAGGATTAGTTGTTTAACTTGTTAACTACTACTACTTTACACCTAATATAGGATAAGATCCAACTCATGTTCACTCATTAATTATAGGATAATATTTGTACATAAAATCACACTAAAAACCCTAAATTTTCGGTCCAACATGCACAAGTGTGATCCCACTTGTGCAAGTTGATGATACACCTCATCTTATCTATAATAATATCATATTAATATAATTAATATCATACATTATTAATTAGATAAGAATTAAATTAAAAATCACACTTTTAGAAACCACATTTTCGAAAATCACTAAGGAAATTCCAAACATTTTATTTCCTTGTATAAAATAGCTACTACATAGTTATGTGACATATTATATGTCTTAGATAATAAATTTAATCATAGAAAAGTACTAAAAAGATTTTAGACCTTAAAAACCTTAATTTGAAATTTTAGGGTTTTCGAAACCCATAACAATAGATACATTGCATTCTAAAATTTTCTAGCATTATTATGATAATAAATAATGCTCTTATATCATAAAATAATCATAGGAATTTGAATTTTATAATTCGTGATCATTTGACCGAGTTATCGACTATCTCTAAAACCGTTTGAAACGTCTCAATATCCTCATAGGCTAATTATCTCTAAAACGTTCATAATAAATTTGTAACAAATTTATTTATTTCTATAATAATAGGAATTTCAAATTAAACAACAACTTAATAATCTTGTAAGACGAATCGCTTAATTTATCCGACGTTAGAATATTACGTTCGAAGGAATATCAGAAATTATATTCCTTAATTCACTAAGCATCAGTGAATGTCACAAAGAAATTATCCAATTATGCTTGGTCAAAGTCAAGTGTTGACTAATTAAGGTTTTAATTATTGAATTAATAATACTAATTGCGGAATTTATTATCGTAATTTAATATTAATACTACGGGATATTACACTTTAAGAAAGAGATGTACGACAAATACATACCCAAGAGTTATAGGAAGAGAAAGGAGCATGAATTCTTCATGCTGAAGCAAGAGAAACTATCTGTGACCGACTATGATCGCGCTTTCTGCGACATGTCGAGGTATGCACCGGAGCAGGTAGACACCGACCTGAAAATGTCGGAAAATTTTAGATCGGGTCTGAGGCCAGAGATACGGATGTCTCTCACCAGCCATGGAGATCTGACCTATACTGAAGCTCTTGCACGAGCTTTGGATATTGAGGCAGCAATGCCCGACGATAAGTCAGTGTCGGCTCAGACACATAACGCGATGGACAAAGGAAAGGGTAAGTGGGAACCCAATCGTGGAAATAACAACCGAGGAAGCTATGGGGATGCGAGTCACAAATGCCCATGGCAAGGAAATATGGTCCAACCAGGGCAAGGTTGGAAGAGGGCAGCTTTTGCTCCACCGGCAAGAGGCCCACAGGAACAGGTGAGGGCTCCTCCATGCCCTAAATGCCATAGGATGCACAAAGGAATGTGTACGGTAGGCAATGTGAATTGCTTGCAAGTGGAGCGAGGGCATTACACCAACAATTGCCTGTGTGCGCCCAAACAATTGTGAGGGCAAATCAACCCGGCAACGCCCAACCGCTTAGGGCCATACAGTTTCAGCCCCAACCTCCGCAACAATTCCAGCCCCAGCCTCAACATCAACTCCAACAGCAGCCGTGGCAGCCACCGCAACAACAACAAAGGCGTCGACCACGGCCAACGCCAAAGACCACACCCAGCAAGAACAATGGAACCAAAGAAGGGCAAGCACCCGTCCGCCTCAAATAAGCTCAAAGTAGAGCGTCGCCTTACACCGGAGGCGAATCATCAAGATCGTGAAACCGGCGGTATGGGAGTCCTTCTCAACGTACCTGTTATTATATTGTTCGATACGGGTGCTTCGCATTCCTTTATAGCACAATCATGCGTAGAAATGTTGGGACTTAGGTCTGAAAAGGCAAGTCAGGATATGAGAATCTCTTCACCTATAGGAGGGATTATGACTGTCACACATATCTGCTCGAACCTAGAGTTGACTTTAGGATCACTTAAGGTTCTGGCGAACAATCTGAACATAATGCCCATGGATGACGTAGATATAATCCTAGGAATGGACTGGTTAGCTAAGAATCATTCCACGATTCTTTGTAAGGGAAGGAAAATCTCGTTTCACTTTCCTGGGCAAGAAGCTACGCATTTTCATGGAATCCGCATGGGAAGGAGAATCCCGATTGTATCGGCATTGAAGGCGAGAAGGATGATAAACCAGAAAGGATGCCATGCATTTCTAGTCTACCTGATCGTGGAAGATAAACCAGAAGCGAGGATTGAGGACATAGAAGTTGTTCGAGAATTTCAGGATGTATTTCCCGAAGATCTACCAGGATTACCTCCTGATAGACAATTAGAGTTCACCATTAACTAAGAACCCGGATCGGCTCCAGTGTCTAAGGTGCCCTATAAGATGGCCCCAAGGGAGTTGGAAGAACTGAAGATCCAAATTCAAGAATTGTTGGATCTAGGTTTCATTAGACCTAGTGTTTCACCTTGGGGAGCGCCTGTTTTGTTCGTTAAGAAAAATGATGGTTCTTTGAGGATGTGCATCGATTATCGAGAGCTAAACAAGATGACACTAAAGAACAAATACCCTTTACCAAGGATTGACGACTTGTTTGATCAATTACGAGGAGCAGGTGTATTCTCGAAAATCGATCTCAAGTCAGGTTACCACCAACTGAAAATATGGCCTGAAGATATACCTAAGACTGCATTCCGAACCAGATATGGCCACTATGAGTTCATAGTTATGCCGTTCGGATTAACCAATGCACCAGCCGTATTCATGGACCTTATGAACCGAGTATTTCATCCGTACTTGGATAAATTCGTTTTGGTCTTCATAGATAATATCCTTGTCTATTCGAAGAATGAGGAAGACCATAAGGAACATCTAACAACGATTTTGCAAACCTTGAGAGATGAAAGACTTTTTGCTAAGTTTAGCAAATGTGAGTTTTGGCTGAAGGAAGTAATGTTCCTTGGACACATCGTGTCTGCTGATCGCTCCTTTTTCACACGTAAAAGGGTAATGATAGAATGGCGAAGTATCGTATCCACGAGATTGTATCACGAAAACATAGAAGCTAGCTCAACGACTATTCATCATTATTCGCCACGTATAAAGGGTGAGAGGTTTTAGGGCTTGAATTTAATCCAAAGCAAAGATAACCAAACGAAATATAAATAACGCAATAAAACACGACGATAACTATAAAGAAAGACTAACCCTGGGATGCACCAATCCTATCCACAACGATGTTTGTCCCGCTTATTACTAACCGCTTTAATCCGCACAAGACAGAAGATCACATATATAACCAACAACTTGATTTACACAATTGGGCGATTGATTACTAATTTTCCCTATCACGCTTATGTCTCTAGAGGAAAATAAGCAACTCAAAAGGATCACTAAGAATATGCTTCCTACGATCGTCCCTATCTCGCCATTCGACTCGAGGCTTAATCGTATCATGCATTCAAGATCGATTGACAATTAATACGATTCGTCGTTAATCGGCAACTAGATATGCATCAAGATTGATTAGAAATCAACACATATAAATAAGCACCATGAATCATGAATCATGCACGGAAGGTAAATTACGATAGCGAAATTCACAACATATAGGATCGAATCATGCAAACCCTAGGATTAGAATAGAAAACTAGCCGACATAATAAACGGAATGAAATACGAATTAACCATAAAAGCAAAATTAAATATATAAACCCGTAGGAAGCGTCGGATGAATAAAGGTTGGTCTTGAATCCAACCCAAGCGAACGAAGGGAAAACAAAGGAAAACGATCGGACAAAGCGTTCCGATCGATAACAAACGATAAACTAAACTAGAACAACGTAAAAACAATACTAGAATTAAACTAAACGAAGCTTAAAGACAAAGAATGGAAAACCGAGGAAAACCAAGAAAACTAGGTGCGGGGCGTGTTGGGGTCCGAGGAGGCGCGGTGGGGTGATCCCTATTTATAGAAAAGGGTGGAAACCCAATTTCTCTCTGCGCCGCCGCCTCATGACCGGTTCTCGATATCGCTAGCGCGATCGCTAGGTATGTCTCGCGCGCGTTCTTCTCGCTCGCGCTCGCCTTCTTGCGCTCGCTTTGTACCTCGCGACCCGACTAGCGGTCGCTAGCCGTTATGAACTGGTCGCGAGAAATCGTCCAGTGAATTCTCGACGCTAGGCTTCGCCGCGGCACGGTCATGACGGCGCTCTTCTTGGTGCTCGCTGGCTTGCCTAGCGGCCAGCCTAGCGACCGCTAGACTGGTCGCTAGAAACTGGGCAGAATGTCAATTTTGCTCGTGCTTCGTTCCTTGCTTCGATTATCAATGTATAAACCTACAAAACGTCAAAGGAACACCCAAGAGCAGTATCTTCTAGAAATAGATGAAACATTAAGAATCGATACATAAACGCATTATTAAACGAGCTAAACTCATCTTCAAATATCAACTAAATACGTGTAAAATGCGCGTTTATCAAACCCCCCAAACTTAAAGCATTGTTTGTCCTCAAACAAAAACAGAACAGAAAGACAAACGAAAGATCAACGAGCGTAGCAAAGAGGATAACCATTATAAGCCTCAAAAACACATTAACGCTCAAAAAACATTAGCGCACATGACTACGTTAGCCAACTCAACACGAACAACCATCGAGGGCAAAAACTCATTTATCTTCGACCCTCACAAAAGCATGTGCGTAAAATATATAGGATACACTCAAACTCATAAAGAAATTAAGGACATGTATACACTCAACGATCAATGCAATGCAACATCTTACCATAGGCTTGCCGTTTCTCTAACATCTCCACCGCGTCAAATGTGTTCAAATAAGGATCAAAGAGGTCTTTTGATAGGTTATAATGTAGGCACATTGGTTAAGGTAGGATAATATATGGCTAAGTGACTCAAGTAAACTCAAGCACCACCATTTATATATTTCGACACATATGGACTTTGTCCATTTTCTCTTCTTTCCCAACGTGCTAAATTGACGTTTAATGCCGCAGAAGGTACCTATACTTTGATTAAAGACCCTTTATGCTCAACACTCATAGTGAACTTAACATTTTTCTTTTTCTTTTCTTTTCTAGAGCTTATAGGGTTTAACTTTCACGAACAAGGTACTATTCTTCACCACAAATGTATTTTTCTAAAAGAAACTTTTCTCGTCATAACTTACATCAAAATTTCACCCCTTTTGATTCCCATAACCATCCTCACCTCCTATCATCCGGTTAATCGAAAGAAAAAGTCTAATAAAGGCTCAAAGAAGGCGACAAATGGTATATAACAACGGGTTAGTGTTTGGGTGAATATGTGGTTAACAAAGATGGCCTTTTATCCTTTCCAAATTCGAAACACATATTGCAGTCTCGACACAGAAACACGGCAAGTTCTAGAAGATAATCACATGCATGATATCACACAATTAAAAGAAACTGTATCAATATGTTTATACAGTGAAGCTCAAGTCTCACGGGTTAAGCAAATGGTGAAAACCAACAAGTTTAAGCAATCTCAAGTCGTTCATGCGTCATTTTCTAACATATCATGTGCACTATCATTAAATTTCACAAAAATTTTCTATCGTCATTGGCCACATGGATTAACACACTTCACTTAACTCGTTGATCGACAGACACGAAAACGAAAAGAAAAAGTAAACACGACAAAAGCAACAAAAGCGAAAGAAACGACAAAACACGAAAACACAAACAAAGAAAACGTTGGGTTACCTCCCAACAAGTGCTTATTTAACGTCTTTAGCTAGACCATCACTAACCTCGTCAATACGGTGTTTTGGTAGCAATAGACATCTTTCCCGACTTGTGGAACCTTCTAAACTTCGCATTCACGGATGACCACCATCGACTATGGAAGTGGCCCCACCCAAACTTGAACGATACACCGAGTTCCATGCCGAGTCCACTTTTCTTCTCACAGATTCCTCGATTGGTCGAGTACCCTCCGAACGCGAGACGCGGCGGCAGCAGCGGTCATGATCGAACAAAGAATCTTCCGGTTTTCCAACGTCGTGTTGCTTGATGGCGTCGTAAATGGAAATCTTGAGCTCCTCATCGTTAACACGAAACGTGAGATTGCCTTCCTGCACATCAATCAACGCACGACCAGTTGCTAGAAAAGGTCTACCAAGGATTAGTGGTTGTTGTTTGAATTCGGGAATATCTAGAATAACAAAGTCAGCAGGAAAAACAAAATCCCGAATTCTTACCAACACGTCTTCGACTATACCTTTTGGATATGTGACTGATCGGTCAGCCATCATCAGTGAAATCTTCGTCGGCTTCATCTTGCCTAGGTGTAGCCGGTTGAAGACGTTCAATGGCATCAGATTGATGCTCGCCCCCAGATCGCATAACACATTTGGAAAATTCTGCTCGGCGATCTCGCACTCTAGCGTGGCCGCGGATCCTTCGCTTCGTAGGAGCTTCCTTTGCAAGACGGCACTGCACTCTTCGGATAGGGAAATTTTCTCAAATTTCCCAAGTTTCTTCTTACTTGCAAGCGCGTCTTTTAAGAATTTCATGTAGCCCGGCATGTTTCGCAACGCTTCAAAGAGAGGTAAATTGATCTCAACTTTTTGAAAAACCTCTTTGAAACGAGCAAACTCCTCGTCATATTTCGACTTGACAAGTCGACTCGGAAACGGGACCGGAGGAATGTACGTGCGAGGATTAGCCTCTGGGGGCGCCTCGCGGTTGACCTCGCGACCGCTAGGGTGGTCGCGAGGTATCTGTTGCGCGCTGGACTCCTTTCTCGCGTGCGAGCTTGCGGGCGCTGGGTCGCTCGCGAACAAATCTGGCGTTCGCATACTCGGATGGCTCGCGGTCGGGTGCACGGCGCCTTTCGGTCAGCGGCGCGCGTGGACAAATTCCAGGGATGGCTCGCGATCGGGCTCGCGATCGCTAGCTCGATCGTGAGTTTCTGCGTCGGTGTGCTATCATGCTTTTCTTCCCGGTAGGGCTCGGGTAGGCTTGTCCACCTCGTCCCGAATGGCGAAGCATTGACTCTTCGGGTTCACCTCCAGACACTCGGAAATTGGCCCGTCTTTTGTAGTGCATTCACTTGTCGGCAATTTGACCAATTTGATTTTCCAACATCTTTATGTGCTTCCCCATAGCCGCACAAGGTGGACTCCAAGTGATTCATCTTCCGCCCGTGTTGCTTATGAACGACTCGATTCGTTGCCAATTGTTGGTTGCTTACAACCAATCTGCTGCATCATGTCTTCGAGACTTGGCTTCCTCGACTCTTGAATCGAATCAATATTGAAGCTTCTCAAGGTTGTTGGAAATTAACGACTCCGATTAATGTGGTCGACGTTCTCGTCTCGATCCGACTCTTCAAAAGAGTGAACTTCTTCATGAGATCGCCATATTTTGAATCACTCTCAACAGCAGCTACTTTGACGATGGCGTTCTCTCCGTTGGCCATTGATAGCTGTTGGCGACCATCTCTTCTAACACGGCTTGCCTCGTCGACCGGTCGGTTTAATAAGCAGCCCTCACGACGCATCCACCATGCTCCTCGCCCCGCCATGTCACCCACCGTAGAATTGTGTGATTTGTTGCCCTTGGAGAACCCATGTTGTGGACATCGTCTCAATAGACCTCTGAATCTCTCCCATGCCTCGAATAATGATTCGTCGTGGTTTTGGCAAAATGAGAGATTTCGCGATGATCTTCTGCGCTTCGCCGGTGGAAAGTATTTGAAAGAAACTTCGCAAAGTTTCCCCATGTCGATGCCACCGGTCCAAACTTGAACCATCTTTACTTTGGTCATAACGAGAAACCAAACATGCGCATCCGGATCGTGTCTTGTGGCACCCCATTCTTTGATGGTGTCACAAATATCGAGAAACGTTTCGAGATGTGCATTCGGTCTTCCGTGACTCCTCTCCCAAACCGCTCTCCTCGGACCATACCGATCGGGGCGGTTTGAGCTCGAAATATTTGCATCTACGCGGGCCCCAACCGCCTCCTTGAACTGCTCGCGGGATGTCGATACATGTGGTTCGAGAGGTCTTTCCTCCGGGCGGGGACAATGATTCCATGTTCGCCATCCGACGCATCTCGCAAAGTCGGCTAGCATGCGTCTACTTGCTCGAGAAATGCCCCGTTCTGCGATTGGCGCCATTGCGGCTCGTCTCTTCTCTCGCCCTCTTCTCCTTTGAGAGCTTTCGATCTCGGGATCCAATAATACTTGAGGTCCCCGAGATCTTAGTGCGCATAAACCACCGAGAAACGAGAGAATTTAGCACCGATAAAAATAAATAAAATAATATAAATATATAACTTGAATTAATAAATCCAAATCGTCAAATTATTCCTATGCAATCTTAATAATCCCGAAGAACGGCGCCAAAATTGATCGCCCTTTTCACACGTAAAAGTGTAATGATAGGGTAAGTTAAGCATCGTATCCACGAGATTGTATCACGAAAACATAGAAGCTAGCTCAACGACTATTCATCATTATTCGCTACGTATAAAGGGTGAGAGGTTTTAGGGCTTGAATTTAATCCAAAGCAAAGATAACCAAACGTAAATATAAATAACGCAATAAAAACACGACAGATAACTATAAAGAAAGACTAACCTAGGGATGCACCAATCCTATCCACAACGATGTTTGTCCTGCATATTACTAACCGCTTTAATCCGCACAAGATAAGATCACATATATAACCAACAACTTGATTTACGATAATTGCGGCGATTGATTACTAATTTTCCTATCACGCTTATGTCTCTAGAGGAAAATAAGCAACCCAAAAGGATCACTAAGAATATGCTTCCTACGATCGTCTCTATCTCGCCACGACTCAAGGCTTAATCGTATCATGCATTCAAGATCGATTGACAATTAATACAATTACGCTATTAATCGGTAACTAGATATGCATCAAGATTGATTAGAAATCAACACATATAAATAAGCACCATGAATCATGAATCATGCCTGGAAGGTAAATAACGATAGCAGAATTCACAACATATAGGATCGAATCATGCAAACCCTAGGATTAGAATAGAAAACTAGCCAGACATAATAAACGGAATGAAATACGAATTAACCATAAAAACAGAAATTAAATATATAAAACCCGTAGGGAAGCGTCGGATGAATAAAGGTTGGTCTTGAATCCAATCCCAAGCGAACGAAGGGAAAAACAAAGGAAAACGATCGGACAAAACGTTCCGATCGATAACGAAACGATAAACTAAACTAGAACAACGTAAAAACAATACTAGAATTAAACTAAACGAAGCTTAAAGACAAAGAATGGAAAAACTGAGGAAAAACTGAAGAAAACTAGGTCTGGGACGTGTTGGGGTCTGAGGAGGCGCGAGTGGGGTGATCCCCTATTTATAGAAAAGGGTGGAAACCCTAATTTCTCTCCTGCCGCGCCGCCTCGCGACCGGTTCTCGCGATCGCTAGCGCGATCGCTAGGTATGTCTCACAGCGTTCGTTCTTCGCCGCCGCTTCTTGCGCCGCTTTGTACCTCGCGACCGACTAGCGGTCGCTAGCCGTTATGAACCGGTCGCGAAATCGTCCAATGAATTCTCGACGCTAGCTTCGCCGCGGCACGCAGTCGCGGACGCGCTCTTCTTGGTGCTCACGCCGGCACTTAGCGGCCAGCCTAGCGACCGCTAGACCGGTCGCTAGAAAGCGCGTATGTCAATTTTGCTCGTGCTTCGCCCTTGCTTCGATTATCAATGTATAAACCTACAAAACGCCAAAGGAACACCCAAGAGCGGTATCTTCTAGAAATAGATGAAACATTAAGAATCGATACATAAACGCACATTAAACGAGCTAAACTCATCTTCAAATATCAACTAAATCGTGTAAAATGCGCGTTTATCATCTGCAGAAGGCATTAAAGTAGATCCAGCTAAAGTAGAGGCAGTACAAGGATGGAAATCGCCACTGACTCAAATGAGATTAGAAGTTTCCTAGACTAGCTGGTTACTATCGAGATTCATCGAGGATTCTCCAAGATTGCAAGGCCAATAACCCGCCTATCTCGAAAGGAATCAAATTCAACTGGATCAAGAATGTGAGACGAAGCCAAGAACTCAAGGAAAAAGCGACAAGTGCACCAAAGCTAGCGGGGCCCAAAAGCGGACAAAGAATATGTCGTATATACAGATGCTTCTAAGACTGGACTGGGTTGCGTCTTGATGCAAGAAGGCAAGGTGATAGCTTATGCATCTCGACAACTCAGACCACATGAACTGAACTACCCAACTCACGACTTGGAGTTAGCCGCAGTAGTTCATGCACTGAAAATTTGGAGACACCATCTCTATGGAGTGAGATGTGAGATCTTCACAGATCATAAGAGTTTGAAATACTTCTTCGAGCAACGAGATTTGAATATGAGACAGAGAAGATGGCTATAACTAGTGAAGGATTACGACTGTGGTATTAACTATCACCCGGGCAAAGCGAATGTAGTAGCTGACGCCTTGAGTCGTAAGAGCCAATCCAAGCTAGGATGTCTCTTTACATAAGAAGAGAAACTCGTTGAGGAGTGATCATGAGTTGTATCGCTACACTCACATTGACGTCTGATCTAAGAAAAAGGATCGTCGAGAGACAAAGGATGGAGGAAAAGTTAGAAAAGATCCGAAAAAGGGTAAGGTCGGAAGGATTTAAGAATTTCCAAGAGGCGTCGGACAACGCCTTATTGTTTGAAGGAAGGATATGCGTTCCGGATGACGCAGAGCTCCAGAATGAGATAATGAGTGAGGCTCACGATACACCCTACACCGCCCACCCAGGTAGTACTAAGATGTACCAAGACCTGAAGGAAAAGTTTTTGTGGGAAGGCATGAAACGAGACATAGCTTCTTTCGTAGAACGCTGTCTTGTTTGCCAACAGGTGAAAGCGTTACACCAACGCCCATACGGAAAGTTGCAGCCGTTGGAAATACCCGAGTGGAAATGGGACGAGATAATGATGGATTTCGTTACGAACTTACCCAAATCGAAAAGAGGAAATACCGCCATATGGGTAATTGTTGATAGACTTACAAAAAGTGCTCACTTTCTACCGATTCAAAGCACTTATGGATCTGACAAGTTGGCCCAGCTATATGTCAAGGAGATTATACGACTACATGGAGTGCCAAAATCTATCACCTCTGATAGAGACTCCAAGTTCACATCTAGATTCTGGGTTAGCTTACAAAAAGAATTGGGTACGAAATTGAACTTCAGTACGGCTTTTCACCCACAGACTGATGGGCAGTCGAAAAGAACGATCCAGACACTAGAGGATATGCTGAGGACAGTAGTGTTGGATCGAGGTGCAAAGTGGAAAGATATTATACCCCTTATTGAGTTTGCCTACAACAACAACCTATCAAGTGACGATTGGTATGGCCCCACACGCCTCAGATGGCAAGTGTAGATCACCGCTTTATTGGGATGAAGTAGGTGAGAGGAAAGTCATAGGGCGTACGATGAACGAGATGATTGAGATCGTTCGACAAATTAGGCTGAGGATAAAAGAAGCCCAAGATAGGCAGAAATCCTACGCTGATACGCGTAGATCGGAGTTACAGTTTGAAAATGGAGACAAAGTGTTTCTTAAGGTCTTTCCATCGAAAGGAATTGCCAGGTTTGGACTAAAAGGGAAGCTCAGACCCCGTTTTATAGGACCATATGAGATCTTAGAGAGGATAGGTCCAGTAGCTTATAGGTTGGCTCTTCCGCCAATCCTAGGGAATGTTCACAATGTGTTCCACGTGTCACAATTACGAAAATACGTACATGATCCAAAGCACGTGATCCATCAAGACGGCGTGATCCTCAAGCCAGACATGAGCTACGAAGAGGAACCAACGGCAATACTCGACTACAAAGTTCAAAGAACTACGAGCAAGTCGATTCCGCTAGTCAAAGTGTTGTGGAGACACCACGGACAAGAAGCCGCACGGGAACTTGAAGACGATGAAAGAACGATACCCGATTTATTCTCCTATCAGTATGCAAATTTCTGGATGAAATTTTTTTAAGGGGTGGAATGTAATATTCCAAAGAAACGAACGTCTAATTACGGTATTTTTAAACCCATGAATTAGGGTTTTGCCGTATTTTATTATATGACATCGAATATTGATTTCGATTCAGTATCGTAATAAGGAATACCTTTTATATTCACTAAGGATTCGAATTAAGGAATAGAATATTATGAAATAGTTGGACAAGATTATTTTAACGTCGATCACAGATCGAACGTCGAGATTTTATGAAATTTTCTAAGCGGTGAAGCTTGGAATTAATTTCATATTAATTCCTATATTAATAGGAATATTATTTATAAAGTAAGTGCGAGCTTACTACCACCATTTTGAGATGAGTCGATTATGAATGTTTTGAGACGTTTTGAACGTCAACGTCTAGAGACGTTTTGAAAAATGTGTTCAACGACCAGGAAATTATAATATTTAATTTCCTATTATTATTTTATATAATTAAAGAATTATTAAGCATTAAAATCAATTTTTGAACTATGAGAACTCGATAATTACAAAATGAAATTTTCGAAACCCTAACTTTGGAAATTAGGGTTTTCTCACATAAAATGATACCATTAAATTATCCTATGCAATTATTTATTATCTAAATCATATATTATGACATATATGAGTATATTTAGCATGAAAATGACTTGTGAAATAATAAGAGGCGTGACTTATGATTTTATGCATTATTCACGTTAATTTTCGTATATATTACTAAGTGATGATTTAATTATTTTAGTGACATGTATTATATATCTATGACTTATACTTTGATTAATATATAGTATTATAGTATAAGGAAAATCAAATCCACCCTTTTGGACCCTATAAACCGTCGGCCACCCCTCCCCATAAGCATGATTCCCACTTTTTCAATTGGCCAATGCATGGAGACCCTTTTTGCCTAGCCTAATCATCACTAAACCCACTCCTAAAATGCTGCAATTTTTTTTAATGTTGTGTGTGTGTGTGCCGTGTATAGAGAGGCCAAATAGGGAGATTCTTCCCCTTCAACACACTATTACTCATTATCCTCATTCTAATTATTTGGAACTCTCATTTCCTCTCCACTCTCCCAAAATCTGCAGCCAAAAATCGAGAGCTTCCTCTCCCCCATTTTCGATTTTTCTCTTCTCCTCTTCACAAATCTTAGTACCCCATACATTGTTCTTGTGAATCCATTCTATATCAAAGGTAAACTAAGGACCATGGTTTCAATTTTTACTTCCATTTGTTCACAAAAGTCGAGCTTGTTCTTGTATATGTATGTATGTATTTTAATGTTCTTGTGGATGAACTATTGTTGTATATATGTTGTTTGATGATTTTTATTTTTAAAATATGAGAAAATATGTGTAGATGAACATAGGATATTGCATATGAAATGTATGAATGGATCTAGCCCTTATATGATATTTTCGGACCCTTGAGCATGTTTAAAAATTATTTTTGAAAATGTTAAAAATATTTAGGTGGTGATCGATTGTAATATCCCTAACTTTTTAATTAGTAATTAATCGACGATTAAGACTAAACAGGGCATTGCATCCTTAATAAGAAAGAAATTATACATGCTTAAGATCAAAATTATTTAATTTCACTTAGTAAAATAAAATGTGATCGATAATCGAACTCTAAAATCTTTGAGTAAAAGATTTTGTTTAGAAATTTCAAATATTATGTAGATTGATTATTTGATCTTAATGATCAAATAAAATCCTATAACTATAGGAAAGTTTAAAATTTTGCTATTATATGTATTATATTTTCATGTTATATGGTAAACATTATTTCATAAATGTAAGATTATAATGTGAGTATTTTATTTCATAGAAGTCATGAAAATAAGAAAGTAAGTTATAGTATAAAGTTAGTAGCATTAAATTTAATATTTACATTGTATATTACTAAAATTAAAATGGATATATATGAATAATGAGCATTAAATTAAGAATGCTCTAGAAAAGCATTACTAAGCATATCAATTTATTATACTTGGTGTGACAGCCCGCCTTTCCAAAGTACGGATTAGACGGACCACATCAACTAAGCAGGATTAAGAACATAATGACCAACAACCTTCAAGACTTCAAACTTTAATAGATAAACACACAACGATCTCATACAAACTAGACCAATGCACCATTAACAAAAGGATTCAACCGATCCGGAGGTAACGTAAGTAATATCCAAAAATATAATAAAGTGTTTTGAATGTGAAAGCGGTGAATGCATATATGACGATATACATCCAAGGTGAACTATTAACGACAAAAACTCCGATTGCTCAACACTTGTCCATCCTATCAGCACTCAACCGCACATTTAAAACAAACATGCGGCTGGCTAAGTACAAGATTGCACTTAGTGGACTCATGCCAAATCATTTCATAAAATTACATCGCCCATAAGTATAACACGAGGATTTTAGTTGAAATACTCGTGAATACCAAAATACTTTATCATTTCTCAAAAGATTCGCCATGCAGGCATTTTCTCGTTACGTATGATCCGTATCATCCACATAATTATTCATAATCGATCTCATAACCGATCTCACGTGCGTAGAAGTAGGCCTCTTCACCGACGCCGTGATCGGGTCAAGATGTTGCTAACGGCTCCCAATCACATAGTCGTGATTCTTCATCCGACTAGATCCACGATCGCCGATGATGTTGCTAACGCTCACAAATATAAAACGGTGTACGCTAATCTTAGCCAGAATTTCGCATCCGACTAAGATCCGATATCGATTTAAAAATTGGGAGCGACCCAATAACCGATTCACATACATCGCCGGCTCGCCCAACAACATGATAGATCCATACGTTAAAACATAAATATTTTGGGCATGTAATCAATAATGTCATAATCATTTTCAACCGAAAGCTTGTAAATAAATACTTTTCAAGAAAGCATCGAAATAAAAGGGTTTTCGAGTAAAGCCCACCTCGCATACGTGGTCTTTATACTATGGTCTCTTTCCCACGCCAACGCCCGTCCACGTGTCACCTTAACGTAAGAATTATTTTTAGTACGCTCGGTCACGCTCGATGAGAGACGAACATAGTCTATAACGCTCTACGATCAAATAAGGCTAACGCCGGACTTATTTTGACGCTTCCTAATCGATCGGTGTCGATTATGAAATTTCTTAACTTATAAGAGATATTCTATCTTCTTAGTATATAATGTACGCTTTAATGTACTTACGTAACGTAAGTAGCATTGTTACTAAACGTCTTACGCCACATTGATCACGATTATCGATCATGCGTCCCGCTGACCTTGGTCAACGATTTTGGTCAACTATTTTGACCAAGTCAACCAAAAGTCAACAATTTTGACTTTGGTCAACGAAAAGTCAACATTTTGACTTTTTCAACTATTTATGAAATTTTATCATTTTATGTGCAATTTTGTTCCAAAATTTTATAAAATCATACTATGTCTAAAACATTATTTTAGATCATATTATGTTATTATTCTTGATAAAATAAATTTATAACATTAATGCACATAATGTAAAGTTTTCGGTAATTACAAATTAAATAGCTTGAGATTTGTGCAAAAATTTTATAAATTCACATGTCACATTATTTTATCATGTGATTAATAATATTTAATTACCTTAGTCAAATAAAATTTATACACCATGGTCTTTTAACCTATAGTTTTCGTATTTCATAAATAACCCATCAAATGATTTTTAAAATTCCAATAAAATCATATCTCAATTAATCACCCTCAATTATGCTTACTACAACATAATTGTTATTTATTGTGACTTATTGAATAAAATTTACCTAAGTCATATTTGAAAATTTCAACTTAGGTCCAAATAATATTTATAAATTTCAATAAATTTCCACAACCATATATTATGAATCTACACACTTAATATGCTATTATATTACTTAAATATGAATTATATCACAACATCATAACATATACATATATTTTCGTATTTATATAAATATAAGCTATAGTTTTCCAAAATTCTAAATAAATTCATATAAGCATAATTAATACCTAGATCATGATTTCATACTTAAATCAACAATTAAAATTAAAATCAACAACATATATAACCCCTAAGTTTTCGGTCCCAACATTAAATTTAATAGATGCTTAATTTCATGATATAATTAATATACATGCTTAATAACATCATATAAACATAATATCTAAACATTTTAGCATATGATTCAAAATTTTCGAAAATCATATATATAAACTAAGATCATAACATAAATTCTAACTATTTAAAATCGAAAATTCTCGTATGTAATCGAAGCTCAGAAAATCTCTAACCTTTAATCGGTGCAGATTTTGATCGGCAAAGTTTAATTGATCTAAGTTTGGGTTTAAAATTGAAGAACACTCTCTCAAACTTCCTACTATATTTTCAAATTAAGGGTGCAAAATGGGAGAGTGTTGTGCTTATGTTATATTTATAAGCACATACAACTTGTAGTGTAATAATTATATGAAAATATCTTGTACACTTGCCAATTTTGTCAAAATAATCGCCACCTCCTCTATACTATGAGACAAAATTTTTAGTTCTTATCATATACAACTCATCATATTTCTTATCCTTTAATTATCAACTCAGATATTAGTCATCATTTAATCAATTAAATAAGTTACAACATTCATAAATATATATATATATGTATCGGCTATATCACATAGCCTAAGGTAAAATTTTATTTTATACTATATTATATACCTTATTATTATATTATAATTTAATTAATAAATTATAACATAATTAACAAGGATTAAATGAATTGATCACACATGTTCACCAATGTATGATTCTCGCCATGATTAATTAAATAGAATGAATTTCTATTATTTTATATTATATACTATATTATTATCATATTATAATTATAGTATAAAGTGAAGTTTGAAAAGTCAATTATTTCAACTATACAAATGTCACTATTATATAGTATGAAATTAAGAATTTTTCAACCTATTTTTCCAACATTTCGCCTCACATTAATGAGCATGAGATTACTTGTTTTAATTGTCTACTATCACTACTTTACACTTAGAATATGATAGATCCAACTCATATTTATTTATTAATTATAAGATAATAATATTACATAAAATCATGCTAAAAATCGCTAAGTTTTCGCCACTTTCATGCAAGTGTGCACCCACACTTGTGCAAATTGTATTACATCTCATTTAGTCCTTAATGACATCATAATAATATAATAATTATCATATATCATTAATTGATTAAGAATAAAATATTAATTCATACTTAAGAACTTCACATTTTCGAAAATTACTAAGGTAATTCAAATATTTTATTTTCTTGTATAAAATAGCTACTACACATTTATATGACATATTATATGCCTTAGATAATAAATTTAATCATAGAAAAGTATTTAAAATAATTTAGGTCTTAAAACCCTAATTTAAATATTTAGGATTTTCGAAACCCATTAATTAATGTACATTGCTTTCTTAAATTTTCTAGCATTATTTTATGATAAATAATGCCCTTATATAATAATATAATCATAGGAATTTGAATTTTATAATTCCGAGATCATATGCTAAAGTTATCGCATTATTCTAAACGTAGACGTTTGAAACGCCTCTAAATTCTCATAGCTTAATTATCTCCAAAATGTTCAAAATAAAGTTTGTTACAACTTTATTTATTCCTATAATAATAGAATTTCAAATTAAGCTTAACCGCTTAATAATACAGAAGACGTAAACGTCGAATTCATTCAACGTTGAAAATTACGCTCAAGGAATATTGAAAATTATATTCCTTAATTCACTAAGGCTCGGTGAATCTCATACAGAAATTATCCAATTATGCTTGGTCAAAGTCAAGAGTCGACTAATTAAGATTTTAATTATCAATTAATAATGCTAATTACGTAATTAATTATCGTAATCTCAGTATTAAAATTACGGATATTACATTCTACCCCCTTAAAAAAATTCATCCTCGAAATTTGCATACCTCAAAAGAGTTCGGGTATCGCTTCTTTCATGGCGCCCCGAGTTCCCACGTAGCTTCTTCCGTCCGTGAGCCCATAGACTTTCACTATCGATTGATTTATTTCTCAACTGCTGAACTTTATGGTCCAAAATGGCGACGTGTTCCTCTTCGTAGCTCATATCAGGATTTAAGACCACGTCATCATGATGTATTACGTGTTTCGGATCATACACGTATTTCCTCAATTGAGACACGTGAAACACATTAGGAACATTACCCAAGCTTGGTGGTAACGCTAATCTATAGGCTACAGGGCCTATTTTCTCAAGGATCTCGTAAGGTCCTATAAATCGTGGTTTCAACTTTCCCTTTACCCCAAATCTTACAATGCCTTTGGACGGAGAGGTTTTAAGGAAAACCTTGTCTCCACATTCAAATTCTAGCTCGGATCTACGAGTATCGGCATATGATTTCTGCCTATCCTGAGCTTCTTTTATTCTTTGTCTTATCTCGACGCACAATTTCAATCATTTCCTCGATCAGATCGGCCCTAAGATTTTTCTTTCACCAACTTCATCCCAAAGAAGTGGCGATCGACATTTTCTTCCATATAATGCTTCATATGGGGCCATGTTGATTGTCGCCGATAACTATTATTGTAGGCGAACTCAATAAGTGGTAAAACTTGTTCCCAAGTTGCGCCGATCCAATACTACCGCTCTCAACATATCCTCTAGCGTTTGATCGCTCGTTCGGATTGCCTGTCTGTCGTGGATGAAAAGTCAGGCCGAAATTCACTTCGTCCCCAATTCCTTTGTAAGCTTACCCAAAATCTTGAAGTAAACTTCAATCTCTATCGTAAGTGATAGATTTCGTATTCCATGCAGACGCACAATTTCCTTCACATATAGTTGAGCTAACTTGTCGGACCCATAGGTGATTCAGATTGGTAGGAAATGAGCACACTTTGTAAGCGCGATCCACTACTACCCATATAGCGTTGTTACCCTTTTGTGACTTTGGTAAACCCGCTACAAAATCCATGGCTATGTCGTCCCATTTCCATTCGGGTATCTCCAAAGGTTGCAGCTTTCCATACGGCCTTTGATGTAACGCCTTTACTTGTTGACAAGTAAGACAACGCTCGACTTAACGAGGCTATATCTCTTCATTCCTTCCCACCGTAACTTTCCTCGTAGGTCTTGGTACATTTTGTACCGCTGGATGGGCGGTATAAGGAGTATCATGAGCTTCACTCATGATTTCATTTCGAGCTCGTCATTGTTTGGAATACATAGCCTTTCCTCAAACAATATAGCGTTATCCACCGCCTCCTTGAAACCTTTCTGCTCTCCTTTCTCACTTTAGCCCTTATCTTCTCTAGTTCCTCATCCTTTCTTTGTTCTTCTATGATTTTATTCCTTAAATCGGACATCATAGTAAGAGTAGCAACATTATCCATGATTGTTCTTGGTGGTTCGACTATCTCTATCGACATCTTTTCAAACTCTTCAATGAGTTTTCCTTCCGCTGTCAAGAGACATCCAAGTTTTGATTGACCTTACGACTCAAGGCATCGCCCACTACATTAGCTTTTCCAGATGATAGTTTATGCCACGACCGTAGTCTTTACTAATTCGAGCCATCTCCTTTGTCTCATGTTCGCATCCTTTGCTCGAAAAAGTATTTTAAACTTTGTGGTCAAGAAGATTTCACATCTTACTCCATAAAGATGATGTCTCCAAATCTTTAACGCGTGGACCACACCGCCAATTCCAAGTCATGAGTCGGGTAGTTCAACTCATGTGGTCTAAGTTGTCGTGATGCGTAAGCTATTACCTTCCTTCTTGCATCAAGACACAACCAAGTCCATTTTGGAAGCATCGGTATAGATAACATATTCCTTGTTTGAATCAGGACACTAATACCGGTGCATTTGTCGCTTTTCTTTAACATTTGGAAGCTTGCCTCACACTCATCACCCATGTGAATTTGATCCCTTTCGAGTAGCCGTGTCATTGGCCTTGCTATCTTGGAGAATCCTTCAATGAATCTCCTATAGTAGCCACTAATCCTAAAAGCTTCGGATTTCGCTTTGAGTGGTCGGCTTTCCATCCTTATCTGACCTCGACCTTTGCCGGATCAACTTTTATTCCTTCCACGACACAATGTGTCCAAGGAATATTACTTTAAGCCAAAATTCACACTTGCTGAATTTAGCATAAAGTTGTTCGCCTGTAGGTCTCAGAACATCGCTCTCGTGTGTTCTTTATGTTCCTCCTCGTTCTTTGAATAGATGAGAATATCATCTATAAAGACTAAGACAAACTTATCCAAGTATGGGTGGAATACTCGGTTCATAAGATACGGCGGTGCGTTTGTTAGTCCGAACGGCACTACTACAAACTCGTAGTGGCCATACCTTGTTCGAATGCCGCTTTGATATATCTTCCGGTCGCACCTTTAGTGATGGTAGCACGATTTAAGATCGATTTTCGAGAATACGCCACCTCTCAATTGGTCGAACAAATCGCTCATCCTTGGTAGCGGATATTTGTTCTTAAGCGTCAATTTGTTTAATTCTCGGTAATCGATGCACATTCTTAACGAACCATCCTTTTTCGACAACAGGACAAAGCTCCCCATGGTGAAACACTTGGCCTTATGAAACCCAAATCCAATAACTCTTGAATTTGATTTTCAACTCTTCGAGTTCCTTGGGTGCCATTCAGAAGGCGCTTTTGATATCGGAGCCGATCCGGGCTCCGATCGATTATGAACTCCGCTTGCCTATCCGGGGTAGTCCTGTAATGTCTCAGAAAGACGCCCGAAATTCCGAACAATTTCCACGCCTTCGACCCTTACTCCGCCTTTTCTTCTCCATTTAGATACACAAGGAATGCTTGACATTCCTTCTGTTCATCATTCTCCGGCTTGAGTGCGGATATTATTGGGATTTTCTTTCCCATGCTAATCCCATAGAAATTGTAGCTTCTTTTCCCTGGTTGCATCGAAATTCTTCTCTCTCGCATAAGATCGTGGATTGGTTTTCGCCAACCAATCCATCCCTAGAATTATATCTACATCTCCCATAGGTATTACGTTCAAGTTATTTGCTAGAACCTTAATTGAGCCTAAGTTCAATTCTAAGTTCGAGCAAGCCTGTGTAACGGTCATAATACCTCCTATAGGTGATGAGATTCTCATTTCCTGATTTGTTTCCTCGTGGTTGAGTTCTAACATATCAACGCATGCTTTTGAAATGAAAGAATGCGAAGCACCCGAATCGAACAGGAGTATAATAGGTATATTGCAAAGTAATCCCATACCCGCTAGGTTACCTTGATTCTGCTCGTTCTGACGCCTATGTAGCGCATAGGCCCTGGCCTGAGCTGGTTGCGGCCGACGAGGTGCTTGCCTCTATTGATTCTCATTGTTGCTGCCGCTTCTTGTCGCTGCCTCGTGGTCATTGCCGCTGTCGCTTCTTCTTGCTGGGTCGGGGTTGGTACCGAATCGCCTTAACGGTTGGGC
Source organism: Salvia rosmarinus (assembly GCA_036937905.1). Taxonomy (NCBI): domain Eukaryota; kingdom Viridiplantae; phylum Streptophyta; class Magnoliopsida; order Lamiales; family Lamiaceae; genus Salvia; species Salvia rosmarinus. The sequence continues at coordinate 671,196 of JAODLM010000344.1, forward strand.
GGCCCGCTGATTCGGCCTTCCCATGGTTATCTCAAGGATCCTGTGGCATTCATTTGCATAGTGGCCCCTCACGCCACACTTATAGCAAATGGGATTCCTAGCCATGCATACCCCGTGCCTTTTGTCGCATTTGGGCATGGTCAATCCTTACTATCTCTTGGTAGGTGGAGTAAATACGGTCTCCTCCAACCTTGCTCCTTGTGGAGCCATGTTATTCTCGCCATGGCCTCTTTGTTGTTGAATCCTCCTGGTTGAGGTTGTTGTTATTGGGACCTCCTTCCCATTTACGCTTTCCTTTGTCACCACATTTTGTGACCGGTCGGTAGATTTCTCTTCGGCATTGCCGCCTCTATGTCTAATGCCCTACTAAGAGCCTCCGCATAAGTTAAGTCGCCGCGACCGCCAATGACATCCTTATCTCGTGTCTTAATCCTCGCTTGAATTTTTCTCGACATTTTCATGTCGGTGTTCACTATATCCGGGCGATTCTAGACATATCGCAGCAGATCGGTCGTACTCGAAGGACCGACATCTTACCTCGCTTTAGGGTGAAAATTCAACTCCTTTTGTTCCGATAGCTTTGGGAATGTACTTATCATACATTTCCGCCTTGAAGTCGTCCTGTAAAGTATTCCATTTGTTCTGGGGTCGTTGTCTTCTCCTCGCTTCCCACCGTGTCACCGGTCCGTGAGTTGAAAGTTACGCAAGATAACCTCTCTTGCGTAGGTACAACAAGGAAGTCAAAATTGCTCAATAGCCCCGACCCACTGCTCGCATCCTCGTGGCTTCCTTTACCATTGAAGGAGGCGGTTTTGTCTTAAGAAGAGTTCTTCCACTCTTCGGTCAGGTGGAGGTGGGGGTGGTACCGGGATCTCTTCACTTTCTGCCCGTGGTATCCTACCTCTACCCCTGCCTCTTCCTCTTCCTCTTCCCCTGCCTCACTTCCTTCCGAGGTGCACGTCTGGGCAGCATTCGTTAATAAAACGTAATTAGTATTCAATAACGCTCATTGCGATTGAATATACGTAACATCTTTATAAATTCAATCATAAAACAACTTAAGCACCATCATTCTTATTGCACAACTTGATGTTCGTAAAAGCCCATTCTTGGGTCATCATCATATATATGGAAAACTTTGCCTCGAAAGGACTATTCTGCATGTCATTGTTAAAGGAAACTAAGTACACAACGTACCACGATACCGTTGTCAACTATATATCTTTGTTATGAGGCGTTTCAAAATACTATGCTTCTATAACTTTGTTAATATCACTACTACATACTACATACTACTCAGATACTAATATCCGCCTCGTCCATGTTTCGCTCACGCTCCATGATTCGCCTGCGCTTTAGTCTCGCTTGATCCTCTTCGGTCCTCCTTCTTCGGGTCCTCTTCGATTCCTCCTCGAGCTTTCCTCTCGAGCACGCCACGTGACGGTCCAGCCTCTCATCCCCTATGGCATACACATCGCGATAGGAACATAGCCTTCTTGATGGCGTATGCTTCCATGTATGTCCTCTCGTGATTGGGTGCCGCCATTGGTGGTGGAACTGGTGGTGCCGGTCGCGTCGGATGTCTGAACGCTATAGGTGGAAGAACTGCACTCCCGATGACTGGTCGCGATGCCCTCGCCACATGCTCGGGTCGATCTCCGCCCCATGAACCTCGGCACCGCAGGTTGACCACTCGAGGAACTTCCGTATATAGCCATTCCGTGTATCGTCCCGCCAAGTGTACTCCTCCGCAGGCAGATAGGGCCTCTTGGTGCAGCCCTATATACATCGTAGACATATATGAGATGGTCGATTAACCTCGGCAAATCTCCAATCGGTCATAGTCAATGCCCGCACGATAGATATAGTCGCCCGATATTTCTCTTGCATAATCTTCCCAATCAACTGGCAAGCGAGTTAGTAACCGCTGATGCCGCATATCCCGTCACACCGCACTCATGTCGGCCCATCCATAATCGTAGATAACTCATCGTGAACTCTCCTAGACTGCCGCCCAACTCATGCTATAAGTACGATAGGCTTGAAGTACTTCTCCTGGTGTAACCTCGCATCATCCTTCGCCTTGGAGAGTAATAACGACCGCCATCTATCACGTATAATACTTAGCGTAAGTCAATCTATATCCGATAAGCGATAAAAGAATAGAATATATCTCATAGCGATAAAGCAAACACATCTGATAAGCGGATAAATGTTTACATCAAAGATCCTATGTTCATTCTACATCATAATTATACTTATGGGATCTCTACTTTTAACTTCTTAAGTTCTCTATTTTCAGCAAAAATTTTCAGTCTAACTTCAACTGTTCCCCACGAATTCTGGAGAAGGATTCAGGATTTCTGTCCTTCATATGAACTGAAGTTCGTTGAGATAAGAGTATGTGAGCGAAAACCGTTTGCAAAACGGAGTTCAAACGAATAAGAACGGGTCAAAACAAAAACACTGCGCAGTGCAGTTTTCTGCCTGCGCGATTATGCGCCGGAAATCACTTCCTCTCGGACAATTGTGAGCTCGTGCCCCGCTTCGTACGAGATTTTCATCAAAATTTGTTTAGCTTTCACTGGTTCATATCAAACCCATGCGTCTTGCCCCATGGATCCTTTCTTTTGCTTTCGTCAGCCTTTCGTTGAAAACGCGAGTTCGTTTCCAATCGACTTTTCGTTCGTTCGTAAATCAATTCCTCACTATTGTTCTCGCAAAAGGGATCAAGCTCCTAGAATTCATACTTCTATGTTCAAGAGGTGAGCATGCTTCTTAGAGCATCTATGTTCTTTTGGGAATAACATACCCATTTTCAAAATGAACGATAAAACTTTGAATAAATATTTCAAAAATCGTAACATAACTTCTGTACTCATGCTTTCAGTAACTTAAACATCACTCTTGACATTATCATGTCAACTATTACTCATTCTTCGTAAAATTGGTCTCATCTCACTGATAACTCATTATCATATCACCTTTGACATAAAATGTCAACTTTTCGCAAAACATTGAAAACTTCCCTTTTTGAATACGTTCCAAAACTTTCATAACTTTTACTGCTTTCAAAATGTGCGTTCAATCTCATTTTCCAAAATTTCAAGTTCACTGTTTCAACTTTCAACTTTCAAACTCAAAACTGAGAAAACAATTTACCTCTTTTCCTGTTGAGCTTGATGTGATGGAGTGTTGAGCACAACGGTGATTTCTAGAAGTCTAGTGACTCAATCTAGACTTAACTTTTAAAAGAAGGTTTTAGGTTCAAAGGACGACCGCTCGATACCAACCGTGACACCGCTTTTCCAAAGTACGGATTAGACGGACCGCCATCAACTGCTGGATTAAGAACATAATGACCAACAACCTTTCAAGACTTCAAACTTTAATAGATAAACACACAACGATCTCATACAAACTAGACCAATGCACTATTAACAAAAGGATTCAACCGATCCGAGGTAACGTAAGTAATATCCAAAATATAATAAAGTGTTTTGAATAGTGGAAAGCGGTGAATGCATATATGACGATATACATCCAAGGTGAACTATTAACGACAAAAACTCCGATCGCTCAACACTTGTCCATCCTATCACAGCCAACCTCGCACATTTAAAACAAACATGCAGGCTAAGTACAAGATTGCACTTAGTGGACTCATGCCAAAATCATTTCATAAAATTACATCGCCTATAAGTATAACACGAGGATTTTAGTTGAAATACCGTGAATACCAAAATACTTTATCATTTCTCAAAAGATTCGCCTGCGGTGCATTTTCTCGTTACGTATGATCCGTATCATCCACATAATTATTCATAATCGATCTCATAAACTGATCTCACGCCCAGTAAGTAGCTCCTTCACCGACGCCGTGATCGGGCAAGATGTTGCTAACGGCCCCAATCACATAGTCGTGATTCTTCATCCGACTAGATCCATGACCGCCGATGATGTTGCTAACGGCTCACACCATAAAATCGGTGTACACGTTAATCTTAGCTGTGAATTTCGCATCCGACTAAGATCCGATATCGATTTAAAAATTGGGAGCGACCCAATAACCGATTCACATACATCGTTGGCTCGCCCAACAACATGATAGATCCATACGTTAAAACATAAATATTTTGGGCATGTAATCAATAACGGCTCATAATCATTTCTCAACCGAAAGCTTGTAAATAAATACTTTTCAAGAAAGCATCGTAAATAAAAGGGTTTTCGAGTAAAGCCCACCGCATAACGCAGGTCTTTATACTATGGTCTCTTTCCTACGCCAACGCCCGTCCACGTATCACCTTAACGTAAGAATTATTTTTAGTACGCTTTGTCACGCTCGATAGAGACGAACATAGTCTATAACGCTCTCACGATCAAATAAGGCTAACGTCGGACTTATTTTGACGCTTCCTAATCGATCGGTGTCGATTATGAAATTTCTTAACTTATAAGAGATATTCTATCTTCTTAGATATAACGACGCTTTAATGCACTTACGTAACGTAAGTAGTATTGTTACTAAACGCATTACGTCACATTGATCACGCATTATCGATCATGTGTCTGCTGACCTTGGTCAACGATTTTGGTCAACTATTTTGACCAAGTCAACCAAAAGTCAACAATTTTGACTTTGGTCAACGAAAAGTCAACATTTTGACTTTTTCAACTATTTATGAAATTTTATCATTTTATGTGCAATTTTGTTCCAAAATTTTATAAAATCATACTATGTCTAAAACATTATTTTAGATCATATTATGTTATTATTCTTGATAAAATAAATTTATAACATTAATGCACATAATGTAAAGTTTTCGGTAATTACAAATTAAATAGCTTAGACTTGTGCAAAAATTCTTATAAATTCACATGTCACATTATTTTATCATGTGATTAATAATATTTAATTACCTTAGTCAAATAAAATTTATACACCATGGTCTTTTAACCTATAGTTTTCGGTATTTCATAAATAACCCATCAAATGATTTTTAAAAATTCCAATAAAATCATATCTCAATTAATCACCCTCAATTATGCTTACTACAACATAATTGTTATTTATTGTGACTTATTGAATAAAATTTACCTAAGTCATATTTGAAAATTTCAACTTAGGTCCAAATAATATTTATAAATTTCAATAAATTTCCACAACCATATATTATGAATCTACACACTTAATATGCTATTATATTACTTAAATATGAATTATATCACAACATCATAACATATACATATATTTCGGTATTTATATAAATATAAGCTATAGTTTTCCAAAATTCTAAATAAATTCATATAAGCATAATTAATACCCTAGATCATGATTTCATACTTAAATCAACAATTAAAAATTAAAATCAACAACATATATAACCCCTAAGTTTTCGGTCCCAACATTAAATTTAATAAGATGCTTAATTTCATGATATAATTAATATACATGCTTAATAACATCATATAAACATAATATCTAAACATTTTAGCATATGATTCAAAATTTTCAAAATCATATATATAAACTAAGATCATAACATAAATTCTAACTGATAAAATCGAAAATTCTCGTATGTAATCGAAGCTCGTAAAATCTCTAACCTTTTAATCGGTACGGATTTTGATCGGCAAAGTTTAATTGATCTAAGTTTGGGTTTAAAATTGAAGAACACTCTCTCAAACTTCCCACTATATTTTCGGTCCTAAGGGTGCAAAATGGGAGAGTGTTGTGCTTATGTTATATTTATAAGCACATACAACTTGTAGTGTAATAATTATATGAAAAATATCTTGTACACTTGCCCAATTTTGTCAAAATAATCGGCCACCTCCTCTATACTATGAGACAAAATTTTAGTTCTTATCATATACAACTCATCATATTTCTTATCCTTTAATTATCAACTTGTATATTAGTTGTCATTTAATCAATTAAATAAGTTAGAACATTCATAAATATATATATATATGTATCGGCTATATCACATAGCCTAAGGTAAAATTTTATTTTATACTATATTATATACCTTATTATTATATTATAATTTAATTAATAAATTATAACATAATTAACAAGGATTAAATGAATTGATCACACATGTTCACCAATGTATGATTCTCGGCCATGATTAATTAAATAGAATGAATTTCTATTATTTTTATATTATATACTATATTATTATCATATTATAATTATAGTATAAAGTGAAGTTTGAAAAGTCAATTATTTCAACTATACAAATGTCACTATTATATAGTATGAAATTAAGAATTTTTCATCCTATTTTTGCAACATTTCGGCTCTCACATTAATGAGCATGAGATTACTTGTTTTAATTGTTCACTATCACTACTTTACACTTAGAATATGATAGATCCAACTCATATTTATTTATTAATTATAAGATAATAATATTACATAAAATCATGCTAAAATGGCTAAGTTTTTGCCAATTTCATGCAAGTGTGCACCCACACTTGTGCAAATTGTATTACACTCATTTAGTCCTTAATGACATCATAATAATATAATAATTATCATATATCATTAATTGATTAAGAATAAAATATTAATTCATACTTAAGAACTTCACATTTTCGAAAATTACTAAGGTAATTCAAATATTTTATTTTCTTGTATAAAATAGCTACTACACATTTATATGACATATTATATGCCTTAGATAATAAATTTAATCATAGAAAAGTATTTAAAATAATTTAGGTCTTAAAAACCCTAATTTAAATATTTAAGGTTTTCGAAACCCATTAATTAATGTACATTGCTTTCTTAAATTTTCTAGCATTATTTTATGATAAATAATGCCCTTATATAATAATATAATCATAGGAATTTGAATTTTATAATTCGAGATCATATGCTAAAGTTATCGATTATTCTAAACGTAGACGTTTGAAACGCCTCTAAATTCTCATAGCTTAATTATCTCCAAAATGTTCAAAATAAAGTTTGTTACAACTTTATTTATTCCTATAATAATAGGAATTTCAAAATTAAGCTTAACCGCTAATAATACCGTGAAGACGAACGTCGAATTCATTCAAAGTTGAAAATTACGCTCAAGGAATATTGAAAATTATATTCCTTAATTCACTAAGGCTCGATGAATCTCATACAGAAATTATCCAATTATGCTTGGTCAAAGTCAAGAGTCGACTAATTAAGATTTTAATTATCGAATTAATAATGCTAATTACGTAATTAATTATCGTAATCTGTATTAAAATTACGGGATATTACAACTTGGTGACGTAAGAATGGCATTAAATGAATTTTGATGAATAATCACTATTAAATTAAAGTAAAAATAAAATAGCATTTAATGTATATCGATAAACGCATTTTACACGCTTATAGTTGATATTTGAAGATGAGTTTAGCTCGCTTAATGTGCTGCCACGATCGATTCCTAATGTTTTATCTATTTTAGAAGATAACGCTCTTGGGTGCTCTTTTGGTGTTGTGTAGGTCTATATGTTGAAAATCAAGCAAGGAACGACGCACGAGCCAAACACACAATCAAGGCGTGTTTAGCGACCAGCCCAGCGGTCGCTAGGCCGCCACTAGGAACACGCGAGAACCCAAAGATACCATGATCACAAATCGTGCTCATGAGCGGCTTCCCAACAGAAGTCATCGGACGATTTCGCGATCGATCAGATTTCCTAGCGACCGCCAGCCATGGTCGCTAACCAACCAAGCGGGCGCAAGAGGCGATCATGGCGAGAAGGCCACAGACTTACCTCGCGACCACACCTAGCGACCATGAAGGGTGGTCGCGAGGCGAGGCGGCAGACCCAAAAATTAGGGTTTCACCCTAATCTATAAATAGGGCTTCACCCTCGCCCTCAACGAACCCCAAGCAATTTTGCACGTTTTTCCTCGCTTTTATCTGCTTTTCATTTATTTTCGCTTTAGCTTTGATTTAGATTAGTTATAGCAATAGTTATCCATCGCTTTACATTAGTTCTTCGCATTGGTAACGATTTAGCACGATTTCGTCCGAAGAATTCCATCTTTTTCCGCTTTCCGTTGGATTTGATACGAACCCAACCATTGTTCTTCGAGGCGCTTCCTACGGGTTTTATCAATTTAATTTCCGCTTTTATGATTATTGCGCACTTTATGTCGTTAATTATGTCTAGCTAATTTATGTTCTAATCCTAGGGTTTGCATGATTCTATCCTATACGCCAGATTCCTATCGTTGTTATTTACCTTCCAAGCATTGATTCATGATTCTTGGTGCTTATTTATATGTGTTGATTTCGATCAATTTTGATGCATATCATAGTTGCCGCTAATTACGTAATCTGCTTTAATTGTCAATCGATCTTGAATGTATGATACGGATAAGCCTCGAGTCGAATCGAGATAGGAACATTCGTAGGAAGCATATTCTTTGTGATCCTTTTGAGTTGCTTATTTCTCTAGACGAATGTATTAGGGAAAATTAGTAATCAATCGTCACAATTGTCGAATCAAGTTGTTGGCTACATATGTGATCTTCCATCTTATCTCGGATTAAAATGGTTAGTAATAAGCGTGATAAACATCATTGTGGATAGGATTAATGCATCCCTAGGTTAGTCTTTCTTGATATTTGTTTCCTTGATATTTTATCGCTTTAGTTTATTTTCTTGTTGTTATCTTTGCTTTGGATTTAATTATCTCAAGCCCTAAAAATTCACAACCCAAATTCGTGCTTGAATAATGATGAATTATTGTCAATTAGCTTCGTGTTTTCGGATTGCAATCCTCGTGGATACGATACTTCGCTTACCCTATACTTACACCTTTTACGTGTGAAAAAGGAGCGATCAAATTTTGGCGCCGTTGCCGGGGATTGTTAAGATCACATAGGAATAATTTGACGATTTGGATTTATTAATTCAAGTTATATATATTATATTATATTTATTTATTTTTGTCAGTGCTAAATTCTCTCTTTTCTCAGGTGGTTTATGCGTACAAGATCTCAGGGACCTCCTGAAGTATTATTGGATCCCGAGATCGAAAGCTCTCAAAGGAGAAGAGGACGAGAGAAGAGACGAGCTGCAATGGCAGCCAATCCACAGAACGGGGGCATTCCTCCCGAGCAAGTTGCACGCATGCTAGCTGACTTTGCAGAGATGCAGCGTCAGATGGCGAATATGGGAATCATTGTCCTCGCTCCCGAGGAAAGGCCTCAATCACATGTACCGACATCCCACCGCAGTTCAAGGAGGCGGTTAGCCCGCACGTAGATGCAAACAATTTTGAGCTCAAACCGCCCCGATCAAGATGGTCCAAGGAGAGCGGCTTTGGGGAGGAGTCACGGAAGACCAATGCGCATCTCGAAACTTTTTCGATATTTGTGACACCATCAAATGAATGGGTGCCACAAGACACGATCCGGATCGCATGTTCGGTTTCTCATTGTGTGACGGCGAAAAGATTGGTTCAAGAGTTTGGACCGAGCCGCATCGACACTTGGGGAAACTTTGCGAAGTTTCTTCGAAATACTTTCCGCCGGCGAAAGCGCAGAAGATCATCGCGAAATCTCTCATTTTGCCAAAACCACGACTTAATCATTATTCGAGGCATGGGAGAGATTCAGAGGTCTATTGAGACGATGTCCACAACATGGGTTCTCCAAGGAGCAACAAATCACACAGTTCTACGGTGGACTAACATGGCGGACAAGGAGCATGGTGGATCGCGCGGCGGGGCGCTTATTGAACCGACCAAGAGACGAGGCGAGCCGTATTTTAGAAGAGATGGTCGCCAACACTATCAATGGCCAACGGAGAGAACGCCATCATTCCAAGCAACTGTTGAGAGTGATTCAAAATACGACGATCTCATGAAGAAGTTCACTTTTTGAAGAGTCGATTGAGACGAGAACGTCACCACATCAACTGAGGAATCATTCAATTTCCAACAACCTTCAAAGAGCTTCAATGTTCGTAATTCGATTCAAGAGCCGAGGAAACCAAGTCTCAAGACATGATGCAGCCATTGGTTGTAAGCAACCAACAATTGGCAACGAATCGTAATTCGCTCATAAGCAACACCGGCAAAAGATAAATCATTTGGAGTCCACCGTGACGGCTATGGGAAGCATATGAAGATGTTGGAAAATCAAATTGGTCGAATAGCCGCATAAGTGAATGCACTACAAAAGACGGGCCACTTCCGAGTAATACTGGAGGTGAACCCGAAGAATCGGTGCTTCGCCATTCGGGGCGAGTGGACGAGCCTACCCAAGCCCTACCGAGGAAGAAGAGCAAGAAAGCATTCTGAGTAGAATCATGACCGAAGCTCATGATCGCGAGCCCGATCACGAGCCATCCGAAAATTGTCCACGTAAGCCCGCGACCGAAAGCGCGCTCACAAGACCGACCGCGAGCCATCGAGTATGCGAGTGCGATTTGTTCGCGAGACCCGGCTGCTCAGAAGCCACCCGAGCAATCAAGTCGCTGCAGCCGAGAAATCAACAGACGAGTCTCGCCGCAAGCTCGCACGCTAACATGGAGATCGAGACGCAATGATTCCTCGTGACCTTCCCAGCGGTCGCGAGGTCAACCGCGAGGTGCCCCTGAAGCTCATCGTCGACGTACACCCTCCGGTCCCGCTTTAAGTCGACTTGTCAAGTCGAAATATGACGAGGAGTTTGCTCGTTTCAAAGAGGTTTTCAAAAGTTGAGATAAATTTGCCTCTCTTTGAAGCACTGCGAAACATGCCGGATACATGAAATTTTAAAAGACGCAACAGTAAGCAAGAAGAAAGCGGGAAATTTGAGAAAATTACCTAACCAAGAATGCAAGGTTGTCTTGCAAAGGAAGCTCCTCTCTGAGCGTATGATCCCGCGGTTTCATCGTTAGAGTGCGAGATCGCCGAGCGCACTTTTCCAAATGTTTTGTGCGACTTGAAGGCGAGCATCAACTGATGCCATCAAGCGCTTTCAACCGGCTACACCTAGGAAAGATGAAGTCGACGAAGATTTCATCGATGATGGCTGACCGTCAGTCACATATCCAAAAGGTATCGTCGAAGACGTGTTGGTAAGAATTCAAGATTTTGTTTTCACCGCCGACTTTGTTATTCTAGATATTCCCGAATTCAAACAACAACCACTAATCTTGGTAGACCTTTTCTAGCAACCGGTCGTATGCGTTGATTGATGTCGCGGAAGGCAATCTCACGCTTCGTGTTAACGATGAGGAGCTCAAGATTTCCATATCGATGTCATCAAGCAACACGACGCTGGAAAGCCGAAAGATTGCCGCCGATCATACTTCTTCTTCCGCACATGTTTCGCGTTTAGAGGTACTCGACCGATCGAGGAAGCCGTGAGAAGGAAGAAGTGGACTCGGCATGGAACCCGAGTGTATCGCTCAAGTTTGGGAGGGGGCCACTTCCATCGATGGTGGAGATCCGTAAATGCTAAGTTTAGGAGGATCCACGAGTTGAGAAGGATTTACATTGCCACAAAAACGCGGATTGAAAAAGGTTAGCAATGGTCTAGCTAAAGACGCGTTAAATTGAGCACTTGTTGGGAGGTAACCCAACGCTTTTTTTTTTTTTTTCGTGTTTTGTCGTGTCTTTCGCTTGTGTTGCTTTTTATCTTGTTTACTTTTTCTTTTCGTTTTCGTCTGGCGATCAACGAGTTAAGTGAAGTATGTTAATCCATGTGGCCAATGACTATAGAAATTTTGGTGAAATTTGATGATAGTGCGCATGATATGTTAGAAAATGACACATGAATGACGTGAGATGGCTTAGGCTTGTTGTTTTTCACCATTTGCTTATCCTGTGAGACTTGAGCTTCACTGTATACATATCTTGATACGCTTTACATTAATTGTGTGTTATCGTGCATGTGATTGTCTTCTAGAACTTGCCGTGTTTACGTGTCGAGATTGCAATATGTGTTTCAATTTGGAAAGGATAAAGGCCATCGTTGTTAACCACTTATCACCCAAACACTAACCCGATGATATATACCATTTGTCGCTTCTTTGAGCCTTTATTAGACTTTTTCTTTCGATTAACCGGATGATAGGAGGTGAGGATGGATATGGGAATCAAAAGGTGAGATTTTGATGTAGTGATGATGAGAAAAGTTTCGCTTAGAAAAACACATATGTGGTGAAGAATAGTACCTTTATTGTATAAGATAAACCCTATAAGCTCTAGAAAAGAAAGAAAAGAAAATGTTAAGTTCACTATGAGTGTTGAGCATAAAGGGTCTTCAATCAAAGTATAGGTACCTTCGTGGCATTAAAACGCTGATTTAGCACGTTGGGAAAGAAGAGGAAAATGGACGAAGTCCATATTTGTCGAAAAGTATAAATGGGGTGCTTGGAACATTCTTGAGTCACTTAGCCATATTTTATCCTACCTTAACCAATGTGCCTACATTACAACCTATGAAAAGACCTCTTTGATCCTAATTTGAACACAACGACGTGGTGGAGATATTAGAAAACGGCAAGCCTATGGTAAGATGTTGCATTGCATTGATCGTTGAGTGTATACACGTCCCACATTTCTTTATGAGTTGAGTGTATCCTATATTTTACACACATGCCGCTGTGAGGTTGAATTAAATAAGTTTTGCCGTCAATTGTTGTTTGTGTTGAGTTGGCTACGTCGTCATGTGCACTAATGTTTTGAGCGTTGATATGTTTCGAGGCTAGAATGGTTATCATCTTTGCTACGCTCGTTGATCTTTCCGCTGTGTCTTCTGTTTTGGTTTTTGTTTGAGGACAAACAATGATTTAAGTTTGGGGGTTTGATAAACGCGCATTTTACACGCTTATAGTTGATATTTGAAGATGAGTTTAGCTCGCTTAATGTGCTGCCACGATCGATTCTAATGTTTTATCTATTTTTAGAAGATAACGCTCTTGGGTGTTCTTTTGGTGTTGTGTAGGTCTATATGTTGAAAATCGAAGCAAGGAACCACGACGAGCCAAACACACACCGGCATGTTTCTAGCGACCAGCCCAGCGGTCGCTAGGCCGCCACTAGGAAACACGCGAGAACCCAGCATACCGCGACCGCGAATCGTGCCATGAAGCGAAGCCAGTAGAGAAGTCATCGGATGATTTCGCGATCGATCGATTTCCTAGCGACCGCTAGCCATGGTCGCGAACCAACCAAGCGGGCGCAAGAGGCGACCACGGGCGAGAAGGCGCGGCGAGACTTACCTCGCGACCACACCTAGCGACGCAAGGGTGGTCGCGGCGGCAGGCAGAACCCAAAATTAGGTTTTCACCTAATCTATAAATAGGCTTCACCGCGCCCCCAACGAACCCCAAGCGATTTTGCACGTTTTTCCTCGCTTTTATCTGCTTTTCATTTATTTTCGCTTTAGCTTTGATTTAGATTAGTTATAGCAATAGTTATCCATCGCTTTACATTAGTTCTTCGCATTGGTAACGATTTAGCACGATTTCGTCCGAAGAATTCCATCTTTTTCCTGCTTTCCGTTGGATTTGGATACGAACCCAACCATTGTTCTTCGAGGCGCTTCCCTACGGGTTTTATCAATTTAATTTCCATTTTATGATTATTGCGTACTTTATGTCGTTAATTATGTCTAGCTAATTTATGTTCTAATCCTGTGGTTTGCATGATTCTATCCTATACGCTGTGATTCCTCATCATTGTTATTTACCTTCCGGCATTGATTCATGATTCTTGGTGCTTATTTATATGTGTTGATTTCGATCAATTTTGATGCATATCATAGTTGCCGCTTAATTACGTAATCGCTTTAATTGTCAATCGATCTTGAATGTATGATACGGATAAGCCTCGAGTCGAATCGAGATAGGAACATTCGTAGGAAGCATATTCTTTGTGATCCTTTTGGAGTTGCTTATTTCCCTCTGAGACGTAATGAGAATAGGAAAATTAGTAATCAATCGTCACAATTGTCGAATCAAGTTGTTGGCTACATATGTGATCTTCCATCTTGTCTGGATTAAAATGGTTAGTAATAAGCGGGATAAACATCATTGTGATAGGATTAATGCATCCCTAGGGTTAGTCTTTCTTGATATTTGTTTCCGATATTTTATCGCTTTAGTTTATTTTCTTGTTGTTATCTTTGCTTTGAATTTAATTATCTCGAAGCCCTAAAATTCACAACCCAAATTCGTGCTTGAATAATGATGAATTATTGTCAATTAGCTCGTGTTTTGGATTGCAATCCTCGTGGATACGATACTTAATTCCTATACTTACACCTTTTACGTGTGAAAAGGAGCGATCATATACCAAAACATCATATTATTATGGAAGACTTCCAAAACTCACCATTTTCTTCCAAACTCACGCCTACACACACAAAACACACACTTGAACAAAAAATTTTCTTAAGCCATTTTCTTCCAAATCTTCTACTTTCAAGCTTGATTTCAAGTTGAACAAATGTATAATTCTATCTTTTCTTTAGCTTTTTAGTTTAATTATTGTTAGTAGATATGTGAAAATGTTGATGATATGGAATTGAAAAAAATTTAAGTGTTATGTGAAAAATATTAGTGACGTATGATGATAATTAATAGATTAGTAGTAAAATCATGAAAAATTGATGGTTTAGTTGTAAGATTTGAGGTGGAACTTAAAAACCCTAGTTATGAGTTTTGTGTTAAAGTGATGATATATTGATATTATGTTGAAATTTAATTGTAATTGTGTGTTTAAAACATGATTAAGGAGGTAATTTGAAAGAAAACCTAACAAAAATAAATTTATAATATGTCTATATATTTTCGAAAATTTTGAAAATATTGAAATGTATTATGTTGATTTTATTTTCTTCAATTAACTTGATATATGAGTTTAATATGATGATTTGAGTATTATGTGAATTTATTTGAATTTTCTAAGTTTATATGTTGAAAATGAAAATTTTTAGTTTAAGTGTTTAGTTGACATATTTATGTTAAAGTTGAGATATTCTATTTTTATTGTTGTGAAAGGTTAATATATGATAATTAGATGAGAAATTGAAAGAAAAATATAGTTTATGTATGTTGTAGAATTTTCGAAAATTTGGAAAGAAAAAGGAAAATTTAAAAATTTATATAATTCTTCATAAGTGATTAGATCATGAAATGATTATGCAAGTAAAGTTTAATGAAGCTTATTTGGGATCTATAAAGTTAAGAAAGTAGAAAATCCAAAGTTATGTACTTATTATGTTGATGTGAACTCATATTTTAAATAAGTTATGTTATGTGATTATAATTGATTAAAGATGATTTATGAATCTAAGAGTATGATAATAGTGAAATAAATGTCATTTAAGTGTATTGATGACATACTATTTCATTAGTAATGAAAAAGTTTAAGAGATTAATTGAAAAAGTTATGTGAATCTAGTTCACTACGTATAATTATAAAATAATTATTAAACATTTCTTTGATATCAAAGTAGACTCGTGAGAGTCAAATAAGATAAAATGTGAAGAAAGTTTAAAGAATAAAAGGATGCAATGACCCGAAAGATTTAAATTCGTATAGGTAATAGTTTAGACAAAAATGTCTAAACAAAATATAAGAAATGAAAAAGAATAAATAATAGAAATATATATATTGATAGATAAGAAATGCCCTTTATATGAGTACTAATATTATCAAATAATCCAAGGTACGTCGAAAAAGGGCAAGGTGGTGAAAGAGGAAGAGGAAGAGGAGAAATGAAAGTTTATTAAGCTAAGAGAGTAATTCAACAGGTGGGCTTTCGAACTAAATAATAGCACGTGCTAAATTATATTGTTTCATTATGTATATTGCATGACTTCTAAATTCATTGACTTGCCAAATGTTTGAGCATGAGCATTATGTATTGCCTGTCCACGAAAAGAGAAAGAAAGAAAATGAATGAATGAAAGAATGCACCGACGTCGGATAGCGACCTTGGTCATAGCGTGTTTGAGAAGGCCTACTTCTCAACACATAGATGTAATCCGTGGATATGGGAAGAGAAAGATGTCATGAGACAAAAATCATGCATGTGCATTGATTTAAAGTATGGAAATGAAAGCAATAAATTGTTTACTTTGAAATGCATGCACGTGTTTTCACTAAAACCCCATGTATTGCAAAGTTATGGAAAGTCAATCTTATAGCTCTAAGAGCAAAGTTTTAACTGCTTTGCATATGTCCACCGAGTGCTTATGTACTCACACCGCATGTATTTCTAAACATGCGAGGTTGAAATGAGATCGTGGAGATGGGATTGGAAGAACAACGTGGTTGTTATGGTCTATGTTTTCCGTCATATATTTTAGAAATGTTTATCATAATTCCGTTGTTGCTTATGTTTGGTTGTGGTTCTTTGGGATTGAACTCCTTGAAATCATGTGGTATTGGAAGCTATTTTGGATATTGGTTTGAAATCGTGATTTGAGTCTAACTTGTTATGACATTATGTTGTTGGAAGTTTATTATAAACTTATGTTGATGCTACCTAGTTTTCTTGTTGATTGAAAATGTTATGTTTGTTGTTGTAAGTGATTGCCCAGTCATATGTCCTCATACATATAACTCAACTACCCTTTCTGTTGCCACACTCACCGAATTGTTGTTATGAAATTATTGTAATGGTGGAAGGAAAACCCTTTCTCGGACAAAACCTATTGATATTGATTATCCTATCTCATTATTCCATTTATTCAATCGACTCCATGAAAACGAATTATGTTGTGTTGTCCAAAATTTATATCTCAATTCATATCATTCATTAATTAGTTCTAAAGTTGTTATTGTCACAACTCGCTGACTTCTTAATATCATCGTTAGTTCCAATAGTTCATGTAAAGTCATTAGTCACAATTTAATCTCTTGATTAAGTCGGGTCATGACACCGATTATGTTTTAAAATATTTTAAGGATGGATTATTGTTCTATGATGTGTTTAGAGTTCATAGTAATTTATTTAGAATTTTTGAAAAATCCTAAGCATTTTTATTGAAATTGCCGAGAGCTATATGAATTCATACCTTGGTGTATGATTTTTATTTTAAGCATGCAATGACATATTAATGCTTTAGGACCTTGATTATATGTTCTATGAATTTATTTGAATTTTTGAAAATCAAATGCTTGATTTTATAAAAGGGGCCGAGAGCTATATGATTTTATATGTTGGTGTATGATTTTTATTTTGAACATGCAATGGTACATTGTTGATCTAGTATATTGATTATGTGTTACATGATTTTGTTAGAATTTTTGGAAATCAAATGCCAATTTTTATCAAATAAGCCGTGAGCTTTGAGCTCCTTGAGGTGATGATTTAATTGGTTTTTGATGAATGTTATGATGTTATATTGTTATATTATAGTGTATAAGCATAGTGTATAATTGTTAGAAATTTTTGAAAACCAAAAACCTATAAAGATCAAAAAAGCCGAGAGCTATTAAGCTCCATAAGGTGATGATTCAAATGGTTTTGGTTAATGTTATGATGTTACATTGTTATACTATAGTGTTTAATCATGTTATAATTTATTTGGAAATTTTGCAAATTGTTTAGTAATTATTTGTGAATTACCGAATGCATTCGAGATTTATACCTTGATGAATAAATTGTTTATGATGGACTATAGGTTATAAGTATGTTATATATTAATATTGGGACATTGTTTTAAGTGTATGACAATTTGGGAATTTTTTGGATAATTATTTCATTATTTATTAAAACCACCGTGACATATATATATATTAATGGTGATAAACGAATATCATTTGGATGATATTAATACTTAATAATGACCATAGTGTATAATAATACACTCTATTAATTTAGAAAATTTTTCGAAAACCATCTGGTAATTTTCTATAATTACCGTAAGTTTTTAAACATTTATAAGGATTTTTAAATCCTTTCTAATCAAGTTTAATAATATATTATATGTCTAAATATTATTTTAGACATACTTGGATTTTATAAAATTTTATAAACATAGATTACTATGTTTGAGACAAACGTTATATTTAATAACGTTATTAAACGAAAATATATGATTTAAATATCAAAAAGATTAATATTTGCGAAAAATATTAATAAGTCCTTTGATTTACGTGAAAAATCGAGAAATAGGACTTTGCGAATTAAAATCGATCGAAAATCGATTTATAAAATGAAATAGTAAGAAATTACTATTTGAAGGTCAAAATTGTTGACTTTGTTGACTGTGTTGACTTCGTTGACTTTTAAAGTCAAACGTACGAAAATACGTTCAATAAATACGCTAATACGCATAAGACGTACTAATTGAGTAAGATACCTCATTAGTAAGAAAAGATTTCATAAATGAAATCCTTTTATCGAGAAACATATTTATATACGTTGAACGTTTGAACCGGAAAGATTAAAACGTTATAATTGAACGTATCTCGAAGGAAGAGAACTATTCAATTGAAACACGTATTTGAAAACGTATTGAATTCGTTAAGGAATTCAGTTTACATCGATATTGAATATCGAAGTTTATCTTAGACTTTAAGAGTCTCGAGAAACATGAACGATGTACTAAACCTCGCTTTTACGTAAAGGTGTGGACGAACGTGACGACCGGACATTGACGAGCAATCAAACTTAGGACCCAAGTTAAGACGAACCATAGTCCAGGTGGGCTTTCTTTTCAAACAAAACGTGACTTTGCTATTCCTTTCAAAATGAATTTAATTACAATGCTTATTTTTCAACTGTTGATAAACTATTTACAAGATTACCTACCAAAATTGTTCTGTTTTGTGTATGGATCCTATCCGAAATGAATGGTGTGAAGGATGGAATAACATGTTGATATAAAATGTTATGAATTTTGTTGGTCGCTACCAACCTTTTATGAAATCGATATCGGGTCCTATGCCGGGAGGATGATGCCTGCCTAGGGCTAACGTGTACACTTGTGAGTGATTGTGTGCTGTATGGACAATTCATGGCCGGTCACGGCGTCGTAGAGGGAGGCCTCCTTCTCGACGTTTGAACTTTGATATTATGATGAGATGAGACTATGGGATACGGATCATACACACCAAGAAAAATGCTTGGCCGAGCGACTTTTACGAACTGAAAATGTTTTAGTAAGCACAAGGCATTTCAACTAAAACCCTTGTGACTTACCCTGATATTGGCAGTGTAATTCAATTATAAAATGTTTTCGGCATGAGTCCACTAAGTGCATTTCTTGTACTCAGCCCTGCATGTTTGTTTTTAAATGTGCAGGTTGAGCTCTGATGATGGTGATGGAGGAGTGTTGAGGAGTCCAAGTCCTCGATCGCTTTGTTAAGATTTGGTGTTACCTTGAATGCATATCGTCATATATGTATTCACACACTTTCCGCCGCAAACTCGAACTTATTTATGCGTTATGTTTGATGTTAAGCAATCTTGTTGAGGTCCGGCGACAATTGTCGATCTTTGGGTCCGATGGCCTAAAACACCGAATTGTTTTGAGATCACCTTATGTTATGATCATGCTAGTTTACTTTTGAAATGCATCTTTATATTATCCTTGTAATCCCTAAAATACTATTCCTAGTATTAGTCACCCTCCAGTCCGGGTTATCTCGGTGCGGGGGCGTGACATATGGTGTATTAGTGTCATACTATAGTATATAAGCATAGTGTAATTTAATTAGATTTTTATAAAATGTTTGGTATAATGTTGGAGGAACCGAAACCATTGAGCATATATACCTTGGTATGGAAATTGTATAATGTTGGACTATATGTTATAAATATGGTATAGATTAATGTTGGAGCCTTGTATAAATTAACTAGAATTTTAGTAAATTAATTAGACATTTTTGGAGAAAATGCCGTGACCTATATGGAATAAATAAGTGATTCCCAAATTTTCCTATAGTTAATATTAATACATATTAATGATCCTAGTGTAAAATAATACACTATATGAATTTAGGAAAATTTTTGGAACAAGTTTGGAAATTATAGCTCATAACCGTGAGCTATAGTGTTTTTATTAAGGATTTTAAAATCCTTTTTAATCAAGAGAAATAATATATTATATGTCTAAAAATTATTTTAGACATAATTGAATTTTCGAGAATTATTAAACATAGTATATTATGTTTAAGACGAAACGTTATATTAAATAACGTTAGAAATATAAAGTAATGTTTAAAGTATTAATTGATTAATATTAAAAGAAAATATTAATCAAGTTTATCGATTTGCGTGAAAAAACGAGAATTAAAGCTTTATGAAAAGAAATCGATTGAAAATCGATTTATATTGAACTTAGATATTAAATATGTGATTATTAAAGAAATTATTAAGAAAAGTCAAAATGGTTGACTTTCAAATCGACGTCTGAAATATGTTCATTAAATACGCTAATACGTGAAAACGACATTACTTTTATAAAAGTATCTCAATTGTGAGAAAAGATTTCATAATTGAAATCATTTTATTGAATAACGTTATTATCGTTGAATGTTTAACCTAAAAGGTTAATATGAGATCAGATCATATTACGCTCTCTCAAGCACGAGAACTATTTTATTGAAATACGCGTTGAAGCGACGATTAAAATTTATTAAAGACTTGAATTTTATAAAATATCAAAGTTGAATAAACTTTGAAAATCTCAAAAGCGTCTTGCGCATTTCTAAGCATAAATTTTAGTAAAGGTGGGACGTGAAGGCTCACAAACAACGAGAAAAGAACACGCGTATCGAGAATCGGCGTTCGAAAGTAGAGGTGGGCTTTACTACTCAAAATGATAAAATGTTTATCAAATGGTTTATTTACGATGCTTACTTTGCAAGGAAATAATGCTGAACTGGTTTATTTAATTATCTGTCCAAAATGTTTATGTTTTGTGTATGTATCCAATCCATGATATTTGATGCATATTGTTGGGTAGCTCCCACTTTATGACATGCTTGAATTCGTATCCTTGTAAGTACCCACAAGGATGGTGGAGAATTCGTATCCCGTCTTTGAGGGCGAGGATTTTGTGCACCGATTATTTGTGATTTGTGTCTTTGAAAGGGTGCTCGGCGGTCATGGCGTCTGAGAGGAGGCCTCTCCAGTATGGGAATTATTTGTGAGATGAATTATTGTGGTGGATATGGATCATACATATGAGGAAAAATGTTTGGCCAAGCGATATTTATGGAAAATGATAGAAAATATTTGGTAAACACGAGTATTTCAAATTAAAACCTCGGTATTATTCTTGTGATAGGCGAGCAATTCAAAATTGAAATTATTTTGGCATGAGCCACTGAGTGCATTCTTGTACTCGATTACGAATATTTGTTTTTAAATGGGCAGATTGAGCTGATGATGGTGATGGAGGAGAGATGTTGAGTAGTCAGAAGTCTTTTTCGTATTTATTATATTTTGAAAGAAATCTTGAGTGCATATCGTCATATATGCATTCACATGCTTTCCGCTGCAGTTTGAATATTATTGTATGTTGATATTGACAGCTGAATCTGTCTAAATTATCGAATCATTTGTTAAAGGACTTGTAGCCTTTATATCTGTAAATCACTTTTGCCTTGTAAGTAAGGTTTGAATTTCGTAGTTCGATTGGTATTACTTTGACATCTTTTGAATATTCCTATTGAATATCTTATAATCACTTTCCAAGTTCCAGTTCTCCCTAATCTGTCCTTTGGATTAGAGGGGCTGTGACAGAGTGGTATCAGAGCAGTTTGCTCTTTGAACCCTAAACTTTCTTTCAAAAAGTTAAGTCTAGATTGAGTCACTAGACTTCTAGAAATCATCTGACTATGCTCAACATCCCATCACATCAAGCTCAACCGAGAAAGAGGTAAATTATTTTCTCATCTTTGAAAAAGAGAAGTTTGAGATTTATGAATTTGATTTGGTGTCGATAGAACATTATCGACAAATGAAACGAAAAGGGGAATGTTATGAATAACCATGAATGATTGGTTGAAAATTTTTCGCAGGAAATGCGTATGTTTAAAAACGAGCTATGTTCGTCATATTTGAAATTTTATTTTTCATTTCTCAATATTGTTTTTGATTAATGCCTATGTCATCCCAATTGGAACATAGACGTAATAAGAAGCATGATCCCTTATTGAAAAGAACATAGACGAACAAATGTACGAACTTTTCCCCTTTTTACGTGAACAAAAGAAAAGAAACGAGCTTAGAATAAAAGCTAAGACTTTCCACCTCGTTGAAGTCAACCCAGAGATTACCCCGACTTGGCTGATCAATTGATCCACCCTGGCGTCGACCTGGGCATTTACTTCGGTGTCAAACTCGACATCCACCTTGAGTTCGGCAAGTTTCATCTCGGCACTTCACGACGCCGTATTTTATCTCGGCAAATCCACTTCGGAAAGTCGACCTCGATTACGACTAATACGAACTTGGCCATTTATCTCAAGTTCGGCGATTCATTTCGATTGACCAGCTGACTACCCCGTCACCTCGTCGCTTCGGCCTTGGCAGTCCGCCTCGGCAACGGCATGCACGACCTTGGTGTCGGCATTGCCTACGATCTCGGCGCGAACGCGCGAAATTTTCCTACTTCGCGCAGTGTTTTTGTTTGGATCCGTTCTCTTTCGTTCGGACTCCGATTTGCACATGGTTTTCGCCTACGTACTCCTAACGGACTGTAATACATTTCTAATGAAGGATAAATCCATTGTTTCCTTCTCCAGAATTCACGAGAGCCAGTAGAAGTTAGCTCATAGTTTTATAGAACTAGAATTTGGTTATGTGATAAGATTTTTCTTTCTCGCTGCTAGATAGTAAGTTTCTTAGTATGGTAGGAAAGCTACAATGTGCATTGTATATGAGAACAACTTTCGTATAACATTTATCTGTTTATCAGAGGTGTTTGGATTGTTTATCTGCTTTATAGACCTATCCAGTTTAACCTTTTGATTAACATACGCATTAAGTTTAGTTTATCTGTGTAACAGATATATTTATTTAGTTGTCTTATGCTAGTAATGTCTGTGACAGATGGCAAGGACTCGTCGCATGCCGAAGAGAAGGTTAGGGCCGAGGACTACGCCACGTAGTGATCCACGACACCGTACTTATCAATGTCTTTGTGGTGACAACTTTGAGAATACGATGCATTACCTCTGACATTGGATGGACGCCCGAGTGCATGGCGTGACGGACTTCGACGGTGTCAAGCACCTCTTGACCCGACTCCCGTGCGATTGGGATGATTATGCCCGGGAGGTATCAGGAGACTACATCTACCGTGCCGGTGGTGACTATGACCTAATAGCGGATCTGCCAAGATTCGTTAGCCATCTGACATATGTCTTCAAGATCTCACGGGCAGCACCGAGGACCCTACCTCCTCCGGGGAGTACACGGGCGTGATGAGTCACGGAGTGGTCTGCACACGGAGGTACCACGGCGAGTGGACCCGTAGTACCAGTTCCTCGAGGATGAGGCCAGGCTCGCAGAGGTAGAGAGAGCGTCTCGGCCCAGAGCTTTGGGGATGCCAGTGTTTCCCCCGTTGTCGGTTGGACACCCCATCCGACCACCGCTTCCGATTTTACCACCCATGACAGCGCCAGCACTGCCGATAGAGCCGTATCGATAGACGGCCAGGATGAGAGTATCAGATGCTCGTGATGATCTCAGTCCGATCCGTGACATCCATATGGTTGGGGATGATGGAGCGGGATCATCCAGAGTATGCCGACGTGAGGACGACTCGGATGACGACTCCGACGATGATTCAGACGACAAGGAGGATCCTGAGGAGGATCAGTATGACTATGAGTGAGATGTCTGATGAGGAGACTAGTGGATCTTAGTATATATGTATATAGTACTGTGTGTGTGTGGTTTGCTCTTTATGTTTTGAAAAGGTGAAGTGAACAGTATTTTGTATTATTATGTAATCCCGTATGTTGTTCTATGGGTTAGGCTTTTGAAATGCCATCTTATGTACATTATTTCCTTGTATTAACTGTTTGTACAAAATAGTCCTCTTTGAGGCACAATTTTCTGATGTATATATATGATAACCCCGAAGCGGGCTTTTGCGGCAAAAATGATTATTGTGATAAAGATGAATGGTTTGATTTAAAGCTGCTTTACAAAAGGATTATATGATGATATTATATATGTTAGTTGTGAAAATAATTTTTAATATTTATCGTATGTTTAAACAACAGAATGCCGCCTAGAAGGGATCCCGCACAAAGAGGTAGGGGAAGGGGAAGAGGTAGAGGCAGAGGAAGAATCCCTGTACCAGAACCTGCTAATATACCACAACCACCTCCACCTCCACATGATCGCAGAATAAAAGAGTTATTCCTTAGGCAAAACCCACCTTCTTTTGATGGAAAAGGAAGCCCGGATGATGCCGAGCAATGGATAAGGGCTATGGAAAGGATCTTGATTTTCTCGATGCACAACGCAAGAGCGGCTGTCCTGTATTACATTTCAACTTACGGACCTGCCGACTTTTGAGAAGCCCGAGGAAAATTTTCTGCAGGATCAGATGATTGAGTTTACTTGGGAAGAGTTTAAAGGGGAAATGTTTGAGAAATACGTCCTGAAAAGTTACAGGAAAAAGAAAGAACATGAATTTTACAATCTGAAACAGGAGAAGATGTGCGTAACAGATTATGATCGCACTTTTTGCGATATGTCCAGATATGCCCCTGATCAAGTGAGTACGGATATGAAGATGGAAGAAAAATTTAGGTCTGGTTTGACGTCAGAGATAAGAATGTCTCTAGCCAGTCATGGAGACCTGACTTACACAAAGCTCTCGGACGAGCTTTGGACATCGGGCGACTATGCGGAGAGAAGTCGATCCGAACACGCATACGTAATCTGAGGGGACAAAGGAAAGAGAAAATGGGAAGGAAATTTTGGTAACAACAACCGGGGAAGCTTTGATAATACCAATAACAAACGGCCGTGGCAAGGAAATGTGGCGCCTCAAGGGCAGGGATGGAAGAAGCTAGTCTTTTCCCCTCCGACGGGAGGACCACAGGACCAGACAAGGGCTCTCCCTTGCCCAAAGTGCCAAAAGTTTCACAAAGGAGTTTGTCATTTGGTAAATTGCTTTAAGTGCGGAATGAAGGGACATTACGTAAATAGTTGCCCGGGGATACGCGGGGACACGGTGGGAAGGCCGAATCAGCCCGACAATGCCCAACCCTCGGGGCTATTCGGTTTCACCCGGCAAAGAATACCACCACAACAACAATGGCAACAACCTCAACAAAGAACAAAGAACGACAACCACCGAGCGCGTAATCGGCAAAGAACGCCTAATAGCGGCCACCACAAGAGAATCAACAGAGACAGGCGCCCCGTCAGCCTCAACCGGCTCAAGCTTGAGCATATGCTCTACACCGGAGGCAAAATGAACAAAACCAGGGAAACCTGGCAGGTATGGGAATACTTCTCAACGTACCGGTTATACTTTTATTCGATACGGGTGCATCACATTCCTTCATAGCAAGAACATGCGTTGATCTATTAGAACTTAGACCAGAAAAAGCGAATCAGGATATGAGAATCTCTTCACCCATAGGAGGGATTATGACTGTTACTCATATTTGCTCGAACCTAGAGTTGAATTTAGGATCACTTAATGTTCTGACGAATAACTTGAACATAATACCCATGGGTGATGTAGATATAATTCTAGGAATGAACTGGTTGGCTGAAAATCATTCCACGATCCTATGCAAAGAAAGGAAGATTTCGTTCGAGTTTCCTGGTCGGAAAGCAACACATTTCCATGGAATCAACATGGGAAGGAAAATCCCACTAATATCGACATCGAAGGCAGAATATGATAAACAAGAAGAGCGCCATGCATTTCTTGTTTACTTGAATGGAGAAGATCGAACAAATGATAAAAGGCGAAGATGTAGAGATTGTCGAGAGTTTTCGGATGTTTTCCGAAAATCTACCAGATTACCTCCGATAGACAATTAGAGTTTACCATTGACTTGGAACCGGATCGGCTCCAAAGGTCGAAAGCACCGCATGTGATGGCTCGAAGAAGCGGAAGAGTTGAAAATCCAAATCCAAGAGCTGTTGGACCTAGGTTTTATCAAACCTAGTGTTTCGCCTTGGGGAGCACCGGTGTTATTTGTTAAGAAAAAGGATGGATCCTTGAGGATGTGCATAGATTACCGAGAACTGAACAAAATGACGCTAAAAAACAAGTATCCACTACCAAGGATAGATGACTTGTTTGATCAGCTACGAGGAGCTAGCGTGTTCTCGAAAATCGACCTCAAGTCAGGCTATCACCAACTCAAAGTGCGGCTTGAAGATGTGTCAATGACTGCTTTCCGAACAAGATACGACCACTATGAATTTATAGTTGTGCCATTTGGATTGACTAATGCGCCTGCAGTATTCATGGATCTCATGAATAGGGTGTTCCACCCATACTTAGACAGATTTGTCTTAGTCTTCATAGATGACATTCTCATCTATTCAAAGAATGAAGAAGACCACAAGGAACACCTCAGAACAGTACTGCAATCTTTGAGAGATGAACAACTTTTTGCTAAGTTTAGCAAATATGAATTTTGGCTAAAGGAAGTAATGTTCCTTGGACACATTGTGTCGGTTGAAGGGATTAAGGTAGATCCAGCCAAAGTAGAAGCAGTGCAGGAATGGAAATCGCCAAGGACACAAAACGAAATTAGAAGTTTCTTGGGATTGGCGGGTTACTATCGGAGATTCATTGAAGGATTCTCAAAGATAGCAAGACCAATAACCCAACTACTCAGAAAAGGGATTAAATTCACTTGGACTGAAGAATGTGAGGCGAATTTCCAAACGCTTAAGGAAAAGTTGACAAGTGCACCAGTACTAGCAGTTCCAGAAGCAGACAAAGAATATGTAGTTTATACTGATGCTTCTAAGAACGGACTGGGTTGTGTGTTGATGCAGGAAGGAAAAGTAATAGCCTACGCATCACGACAGCTTAGACCACATGAACTAAACTACCCAACTCATGATCTGGAACTGGCAGCAGTTGTGCATGCACTGAAAATATGGAGACATCATCTCTACGGAGTAAGATGTGAAATCTTTACCGACCATAAAAGTTTGAAATACTTTTTCGAGCAGAGAGATCTGAACATGAGACAAAGAAGATGGCTCGAATTGGTAAAGGACTACGACTGTGGTATAAACTATCACCCGGGCAAGGCCAATGTTGTAGCCGATGCCTTAAGTCGAAGAGTCAAAAGAAATTGGGATGTCTCTTCACAGAAGAATAAAAACTCGTTGAGGAGTTTGAAAGGATGAAGATCGAATTGATTGAACAACCAGAGACGATCACGAGTCGTATTGCTACACTCATATTAACGTCTGACTTAAGGAAAAGAATCCTTGAAGGACAAATGATGGAGGAATAGTTAGAAAAAGTAAGTGTTGGATTTGTATACTGAAAGCAGTTTTGGTTGAGCTTGTATACAATGTTTCCTGTTACCACTATTACAATCTCCTATCCGATTTGAATACTTGATTGCATATATCCGTGTCCCCTTATCTCATATATAAGTTAGATCATACAAAGGTGTGAAGATCACGTAAGTCCGTATGATTGGTCAAGCTTAATGAGATACAAAAGTTTCACAAATGAGACAACTTGAGGACGAGTGTCGGTATAGATAGCGGTATAGATAAGAAGTGACTTGACTTGGTTGCTTGTCTATCTTGACGCGTCTACGACGTATTGAAGGATCACGATGAGATGGGTTCTTCTATCGACCGTAGTGAAGAACCCAGATCTCGGTGACTTACGATGATCTAAACCTCGATAAGGTATTAGGTGAGTATGAGTTCTTGACCATCACTTTGACTTGTTATGGGTGAGGTTATATGTTCTAACCCAATATTCTCCGCATCTTGGGTGGTGGCGGTCTTGTATGTCATGCTAGTTATCCGTATCGGGTCACCGTATCCGTTTAGGATGATGACGCCCCTTAAGGAGCTCAAAGGTTTATTGTACTAAACCCCGCAGTTGAGTTAGCTCAAGTACAATAATAAGGTTGAGTGGTACTACTTAAGGAATTAAAGATATTAATTATTTTAAGCGATCGAATGCTATAAATAATTAATGGACGCTCGACATCTTAAATACGGGATTCGTAATGTCTAAGTGCAAGTCTCGACTCACCTTCGGTAATAAAGGGTAAGTCAAGATTTATTCTCTAGTGGCATGAATAAATGTTTATAAATTAATTTATGTTCGGGTGAACATAAGATAATTAATTTATTTGAGGCCCATCTTTATTCCTTGCATTTGATCCCTGGGCTGGCCCATCCAAGCCCGTTGCTTAGGAGGAAAATCGGTCCCTATGCTCTCTTGTGGAAAGGATTTTATTCTCTTTATCCTACAAGGATATAATTATATTTATGGGATATGCATGGATCCTTTACTTATGGAATTATGGTAATTCATTATAAATATAAGGAAAGAGATAGAATCAAGGTTAATCTTTTATTAAATCATGCCAAGATTTTCGTGAATCACTTAGAGTATTATTAGTGGGATATTCTCGAAAAAGGCTTATGTTATTAAGCTAAGTTTTCGTGAATCACTATTAGTATTTATTAGTGGGATATTCTCAAAAAGGTTGATGATATTGAGATTAGTTTTAGTGAATCACTAAGTGAATATTAGTGTGATAATTCTAAATTTCTCATTGGTTTGATACATTATTTTCGTGCATCACTATTAGTTCTATAGTGAGGATTCTCGAAAATAGTGTAGAGAGTAGAGGGCGTTTTTTCGAATCATTCTCCATAGATCGTCCTCACTCGACGTTGGAAATTGGACAACCGGGATACAGTCCAGAATGTCAAAGCACGAGTCTCGATCCATTCCGCCTCGACAGATTCAAAGGTAAACACGAGAAAACCCCTACGTGTTGCAATTAATTATATAGACGCATGCTAGGAATATAATCAATGTATGGTGAATTAAATATCCAAGATAGATCATCGGGGCGAGGGCTAAACCTAGTTTTCCCTACAATTGGTATCGAGCACGGGATCGAATCTTAGCTCGCTGGATTAATTCACGCTTGATTATTACGCGGCGCTTAATTAATTGTTGGATCCGCTGCTCATCGTGGCTCGCTTTTGTTTTTGTTGGGTTTTGTTTTTCACCACGAGAAAATCCGTGGTTAGATTAGATTTATTTTTCTATAAATCTTATCTGTAAAAGAAGAACGAAGACGAAGCACGAAGATCGAGACAACGGGCGTCGCCAGAAACACAGGCGCCGCGGCGGACGACGTCCGGCGGCGGCACGCTTTCAGCGTCGCCGCAGCTACGTCGCCAGCGTGCGCGTGTTTTCTCGGCGGCGGGCGGACGGGCGGCGTGGCGGCGAGCCTCGGCGGATCGGCGGCAGCGCCCGCGCCCCAGAGCGTCGCGGCGGGTAGCGCGGCAGCGGCGGGTGACGCGGCGGCGCTTTATCGCGCGGAAACCTCAAGGCCGTCTGTCCGCGCGGGCTCGACGCGAATCGCACGCGGAAACCTTAGAGCGCACGATTTT
The DNA here is from genome assembly GCA_036937905.1 of Salvia rosmarinus. Lineage (NCBI taxonomy): Eukaryota > Viridiplantae > Streptophyta > Magnoliopsida > Lamiales > Lamiaceae > Salvia > Salvia rosmarinus. The sequence continues at coordinate 700,777 of JAODLM010000344.1, forward strand.
CAGGCGGCTCTCGACCACGGCATGCGAACGCGAGGAAACCTCGGCGAGGTCTCGGCGGCGGCCCGGGCGACGCGGTGTGATTTTCACGTGGATGCCCGGCGGCGCGGTGGTGCGGCTCGACGGCGTTCGGCCGGGCGCGGGTGAGCTCGGCGGTCGCGATCGTCCACGCGACCGCGAGGTAGCCAGCGAGATGAGCACGCCAGCGTCGGTGAGGAAGGGCGGCGGCGGTCTTGGTGGCGCCCCAGCCATCTTGGGCCGACCCGACCCGACCCAAACCCGCCCGAAACCAATTTTTCGCCCGAACCCGATTTTTGGTCCGATTCAGATTTTAAGCCCGATCCGACCCGTTCCACCGATCCGCCCAAATCGGTTTTGATGAATCCGGTCCGTGCTCGCACGCGAGGAGGCCGTTCGGTTTAATTACTCTTTGCAATTCTATGTAATAGATTAGGCGAAAGTGCGAGTTCCACGAGTGGGCCACGATGAACGTTTTATTTTATTTTTATCGTTCATTGCATGTCGTGGATGTTTAAATTATGCAAGAGCATGCTATGTATGTTTAAATTACGTTGACAAACCTTTTAGTGTTTTACGTGTTTAAGTGCGCATAGTAAGCATGCTAGGTTTATCGCGTTTTCAAGCATATTTTAGAATTACTGAGCATGTTTTACATGTTGAGTTCTCTGTAAAAGCATGCTAGAATTACGTGATCCGCATGGACAAACCTTTTGAACAAAATGACTAAGAAGCAACCCGACATATTAATTTTTCAAATTAAAATGTCAAGACCTCCACTTTTTGATCTCTAAACAAAGTGATACGCACTGTGAGTAAACGTCCACACGCGTGGCTTGCTTGCACTGTTTATCATAAGTTTGTTAGATGAGATTTCTAAATAAAACCTTTTAAATCTATTGGGAAGTGGGAGTTTCATGTGTAAACGTCCACATGCTTGGCTTGCATGTGCGATTTTCATAAGTTCTCTAGAGATAGATTTAAAATGAGATAACAAAAGAATTTGGATTGGAAGCGGTATGGTCCTAGTGAGTATGCCAATTCTAAGAATTCATTTTCTACTGTTAAAATTGTGGTCATTGCTTAGACATCACCTCGAGTACAACTTCCCGCGAAGTCCCTTCTTGCGATAGTGATGTGGTCTAGTAAGGTCCAATCGTTAATTTCATTTGTCATAAGGTTAAGTTAACATGGATTGAAATTAAACGACTAAAAGGTATATTTTAGTCCGGTCGAGGGTTCATGTAAACGCCCACACGCGGCTTGCATGTGGGATTCCTTGGGCGATTGGAGGTTTCAATTAATATTGTTTTATCAAAAGGTTACAATATTATTGTTACGAATTATGTGCGATCGTATGCTTATGTGTTTTCATTATCGTTTCAGATATGTCTCTTACACCGATTATCAATATGCTCGCACAAAATCCGTTATCCGGTCCAAATTTTATCGAGTGGAAACGAAACATTGAGAATGTTCTTACTGCCGAAGATAATTTATTTGTACTCACTACACTCCGTCCCAATCCTCTAGACGATTTATCTGCGATGAGGAGCGCAAGGAGCACGAGAAATGGGACAAATCAAATGTAATGGCAAAGTGCCTTCTTTTGGTAACCATGTGCGAGTCCCTGCAGCTCCAAAGATCGAAGATGGAAGATGCACCATGATATGGCTAAATCTTATGAAATCGTATGAGGAGTCGGACGAATCGCTTGTCATAATTTGACAAAATCTATAATGTCAAGTTCAATGAAGGAAAGTGATTCGGTGCATGACCATGTAGAGCAAATGATCAATCTCTTCGGAGAGCTCGAATTGGTTGGAGGATATATTGATGACGTAGTCATAATCGATATGATCCTTAACACTTTGCCCAAGTCTTTTGATGACTTCCGTTATAGAACAGTCCTTTATGATAAGAGTTATACTCTAGATTCATTGCAAGAGGATCTAGTAACGGAAGAACGAAATGGGTAAGGCACAGTCTTTAGCACGCACCTCAAAGAAAACCACCGCTTTATTGAAAGATGAAAAGGAAAGTGGAATTCAAGGATGCTAAGGCTAAAGAAAAGAGTGGAGTAATACAAAGGGCTCTACCAGGTTTGAAAAAGCCAAGGAGAAGGCAAGTGCTTCAAGTGCGGTGAGACTGGGCATTGGAAGGCTAAGTGCCCCAAGCTCAAAGCTCAAGGTGCGCCATTTGCTTTAGTAATGTGAAACATGTTTAGCGACTTGTTCTACCCATTCTTGGGTAGTAGACACGGGTGCGATCGATCATGTTTGTTACACCTGCGGGTTCTGCGACAAGGGAGCTAGCTAATGGCGAGATAACGATCTCCATGGGTAACGCGCGAAAGTCGAGGCATTGCGATTGGAGATGTTTCTTTGTGTTTTGGGACAACAGCTTTAGTTTTGAAAGACGCGTTTTTATGTGCCGGATTTTCGGTGGAACCTTGTTTCTATTTCAAATTATTTACTCATGGATATTCTCATTATTTTTGATAGTGGTGTTTCTATCATAAGAAATGACGGTTATCTCGTGTTGGCACTTTATATAATTCGCTTTATACTATTACGCAAAACATAATACCTATAACTATGTCAGATCTTCTTCAAACCCTAAAAGAGAAAGTTTTCTTCACAAATGACACAACTTTTCTCGGCATCTTAGATTAGGTCACATCAATCTAAATAGGATCCAAAGACCTGGCTAAGAATGGGCGTTGGGTAATCTAGCGGTTACTCGTTCCCATCTGCGAATCTGTATATGAAGGTAAGATGTCGACCGCACCCTTCAAAGCGAAGGGTTATAGAGCCAAAGAAATGTTAGAGTTAGTCCATTCTGACCTGTGTGGACCGATGTCCACACAAGCTCGTGGAGGGTACGAGTATTTTGTCACTTTCATTGATTATTACTCAAGGTACGGATACGTATACCTGCTTCACCGCAAGTCTGAATGCTTTGAGAAATTCAAAGAATTTAGGCGTAAGTGGAGACGAAGCTAGGTAAGAGTATCAAGTCATCGCTCGATCGCGGTGGCGAATACCTCGACAACGAGTTTTGGACTATCTAGTGAAGTGTGGGATTACGTCCCAACAAGATTTCTCCCGCACACCACAAAAATGGTGTGTCGGAGCGAAGAAATAGGACTCTTTTGGAAATGGTTAGATCAATGATGAGTTATGCAACATTGCCTTATTTTACGGGGTATGCCTTAGAACGACGGCATACTTGCTAAATCTAGTACCATCCAAGTCGTCGAAAAGACCCTTCGAGTTGTGGTTTGGGCGCAAGCCCGTTTAAGCCACATAAAGATATGGGCGATCCGACACGTCTTTGAGCGGAGGGTGACAAGTTGGAGGCTAGATCCGACGCAAGGTCGTTTATCGGATATCCTAGAGGAACGAAGGTGGTTTATTCTATAGTCCTAAGGATCAAAAGGTCATTATTAGCACTAATGCCCGATTCTTAGAAGATGATTATATGAAGAATCATAAGTCCAAAGTTGAAATCATTCTTCAAGAATTAGGAGATGATCGTATTCCACCACCGATTAGGCGAAGGTGCGAGATGTCGAGTCAGTGGGAGGTTCGACACCGATACTTCAAGAAATTGAAGTGGGTGGAGTTCCACCGAGATACCGACCGCATAAGTGGTACCTACCCGGCAAGTTGTGCAAGATGAGAGAACCACAAGTTCTGCACCCACCGCTGCCATTGTGCTGTAGAACCTCGTCATAGTGGGAGGGTTGTTCGTCAACCCGAGTGATTTATGTTCGTGGGTGAATCTTCGGATTTAGTCCCAAAAGACGAAAAGGCAATAATCGACCCATGGACGTACAGCGAGACGATACAAGACAATGATGCAAGATCATGGAACTTACGTTTGGACGAGGTGGTAAAGTCCTATGGATTTACCCAGTTGCCTAGCGAGAGTTGTGTATATCGTTTAGATGTCAACGGTGATGTGGTATTTCTTGCACTTTACGTAGATGACATTCTTCTATTTGGCAACAATGTGAAGTTGTTATCAGACGTAAAGAGTTTGTAATTCGATCAGTTTCAAATGAAAGACTAAAGAGATGCAGCGTACATTCTTGGGATCAAGGTTTACCGAGATCGGAAGAGGAAAATGTTGAGCTTATCTCAGGCGTCTTACATTGATACTATGATTACTCGTTTTAGTATGCAGACCGCCTAGAAAGGATTGCTACCTTCGCATACATGGCATTCCTTTATCTAAAAGAGCACCACCTATGATTGCAAAGGAGATAGAGGAATGAGACAAGTTCCCCACGCTTCCGCCGTAGGAAGTCTCATGTATGCAATGCTACGCACGAGGCCCGATATCTCTTGTGCGATGGGCATAGTAGCTAGATATCTGTCTAACCTCGACAAGCACATTGATCATGCGAAGAAAGCATATACTCAAGTACCTAAAAGGACTCGAGATTATAGGCTGGTTTACCATGCGAGATAGTCTAATGCCTCGGGTTATTCAGACTGGATTTCCAAGTCGACCGTGATTAGAAAAAGTCACCTCGGCTATGTGTTTACCTTGGGAGGTGGAACCGTATCCCAAGCGAGTGCAAAGCAGCGATGCATTGCGGACTCTACCATGGAAGCCGGATATGTAGCCACTTCGGAGGTCGCTAAGGAGGTCAGATGGTTCAAGAACTACCTCATGGATCTAGATGTGGTACTGGTTTGCCCATGAGTATCATGGTTTATCGTGATAACTCGGTGCAATGGCAAACTCGAAGGAACCACGGATCCACAAGGCAAGCAAACACATAGAGAAAGTACCATGTCATACGAGAAATCGTTAGACGAGGGACGTCCGATTGCAAAGATTGACACGACGGATAACCTAGCGGATCCATTCACGAAAGCTCGCAATAACTCTACGTCGGGGCGTTAGAGGACTGAATTGCGCTAGATGGCACCCACTTAGAAAGGAAACTTTTGTATAAGTGGGAGAAGCAAAGTGATGGTTTTGTTTGTAATAGCTAGTAGAGACACATTGTATACTAAAAGTTTGCTTTAGTATAAGTGGGAGATTGTTGGATTTGTATAACGAAAGCGCTTTGGTTGAGCTTGTATACAATGTTTCTCGTTACCACTATTACAATCTCCTATCCGATTTGAATACTTGATTGCATATATCGTGTCCCCTTATCTCATATATAAGTTAGATCATACGATGTGTAGAAGATCACGAAGTCCGTATGATTGGTCAAGCTTAATGAGATATAAAAGTTTCACACCGAGACAACTTGAGGACGAGTTGTCGGTATAGCCGCGGTATAGATAAGAAGTGACTTGACTTGGTTGCTTGTCTATGCCGATACGTCTCGGCGTATTGAATGATCACGGTGAGATGGGTTCTTCTATCCGACCGTAGTGAAGAACCCAGATCTCGGCGACTTACGATGATCTAAACCTCGATAAGGTATTAGGTGAGTATGAGTTGCTGACCATCACTTTGACTTGTTATGGGTGAGGGTTATATGTTCTAACCCAATATTCTCCGCATCTTGGGTGATGGCGGTGCTTGTATGTCATGCTAGTTATCTCATCGGTCACCGTATCCGTTTAGGATGATGACGCCCCTTAAGGAGCTCAAAGGTTTATTGTACTAAACCCCGCAGTTGAGTTAGCTCAAGTACAATAATAAGGTTGAGTGGTACTACTTAAGGAATTAAAGATATTAATTATTTTAAGCGATGAATGCTATAAATAATTAATGGACGTTCGACATCTTAAATACGGGGATTCGTAATGTCTAAGTGCAAGCCCGACTCACCTTCGGTAATAAAGGGGTAAGTCAGCATTTATTCTCTAGTGGCATGAATAAATGTTAATAAATTAATTTATGTTCTGGGCTGAACATAAGATAATTAATTTATTTGAGGCCCATCTTTATTCCTTACATTTGATCCCTGGGCTGGCCCATCCAGGCCCGTTGCTTAGGAGGAAAATCGGTCCCTATGCTCTCTTGTGGAAAGGATTTTATTCTCTTTATCCTACAAGGATATAATTATATTTATGGGATATGCATGGATCCTTTACTTATGGAATTATGGTAATGCATTATAAATATAAGGAAAGAGATAGAATCAAGGTTAATCTTTTATTAAATCATGCCAAGATTTTCGTGAATCACTTAGAGTATTATTAGTGGGATATTCTCGAAAAAGGCTTATGTTATTAAGCTAAGTTTTCGTGAATCACTATTAGTATTTATTAGTGGGATATTCTCAAAAAAGGTTGATGATATTGAGATTAGTTTTTCGTGAATCACTAAGTGAATATTAGTGTGATAATTCTCGAAATTTCTCATTGGTTTTGATACATTATTTTCGTGCATCACTATTAGTTCTATAGTGAGGATTCTCGAAAATAGTGTAGAGAGTAGAGGGCGTTTTTCCGAAGCATTCTCCATAGATCGTCCTCACTCGACGTTGGAGATTGGGCAACCAGGATACAGTCCAGAAGGTCAAAGCACGAGTCTCGATCCATTCCGCCTCGACAGATTCAAAGGTAAACACGAGAAAACCCCTACGTGTTGCAAGTAATTATATAGACGCATGCTAGGAATATAATCAATGTATGGTGAATTAAATATCCAAGATAGATCCTCGGGGCGAGGGCTAAACCTAGTTTTCCCTACAGTAAGGGCCAAAGTAAGGACGGAAGGACTGAAGAATTTTCAAGAAGTCGAGATAATGCTTTATTATTTGAAGGAAGGTTGTGTATCCTGTGCAACAACAATCGTTTAATGAAATCATGAGTGAAGCTCATGACACACCTTATACAACCCATCCAGCAAAGACTAAAATGTACCAAGATTTAAAGAAAAAGTTCTGGTGGGAAGGTATGAAAAGAGACATAGCCTCTTTTGGTAGAGCGCTGTCTTGCTTGTCAACAAGTAAAAGCATTACACCAACGTCCTTACGGAAAGCTACAGCCTTTGGGAATACCCGAGTGGAAATGGGAGGATATAGCTATGGATTTTGTTACAAGTTTACCAAAGTCAAAGAGAGGAACAACGCTATATGGGTAGTAGTGATGACTCACCAAATGTGCACATTTTCGCGCTAATTCAGATTACTCACGGATCGATAAGCTAGCCCAACAGTATGTAAAAGAAATTGTACGCTGCATGGGGTACCAAAACTATCACATCCGATAGAGATTCAAAATTTACTTCAAGATTCTCGGACTAGCTTGCAAAAGAATTGGGCACGGTTAAACTTCAACCTGACTTTTCACCCTCGCATCGATGGACAATCGGAAAGGGCGATCCAAACACTCAAGATATGTTGAGAACGAGAGTGTTGGATCGAGGTGCAAATGGGAAGAGGTTTTACCCTCATCGAATTTGCTTACAATAATAGTTATCAAGCGACGATCAATATGGCCCGCATTTAAGCTTTATATGGAAGAAAATGTCGATCACCGCTTTATTGGGATGAAGTGGGTGAGAGAAGAATTTTAGGCCTGATGCGATAAGTGAAATGATTGAGATCGTCCGCCAAATTAGTCAAAGGATAAAAGAAGCTCAAGATGAGATGAAGTCTTACGATACGCTGTAGATCCGAGCTACATTTTAAAATGGAGATAAAGTCTTTTGAAGGTCTCTCCATCTAAAGGGATTATAAGGTTTGGAGTAAAGGAAAATTAAGACCCCGTTTTATTGGACCTTATGAAATCCTAGAAAGAATAGGCCCAGTCGCCTATAGGTTGGCTCTTCCACCAAATTTGGGAAACATACACAATGTTTTTCACGTGTCACAACTCGTAGCACGTATGCGACCAAGCATGTAATCCATCAAGGCGACGTGATCCTCAATCCGTATATGAGTTATAATGAAGAACCCACGGCGATTCTAGACCACAAGGTTCAGCAATTGAGAAACAAGTCGATTCCACTAGTCAAAGTGATGTGGAAATATCATTGACAAGAGGAAGCCACGTGGGAACTTGAGGACGAAATTTCTTTAAGGGGGGTGGAATGTAAATTTCGGGACGAAATTTCTTTAAGGGGGGTGGAATGTAATACCCCGATTATTTAAAAGCCTAATTACGATATTAATTTCGTAAATTAGAGTTTTATTATGAGAAATTGATTAATAAATTATCGAATAATGATTTCGATTATTTTGGAATAATAAATTCCTATGTATTATTCACAAATGAATGTGAATTGAGAAATACGATTATGTAACGTATTTCAACAGTATTATTTCAACGTCGATTATGTATCGATAATTAAATGCTCGTGATATTTTCTAAGTTTTTAAGCTTAGAATTTAATTCCATTATTATTGGGATGATTTAATAAAGTGATTACGACTTTATTACGACCATTTTAAGATGAGTCGATAATTAACGTTTTGAGACGTTTCAAACGTTAACGTTTAGAGATGACTTGAGAATCAAGTCTAATGATCAAGGAATTATAGTATTTAAATTCCTATGATTATTATATGTAATTAGAGTATTATTTAGTATTAAAACAATGCTAGAACATTAAGAATTAATTATTGAACAATGTAATAATTTTCGAAAACCCTAATTCGAAAATTAGGGTTTCCTTACATGAAATGATACCAATAATTTTTCCTAAGATATAATTTATCATCTAAAACATATATTATGATATATATTTATAATTAGCATGAAAAATCAAATTTTAGCACTTAAGAAATGGAAGTGCCGTGACCTTAGTGTGTATACACACATTTACGTCAATTTTGGTGCTTGTGTTCTAAGTTGTGTATTAATTGATCCAAGTGTAATATATTGTACACATTAACCTAGTAAAAATCAAGTGATGTGTGTATGAGTGAAGAACCGTGTATTTTGTCTTCCAAATGAGGTTGGAAGCTTTCACACAACTCTATTTTGATGATGAAAATTATATTTGGGATAGAGTGTACTTTGACTTATACCAAGTATTAACTAATGAAATTAAAATTTCTACTCTTGTGAAGCCATGACCGACGGCTCTCATCAACCAAGAGGAATATTGTTTCATTGATTTGTTCAATGTGTGTAAGAGCCTAGTTAATACCATGACATAATGAATAATGAGTCACCACAAAAATTCCTTGTGTGTGAGTGATAGGCGACGGCAATTTCATCCCAAAGTAATGGATTAAATTGTTTTGTCCAAAAACTTTATACAAGAAGTAAGTATGATGATGTAATGAAGTATGACTCACAAAGCTTTATTGAAAAAGGCTTCCAAAACTTTAATTTGTGAGTGTTGTGACCGAGAGAGAGAGTGAGAGAAGTGAGGGTATTAATTCAATCACTTAAGTGTTATACTTCATTAACATAAACATATTTCTTTCTCTCTCCTAAAGAAAAAAAAAACCACCGTGAGCTCTTGAAGTAGAAAGCTTGAGTATTCTTCATCTTCCTTGATATTAAGCCTTTGCACTTAAAATGCATACCGTTAAAAAGGTTAGAAATCGAACGAGCTTCGATTGTACCCTAAGCTTTTAAAATTCTAATGGTTTGATCTTAGGTTTCAAGCATGGTTATTAATTATGAAAGTATGCTAGCATGATAGCTTGTTAATTAATAATGTGTAGTATGATGTTGTAGATGTATATACCATGTTTAAAATTAAATAAAACATGTTATGAAAATTATGATAATGATCGAAAATTTTATGAATGATTTGAGTATGAATTATTGATATATGATATAGTAGGAATTCATGGTGATTTTTGGGAAATTTAAAAAAATCCTATGCTATATGTTTCATTATTGCCGAAAATAGGAAGAAAATATAAATTGTTGTATAATTTTTATTTAAGAAATGTTTTAGCATATTGTTGATCTAGGGTATTAATTATGTGATATTGGAATTTATTAGAATTTTTGAATGTATATAGCTATTTTTTTACCCAAAATAGCCGAGAGCTTATGTTATAAGTTTGATGATTTGTAAGTTGTTATAGTATGATATTATGGTGTATTAGTGTTATACTATAGTATATAAGCATAGTGTAATTTAATTAGATTTTTATAAAATGTTTGGTATAATGTTGGAGGAACCGAAACCATTGAGCATATATACCTTGGTATAGAAATTGGATAATGTTGGACTATAGGTTATAAATATGGTATAGATTAATGTTGGGACCTTGTATAAATTAACTAGAATTTTAGAAAATTAATTAGACATTTTTGGAGAAAATGCCGTGACCTATATGGAATAAATAAGTGATTCCCAAATTTTCCTATAGTTAATATTAATACATATTAATGATCCTAGTGTAAAATAATACACTATATGAATTTAGGAAAATTGTAATATTCCAAAGAAACGAATATACGATTACGGTATTCTAAACCCGTAATTAAGGTTTTACCGTATATTATCTTTTACGACGTCGAATCTTGTGATTTCGATACGATATCGTTATAACGATTCCTTTTCATAATTCACTAAGGATTGTGAATTAAAGGATTGAAATATTACGAAATGATTCAATCAATATTTTTAACGCCAAACGCAGTCGAACGTCGCTTTCATGAAATTTTCTCGAGCGGTGCAGCTTGGAATTAATTTCCATCTTAATTCTTTTATTAAATGGAATATATTTATTTAGTAAGTATGAACTTATCTGCGACCATTTTGAGATGAATCGATTTGAACGCTTTGAGACGTTAACGTTAACGCTCTGAGACGTTTTGAAAAATGAGTTTAATGCCCGGAAATTATAATAATTAATTTCCTATTATTATTTATATAATTACAGTATTAATGATTAATAAAATCAATATTTGAGTTATTAAACTCGATATTTCCAAATTTCAATTTCGAAACCCTAATCTTATAAATAAGGGCTTTATCACATGAAATGATACCATTAAATTATCCTATGGTATCTAAACTATATAATATGATATATATGAATAATATTAAGCATTAAATCAGAGTTTCAGCCATAAAAATCGAAGGATTCAGTTTTTATAAAATTGAAACCCAAACTTTCTAAATTAGGGTTTTTAATTCATGAAATGTGTAATAATTTTATCCTATGCTATTATTTAATATCTAAATCATATATTATGTTATATATGTGTATATTTGGGACGAAAATTACATGAGTATCAATAATAGGTGTAATTTATATTTTAATCCTATTTTTCAATAATTGTTATCGGTAATTTCGAAAATTGCACTATGTGTGATTTTAATTATTTTATGACATGTATTATATATCTATGAACTATACTATGATTAATACATGTATTATGTGTAATTAAAAATTAAAATCAGCCCCTAAACCTTCCCCCCATGCGCCGATTCCCATCTCTTCCCCATGCAAATGATTTCCACTTTTAAAATCACCCAATACATGGAAGGCTCCTTTTGCACTCTTTAATCATCATCTCCCCTTCCCAAAGTGCAGCCATAATTTCCCCTATGTGTGTGTGTGTAGCCGTGTAGTGAGAGAGAGATTAGGGGGAGAGAGGCTTTTCATTTTACCCATTATTCATCTCACAAACATTTCAAACTCACAAACACTCACATTTCCTCCCATTTTCTGCCTGAAAAACCGAGAGCTCTCCCTCTCATTTCTAAAATTTTTCTTCTTCCATTTTCATCTCCATTCATTCACCAAGGTGATACTATACCATTCTCAAGGTAATACAAAAACCCTAGTACCGATTTCTCCCTTCATTTGCACAAGAAAAATCGAAAACTGCTCTATATGTATATGTATGTGTGTTCGAATTTTATATATATATGTACATGGATGTTTTAAATGTTCTTATGGATGAACATTGTTCTTGTTGATTTTTATTTTCAAAATATGAACATATATGTTGAAATGAACATAGGTTATCATATATGACATGTTTTAAGGATTTAGCATGTATAGGTGATTTTCAACCATAGTACTTGTTTTTATAAATTTTGAAAATGCTATAAATGGTAGATGAGAACCGTGTGCTTCTTAATCATTTTATGGTAGATATATGCTCTATGATATGTTTAGAACCCATGGTATGTTATTTAAAATTTTTAGAAAACCCTAGCTTTTATTCTTACAAAAACCGTGAGCTTATGTATGTTATACCTTGGTGTATAATTTTTATTTCAAGCATGTAATGACATATTAGTGCTTTAGAACCTTGATTATATGTTCTATGATTTAATTAGAATTTTTGAAAATCAATTGCTATTTAATTAAAAAGGGCCGAGAGCTTTATAAATATATAGGTTGGTGTATGATTTTATTTTAGAACATGCAATGGTGTATTAATGCTTTGGTATATTATTTATACATTGTGTGAATTTATTAGAATTTTTAGAAATCAAATGCTATTTTAAATCAAATAAGCCGTGAGCTTATTGCTCTTGAAGGTGATGATTTAATTAGTTTTGATAAATATTATGATGTTATATTACTATACTATAGTGTATAAACATAGTATATAATTGTTGAAATTTTTGAAAACCAAATACTAAATAAATCGAAAAAGCCGAGAGCATCACAAGCTCATATGGTGACGATTTAAATTAGTTTGGTTGATGTTATGATGTTACAATGTTATAATATAACATTTAATGATGTTGGAATTTATTTGGAATTTTAGAAATTGTTTGTTATTTATTTGGTAATTATCTTATAATTACCGTGAAATATTGTTATATATTGAAATAAATAGTTATGATGAACTATGGGTTATGTAAATATTATATACTGATGTTGGGATATTATAATAGGTGTATATCAATTTTGGGAATTTTGGATGATTATTCCTATTTATTGAATTACCGTAAATATATATATATGTATATATAAATAAATAAGCAACAAGACTATATGAATTTGATAAATTCATATTCTGGACCATAGTGTATAATAATGCACTATATTAATTTAGAAAATTTTTCAAGGGTCATTTGTTATTTTTAAGACAATTATCGAAAATTTCGATAATTAATAAGGATTTTAAATCCTTTTAAAACTGTTTATTAATGAAATTTTGCTAAAATAATATTCTGGACAGTTTTAAATGTTACAAAATTTTATAAACATAGATTGCTATGTTTGAGACGAACGCTCATTTTGTAACGCTTTAAAAACCAAAATACGCTTTTAATTATAAAAGAGTTATTAAAATGCGAAAATATTTATAAGTCCTCGATTTACAAGATAAATCGAGAAATAGGACTTTACGCTTTCAAATCGATCAAATTCGATTTATAAAGCAAAATAGTAAGAAATTACTATTTAAAAGTCAAAATCATCGGCTTTGTAGATCAGTTGTCGACTTCGCCGACTTTTCAAGTCAAACGTGCGATTATACGCTTATAAATACGTCAAGACGCTGTGAAGATATACTAATTGAGTATGATACCTCATTAGTAAGAAAAGACTTCACAAATAAAACCCATATATCGAGAAACGCATCAACACGTTGAACGTATCTCGGCGAACAAGAACAATTCAATGTCAGACGACAGAGGCGTATCAATTCACTAAAGAATTCAGTCTCACATCGATATGAAATATCAAAGTTATCTTAGTTTTCGAAAGTCTCGATAGACTTGAGCGACGACTAAAGCCTCGCCAGAAGCGTGGACGCAAACGCAATGACGGGATTTTGGACGAACGATCGAACTGGGACTTTTACAACGAACCGTAGTCCGTGGGCTTCCTATCTTTAAACGTGGGCTCTTTTCTTACCCCACTAAAACGTGACTATACCGTTATTTCAAATGAGTTTATTTACAAGACTTATCCTACAACCGCTTAACAAATGTTTTACCGCATTAATCGCCAAAATATTTCGCTTTGTGTATGGATCCTATCTGTTATGCCCGGGTAGTGTGGAGATGGTTGGAACTATTATATCATTTGTTGTGGTAGCCCCAACCTTTTAAATGTCGGGTCCCGTGCTTGGATGATAAATGCCCGCTAGGATTGGCGTGAAGGTTGGAACTATACGCTGTGTTAACATATGCTTGCAGAGAGTGACTGTGTGCTGTACGGGATTACGGCCGGTCACGGCATCGTAGATGGGAGGCCTCCCTCTCGACGTTTATTTATTTATTTATTATTATGTATTGTGACTATGAGATACGGACCATACACACCAAGAAAATGCCCGCCAAGCTATGTTTATTTAACCGAATGATTTGGTAAGCACAAGAGCATTTTAACTAAAACCTCGCGACTTACTCGATATTGGCAACAGAATCCAAATATTACCAAATGTTTTCGGCATAAGTCCACCGAGTGCAATTTCTTGTACTTAGCCCCGCATGTTGTTTTAAATGTGCAGTTGAGCTCGATGGTGATGATGGGGATGTGTTGAGAGTCTAGTGTCCTCGACCGATTTACTTGAATTTTGGTTATACCTTGAATGCATATCGTCATATATGTATTCACACACTTTCCATTGCTATACTCGAACTCCTTTATTTATGCTTTATGTTATGAACTATCAAGGTCCATCGGATCGTGCCAAGTTTTGGGGTCCGATGGCTCAAACCTTTTCAAAAACATTATAACATCACTTCATATTCTACTCAAGCATGTTAGTTTATTCTTACGCATCTTTATTTTACCCGTGTAATCCCTAAAATACTACTCCTAGTATTAGTCGCCCTCCAATCCGGGTTGGTCCGGAATGGGGTCGTGATAGAAGTGGTATCAGAGCATTTTTGCTCTTTGTAAACCCAAGACCTTTTTATTCTAAGTCTAGATCGAGTCACTGGACTTCTAGAAACCTACTGACTCCTCTCAACACTCCATCACATCGAGCTCAACCGGGAAAAAGGTAACTGCATTTCTTTCTCAAACTCATGAAATGGAAAACTTCTGCATGATGAGCAAGTTAGAGGAACTTTTGAGAAATATTTTATTATGAAAATTTTTGAAGTTGAGGAAGAAAATTTTTCCAATTTTTTTTTTTGATTTGAGCCAATACAATTGCTCAAGTATTTAGATGGAAGTGTATGGTAGTATCAAGTTGAATGATCAACATGAAACGAACGAATTCATTTTTAATATGTATATGGGTTGATCATGACTGTCTTTTGAAATCATACTTCCAAATTGCAAATAAAACCTTACTTTCCGACTTTCAAAAATTTTATTTATGATGAATGATGTGTTATCATGAGACGAACTTAGACTCTAAGGAGCATGCTCACGTATCCTGAAAGAACATAGAAGTACGAACTTCTTTTCCTTATGCGAACAAAAGAACGATAGGAAGAATGAAAGTGATGATACCCTTGAGCACGGACGACGAAAGACGAGCGAGAAGGACGAACGAGGACGACCCCAACCTTTAAGCTGAATGACGTCGGCACTCCATCATCACCGACACGAGTGACCAGCAACACGAATCACGACATGGACGCCACTTACGGCTTCAGGATGTTCAGCCTCGACTTAAGAACCCGAAGATGATAGACGACACGTCGACGACGCCTCGATTGACATTTTGCACGATCGCGCAAATTTCCTGCACTGCGCAGTAGATTTGTTTTAGCTAGATCTCCTCGTTAGGACCGATTTACGCATGGTTTTCACCTACGTACTCCTAACGCATGGATCTTCATTTGTTATGAAGAGCAGAATCCCTAATTCTGTCTCCAGAATACGATAGAGTCTGTTGAACTCTAGCTTAAGTGTTTGATATAAGACAAGGATCTCGTAGCGTATATTAAGATACCATTAGCTTATATGTATATGTTTGGGTAAGACTAAGAAGGTAAGTTGTGGTATGTATTGTACATTATGATGTTGCCTACCTTATAGAATTGTTAGTTCTAGCCTAGTTGCTTCTCGTTATGCTATCCTTGCCGCTTTGAGATAACGATAGTCGACTACGTTAGTTTTCTTTTCCTTTACCGCAAGCAGATGGAGGAGATGCGTTATATCGCTAGGAGGAGGGTAGGACCTCATGCCCCACCCGAGGAGCTGATGCGCACCTATAGGAATGTTGGATGTGCGCCGGGAAGACCTAGGCGAAGTTTGCATACTACCTTCGGTTGTGGAGAACGCCCGAGCCTATGGCGCAACCGACTCACGATGGCATCAAGAGACTCCTAGCTATACTCCCTTGTACTGGATGGTTATGCCCGAGAGGTATCGTGAGACTACATCTATCGCATTCCCCGAGGTTATGATTTGATTGGGGATCCGCCTGTGTTCGTGAGTCACCGACTTACGTGTACAAGATTCATGGAGCCGCACCGATGGGACCCTATCTCCTCCACGGAGTACACTTGGCGTGACGAGTCGCCAGAGTGGCTGTACCTTGAGGTCCCGAGACAGTTGATCCAAAGGATACCCCCATCGGATGGACGAGGCGGGATGTACGAGGTGGATAGGGCAGCACGCCCCAGAGCCTGGGAGAGCCCGTGTTGCCACCAGCAGTTTTGGACACCCAAGACGTCCGCCACTACCGCCTTACCACCGCATCCGATCCACCACCACCAAGACGAAGAGCCCTTCCACGGACAGCGCGGATGAGAGTATTAGATACCTTCCTGGATACGACCCGACCCGAGTATGCTACATCCGATCCGCCACAACTACGACTTATACGGGCGCTGGATAACTTTGGACCCTGCGCGACATACCGATGATGGAAGCCGTGCAGACCATCCGTCAGTACGACCTCGTGAGGACGGTTCGATGAGGAAGACGACCAAGAGGAGGAAGACCACGAGGAAGACGCGAGTAGGAAGGAAACTCGTGACGACCTTAGGCGATGTTTTAATTAGAATTGTTTCTATGACTAGCATGTGTGCTAGCTTTTTCCTTTTATTTCAATACCATGGTTCTAGGACTCGGATTTTCTTTTGGCCGTGTGGGCCCGAAACCTTGTTATTTCTATTTTCTATGATTCTCGATGTTAGACATCTTGTTTTTGACAAACCTTGGTTTTCTATCCACATATATTTTGACCCAAGTGGGGCCTTTTTGGTGACAGTTGTCTATGCTATGGATGAATTGTTTTACTTTTATATCGCTTTAAGAAGAAGCTATGAAAACCTTATTTTGTTAAGTTGTAAGCGTTTAATAATTAACGATGGTATGTTTTATATAGCGTAACGCCTCCGAGAAGAAACCCGAAAAGAGAACCCGAGGTCGAGGAAGACCTAGAGGAAGGGTAGAATCCCAACAAGAACCGAAGATAATCCCCAACCACCGCCCACCTCAACCCGATCGCAGGATCGAAGAACTATTCTCGAGGCAAAACCTCCTGCTTTTAACGGAAGGGGAGTTCGAAGAAGCCGAACAATGGGTTAGGGCCATTGAACGGATTTTCACTTTCTTAAGGTGCACGGCACAGGAAAGGATGTCGTGTGTTACTTTCCAGCTTATCGGACCAGCTGACTTCTGGTGGGAGGCCAGGAAGAAGACTTTACAAATGGTGAGCAGCTAGAAGAATTCTCGTGGGAGGATTTCAAGAGAGAGCTGTACGAAAAGTATATCCCCAAAAGCTATAGGGGGAAAAAGAGGCAAGAGTTTTTCCTGCTAAAACAAGAAAAATTATCCGTAACCGACTATGATCGCACTTTCTGCGAGATGTCGAGATATGCGCCAGATCTGTGGACACCGACTTGAAAATGTCGGAAAAGTTCAGTCGTACGAGAATGGAGATACGCATGTCTCTTGCCACCACGGAGACCTATCTTACAATCAAGCTCTCGCACGAGCTTTGATATTGAGGCGCCATGACCGAGAATAAGATGGTGTCGCCACGCACACACCGGTAATTGGACAAGGAAAAGGGAACTGGACCCCAACCGCGGAATAACAACCGCGAAACTATGGAGAAGAAGTCAAGTCCTGCCCGTGGCAAGGAAACACGGCGCAACAAGGACAGAATCGAAGAGAGCGACTTATGCTCCACCAAAGAAGGGGACCACAGAATGTCGAGGGCACCTCAATGCCCTAGATGCCATAGAGCACACAAGGGTGTGTGCACGGCAAACGTGGTAAGTCTGTTACAAGTCGGGCAACGGGCATTACGCCAACAATTGCCCAATGTCACGCTCGGATATTAGGCCGAACCAACCGGCAATGCTCACCACTAAGGGCTATACACCAACCCCGCCCACCGCAACAATTCCAACCCCAACCCCGCAACTCCAATGGCAACAACCCCAAAGATCAACAACAACCCAACACCACCACAATGGCAAAGAACAGCATAAAAGAATTCAAGAACGCGATGGCGCCCACCGCCTAACAACAAAGCAGAGGCGGCAACCACCGCGCTAACGCCAAAGAATGGCAAAGAATAAAGCCAGCAAGCAGCCGCCAAATCAACAAGGACCGGCGCCCGTCGTCAATGGCTCAGGCGAGCCTACGCTCAGATAGAGGCGAACTAACAAAACCAGGAAACTTGGCAGGTATGGGAGTTCTCCTCAACCTACCTGTTATAGTATTGTTCGATACGGGTGCTTCGCATTCTTTTATTGTAAAATCATGCGTAGAAATGCTGAGCCTTAGGTCTGAAAAATCAAGCCAGGATATGAGAATCTCATCGCCTATAGGAGGGATTATGACCGTTACCCACTTTTGCTCGAACCTAGAGTTGACATTAGGATCACTTAAGGTTCGCTAACAATCTAAACATAATACCCATGGATGATGTAGACATAATCCTGAATGGATCGGTTAGCTAAGAATCACTCCACGATTCTCTCGTAAGGAAAGGAAAATTTCGTTTCACTTTCTCGACAAGAAGCTACGATTTTCACGGGATCGCATGGGAAGGAGAATCCGATAGTGTCAAGACTACAAGCTAGGAGGATGATGAACCGTAAGGGATGCCATGCATTCCTTGTTTATTTAAACGATGAGGATAAACCCAAGCACGGTAGAAGACATTGAAGTCGCCCAAGAATTTTCTGACGATTTCAAAAATCGCCAGACTACCTCCCGATAGACAACCGGAGTTTACCATCGACTTGGAGCCGGATCAGCCCCAAAGTCGGCGCGCCCTATAGGATGGCCCCAAAGGAGCTAGAAGAGCTGAAAATCCAAATCCAAGAGCTTTTGATCCGGGATTCATTAGCCGAGTGTCTCACCTTGGGCGCTGCTTTGTTTGTTAAGAAGAAGGATGGTTCTTTGAGGATGTGCATCGATTATAGAGAACTAAATAAGATGACACTAAAGAACAAATACCCTTACCCGAATTGATGACTGTTTGATCAATTGCGAGAAATGGTGTATTCTCGAAAATTGATCTTAAGTCGATACCACCACCTGAAAATACGGCCTCAAGATGTATCAAGACCCATTCGAACCGATATGGCCACTATGAATTCATAGTTATGCCATTCGGATTAACCAATGCACCACCGTGTTCATGGACCTCATGAATGTAGTATTTCATCCATTTTGGATAAATTTGTTTTGGTCTTCATAGATGACATCCTTATCTATTCAAAGAATGGAGAGGATCATATGAACATCTACGAACGGTTTTGCAAACCTTGAGAATGAAAGACTCTTTGCTAAGTATAGCAAATGCGAGTTTTGGCTGAAGGAAGTTATGTTCCTTGGACACATCGTGTCTCAACAAGGTATAAAAGTAGATCCAGCCAAAGTAGAGGCCGTGCAGGAATGGAAATCACCTAGAACACAGCACGAAATTAGAAGTTTCCTAGGATTAGCTGGCTACTATAGGAGATTCATCGAAGGATTCTCCAAGATTGCAAGGCCAATAACCCAGCTACTCCGGAAGGGAATCAAGTTCAATTGGACAGATGAGTGCGAGATGAGTTTCCAAATACTCAAAGAGAAATTGACCAGTGCACCAGTTCTAGCAGTCCCAGAAGCAGACAAGGGGTATGTGGTCTATACCGACGCATCCAAGACTGGACTGGGTTGTGTTTTGATGCAAGAAGGAAAAGTGATAGCTTACGCATCTCGACAACTCATACCCCACGAGCTGAACTACCCAACCCACGATTTGGAATTAGCAGCTGTAGTTCATGCCCTAAAAATTTGGAGACACCATCTCTATGGTGTAAGATGTGAGATCTTCACGGATCATAAAAGTTTGAAGTATTTCTTCGAACAAAGAGATCTGAACATGAGACAAAGAAGATGGCTAGAATTAGTAAAAGATTACGACTGTGGTATTAACTATCACCCGGGCAAGGCGAATGTAGTAGCTGACGCCTTGAGTCGTAAGAGCCATACCAAGTTAGGATGTCTCTTTGTACAAGAGGAAAAACTCGTTGAAGAGTTTGGCAGGATGAAGATTGAACTAGTTGAACCACCCAGGACAATCGTGAGCTGTATCGCTACACTCACACTGACATCTGATCTAAGGAAAAGAATTGTCGAGAGACAAAGGATTGAGGAAAAGTTGGAAAAGATCCGAGAAAGACTAAGGTCTGAAGGATTCAAGAGTTTTCAAGAGGCACCGGATAACGCCTTATTGTTTGAAGGTAGGATATGCGTTCCTGACGACGCAGAGCTTCAGAACGAAATCATGAGTGAGGCTCACGATACGCCCTACACCGCCCACCCAGGTAGTACTAAGATGTACCAGGACCTGAAGGAAAAATTTTGGTGGGAAGGCATGAAACGAGACATAGCTTCTTTCGTAGAACGCTGTCTTGTTTGTCAACAAGTGAAGGCACTACACCAACGTCCCTATGGGAAGTTACAACCGTTGGAAATCCCCGAATGGAAGTGGGACGATATAACGATGGATTTCACAAGCTTACCCAAATCGAGAAGAGAAACACAACCATATGGGTAATTGTGGATAGCTTACCAAAAGTGCTCACTTTTACCTATTCAAAGCACTTATGGATCCGATAGGTCGCCCAACAGACGTTAAGGAAATTGTACGACTACATGGAGTGCCAAAGTCTATTACCTCGATCGAGACTCCAAGTTCACATCCGATTTTGGATTAGCTTACGAGAGAGGCGGGTACAAGATTAAACTTCAAGACAAAGATTCCACCCACAAACCGATGGACGATCGGAGAGACGATCCAAACGCTAGAAGATATGCTTAGAACTGTAATTTTGGATCGCAGACAAAATGGGAAGATATTTTACCTCGATTGAATTTGCTTACAACAACAGCTTATCAAGCGACGATCGGCATGGCCCCACACGAAGCCTCAGATTGCAAAAGTGTAGATCACCACTTTATCGGGATGAAGTCGGTGAGAGAAAAATCATAGGGCCCGATGCGGTGAGTGAAATGATCGAAATCGCTCGACAAATTAGGATGAGGATAAAGAGGCTCGTGACGTATGTAAATCTTATGTCGATACGCGTGATCCGAGCTACGCTTTGAGGATGGAGACAAAGTATTTCTTAAGGTCTCTCCATCGAAAGGGATTGTCAGGTTTGGCCTGAAAGGAAAGCTTAGACCCCGTTTCATAGGACCTTATGAGATCCTAGAAAGGATAGGTCCAGTAGCTTATAGGTTGGCTCTTCCGCCAAACCTAGGAAATGTCCATAATGTTTTTCACGTCTCACAATTACGAAAATACGTTCACGACCCAAAGCACGTGATTCACCAAGACGACGTGATCCTCGAGCCAGACATGAGCTATAAGGAAGAACCCGCAGCCATACTTGACCACAAAGTTCAGCAACTACGGAGCAAGTCGATTCCGTTAGTCAAGGTGCTGTGGAGACACCACGGACAAGAAGAAGCCACGTGGGAGCTTGAAGAAGCAATGAGGGAAAAATACCCCGACTTATTTTTCTAAAGGTATACAAATTTCGGGACGAAATTTTTCGTAAGGGGGGTGGAATGTAATATTCCAAAGAAACGAATATACGATTACGGTATTCTAAACCCGTAATTAGGGTTTTACCGTATATTATCTTTTTACGACGTCGAATCTTGTGATTTCGATACGATATCGTTATAACGAATTCCTTTTCATAATTCACTAAGGATTGTGAATTAAAGGATTGAAATATTACGAAATGATTCGTCAATATTTTTAACGTCAAACAGCGTCGAACGAACGCCGCTTTCATGAAATTTTCGAGCGAAGCGACTTGGAATTAATTTCCATCTTAATTCTTTTATTAAATGGAATATATTTATTTAGTAAGTATGAACTTATCACGACCATTTTGAGATGAATCGATTTCAACGCTTTGAGACGTTAACGTTAACGCTCTGAGACGCTTTGAAAAAATGAGTTTAATGCCCGGGAAATTATAATAATTAATTTCCTATTATTATTTTATATAATTACAGTATTAATGATTAATAAAATCAATATTTGAGTTATTAAACTCGATATTTCCAAATTTCAATTTCGAAAACCCTAATCTTATAAATAAGGGCTTTATCACATGAAATGATACCATTAAATTATCCTATGGTATCTAAACTATATAATATGATATATATGAATAATATTAAGCATTAAATCAGAGTTTCAGCCATAAAAATCGAAGGATTCGATTTTATAAAATTGAAACCCAAACTTTCTAAATTAGGGTTTTTAATTCATGAAATGTGTAATAATTTTATCCTATGCTATTATTTAATATCTAAATCATATATTATGTTATATATGTGTATATTTGGGACGAAAATTACATGAGTATCAATAATAGGTGTAATTTATATTTTAATCCTATTTTTCAATAATTGTTATCTAATTTCAAAATTGCACTATGTGTGATTTTAATTATTTTATGACATGTATTATATATCTATGAACTATAATATGATTAATACATGTATTATGTGTAATTAAAATTAAAATCAGCCCCTAAACCTTCCCCCATGCCCGATTCCCATCTCTTCCCCATGCAAATGATTTCCATTTTAAAATCACCCAATACATGGAAGGCTCTTTTGCACTCTTTAATCATCATCTCCCTTCCCAAAGTGCAGCCATAATTTCCCTATGTGTGTGTGTGTGTAGTAGTGAGAGAGAGATTAGGGGAGAGGCTTTTCATTTTACCCATTATTCATCTCACAAACATTTCAAACTCACAAACACTCACATTTCCTCCCATTTTCTGCCTGAAAAACCGAGAGCTCTCCCTCTCATTTCTAAAATTTTTCTTCTTCCATTTTCATCTCCATTCATTCACCAAGGTGATACTATACCATTCTCAAGGTAATACAAAAACCCTAGTACCGATTTCTCCCTTCATTTGCACAAGAAAAATCGAAAACTGCTCTATATGTATATGTATGTGTTCAATTTTATATATATATGTACATGGATGTTTTAAATGTTCTTATGGATGAACATTGTTCTTGTTGATTTTATTTTCAAAATATGAACATATATGTTGAAATGAACATAGGTTATCATATATGACATGTTTTAAGGATTTAGCATGTATAGGTGATTTTCAACCATAGTACTTGTTTTTATAAATTTTCAAAATGCTATAAATGGTAGATGAGAACCGTGCTTCTTAATCATTTTATGGTAGATATATGCTCTATGATATGTTTAGAACCCATGGTATGTTATTTAAAATTTTTAGAAAACCCTAGCTTTTATTCTTACAAAAACCGTGAGCTTATGTATGTTATACCTTGGTGTATAATTTTTATTTCAAGCATGTAATGACATATTAGTGCTTTAGAACCTTGATTATATGTTCTATGATTTAATTAGAATTTTTGAAAATCAATTGCTATTTAATTAAAAAGGGCCGAGAGCTTTATAAATATATAGGTTGGTGTATGATTTTATTTTAGAACATGCAATGGTGTATTAATGCTTTGGTATATTATTTATACATTGTGTGAATTTATTAGAATTTTAGAAATCAAATGCTATTTTAAATCAAATAAGCCGTGAGCTTATTGCTCTTGAAGGTGATGATTTAATTAGTTTTGATAAATATTATGATGTTATATTACTATACTATAGTGTATAAACATAGTATATAATTGTTGAAATTTTGAAAACCAAATACTAAATAAATCGAAAAGCCGAGAGCATCACAAGCTCATATGGTGACGATTTAAATTATTTTGGTTGATGTTATGATGTTACAATGTTATAATATAACGTTTAATGATGTTGGAATTTATTTGGAATTTTAGAAATTGTTTGTTATTTATTTGGTAATTATCTTATAATTACCGTGAAATATTGTTATATATTGAAATAAATAGTTATGATGAACTATGGGTTATGTAAATATTATATACTGATGTTGGGATATTATAATAGGTGTATATCAATTTTGGGAATTTTTGGATGATTATTCCCTATTTATTGGAATTACCGTAAATATATATATATATGTATATATAAATAAATAAGCAAACAGTACTATATGAATTTGATAAATTCATATTCTGGACCATAGTGTATAATAATGCACTATATTAATTTAGAAAATTTTTCAAGGGTCATTTGCTATTTTTAAGACAATTATCGAAAATTTCGATAATTAATAAGGATTTTAAATCCTTTTTAAAACTGTTTATTAATGAAATTTTTGCTAAAATAATATTCTGGACAGTTTTTAAATGTTACAAAATTTTATAAACATAGATTGCTATGTTTGAGACGAACGTTCATTTTGTAACGTTTTAAAAACCAAAATACGCTTTTTAATTATAAAAAGAGTTATTAAAATGCGAAAATATTTATAAGTCCTTGATTTACAAGATAAATCGAGAAATAGGACTTTACGTTTTCAAATCGATCAAATTCGATTTATAAAGCAAAATAGTAAGAAATTACTATTTAAAAGTCAAAATCATCGGCTTTGTAGATCGTTGTCGACTTCGTTGACTTTTCAAGTCAAACGTACGATTATAAGTTTATAAATACGTTAGTACGCGTAAGATATACTAATTGAGTATGATACCTCATTAGTAAGAAAAGACTTCACAAATAAAACCCATATATCGAGAACGCATCAATCGCCGAACGATCTCGGCGAACGAGAACAATTCAATGTCAGACGATTAGAGACGTATCAATTCACTAAAGAATTCGATCTCACATCGATATGAAATATCAAAGTTATCTTAGTTTTCGAAAGTCTCGATAGACTTGAGCGACGTATCAAAGCCTCGCCAGAAGGTGTGGACGCAAACGCAATGACGGGATTTTGACGAACGATCGAACTGGGACTTTACAACGAACCGTAGTCCAAAGTGGGCTTCCTATCTTTAAACGTGGGCTCTTTTCTTACCCCACTAAAACGTGACTATACCGTTATTTCAAATGAGTTTATTTACACTTATCCTACAACTGCTTAACAAATGTTTTACCGCATTACACCGCCAAAATATTTCGCTTTGTGTATGGATCCTATCTCATTATGCCCGGTAGGGTTGTGGAGATGGTTGAACTATTATATCATTTGTTGTGGTAGCGTGAACCTTTTAAATGTCGGGTTCGTGTCGGATGATAAATGCCCGCTAGAATTGGCGTGAAGGTTGGAACTATACGTTGTTGTGACAGCCGCCTTTCCAAAGTACGGATTAGACGGACCACATTAACTAGCGAGGATTAAGAACATAATGACCAACAAACCTTCAAGACGTCAAACTTTTATAGATAAACACACAACGGTTTCATACAAACTAGACCAATGCACCATTAACAAAAGAATTCAACCGATCCGGAGGTAACATAAGTAATATCCAAAATATAATAAAGTGTTTTGAATGGAAGCATGTGAATGCATATATGAAGATATACATTCAAGGTGAACAATTAACGACAAAAACTCCGATCGCTCAACACTTGTCCATCCCATCGCACTCAACTCGCACATTTAAAACAAACATGCAGGCTAAGTACAAGATTGCACTTAGTGGACTCATGCCAAAATAATTTCATTTAATTACATCGCCCATAAGTATTACACGAGGATTTTAGTTGAAATAACTCGTGAATACCAAAATACTTTATCATTTCTCAAAGATTACCAGCAGTATTTTCTCATTACGTATGATCCGTATCATCCACATAATTATTCATAACTCATCTCATAACCGATCTCACGCCCCGCAAGTAGGCCTCCTTCACCGACGCCGTGATCGGCCAAGATGTTGCTAACGGCTCCCAATCACATAGTCGTGATTCTTCATCCGACTAGATCCACGATCGCCGATGATGTTGCTAACGCTCACGATCATAAAACTGTGTACACGTTAATCTTAGCCAGAATTCGCCTCGACTTAAGATCCGATATCGATTTAAAATAAATTGGGAATGACCCAATAATCGATTCACATACATCGTTGGCTCGCCCAACAACATGATAGGATCCATACGTTAAAACATAAATATTTTGGGCATGTAACAGCCATAAACATTCTCAACCGAAAGCTTTGTAAATAGATACTTTTCAAGAAAGCGTTGTAAATAAAAGGGTTTTCGAGTAAAGCCCACCTTGATACGTAGTCCCTTTAACTATGGTCCTTTCTCACGCCAACGCCCGTCCACGTATCACCTTAACGTAAGAATTATTTTTAGTACGTCGGTCACGCTCGATAGAGACGAACATAATCTATAACGTTCTCACGATCAAATAAGGCTAACGTCGGACTTATTTTGACGCTTCTTAATCGATCGATGTCGATTATGAAATTTCTTAACATAAAAGGGTATTCTACCTTTTGAATATAATGTGCGTTTTAATGTACTTACGTAACGTAAGTAGCATTGTTACTAAACGCATCACGTCACATTGATCACGCATTATCGATTGCGTCTGCTGACCTGGTCAACGATTTTGGTCAACTATTTTGACCAAGTCAACCAAAAGTCAACAATTTTGACTTTGGTCAACGAAAAGTCAACATTTTGACTTTCTAAGCTACATGTGTAATTTTATCATTTCATGTACAATTTTGTTCCAAAATTTCCCAAAATCATAATATGTCTAAAACATTATTTTAGATCATATTACGTAATTATAATTGATAAAATAAATTTACATCATTAATGCACTAAACTTAACATTTTCGGTCATTATAGAATAAATAGCTTAGGTTTGTGCATAAATTCTTATAAATTCACATGTCACACTATTTTATCATATGATTAATAATATGTAATTACCTTAGTCAAATAAAATTTATAAACCAAGGTATTTTAACCTATAGTTTTCGGTACTCCATAATTAACCCATCAAATGATTTTTAAAAATTCCAATAAAATCATATCTTAATTAATCACCCTCAATTATGCTTACTACAACATAATTGTTATTTATTGTGACTTATTGAATAAAATTTACCTAAGTCACTTTTGAAATTTTCGACTTAGGTCAAATAAATCCTTATAAATTTCAATAAATTCCTACAACCATATATTATGAATCTACACACTTAATATGCTATTATATCACTTAAACATGAATTATATCATAACATTATAACATATGTTATAGTTTTCGATATTTATAAAAATATAAGCTATAGTTTTCCAAAAATTCTACATAAATTCATATAAGCATAATTAATATCCTAGATCATGATTCCATGCTCAAATCAACAATTAAAAATCAAAATCATCAACATATATAACTCCTAAGTTTTCGGTCCATATGAATAATTTAATACTATGCTTAATTTCATGATATAATTAATATACATGCTTAATAACATAGTATAAACATGATATCTAAACATATTAGCACAAGATCTATAATTTTCGAAAATCATATATATAAACTAAGATCATAACATAAATTCTAACGGACGAAATTCAAAAGTTCTAGTACGTAATCGAAGCCCGTAAAATTTCTAACCTTTTAATCGGTTTCGATTTTATTGTTGAAGGCTTATATGATCTAGGTTTGGAATGGAAATTGAAGAACTCTCTCCTTTCTCTCTTCTCTATGTTTCGAAATTAAGGGTGCTAAAATGGGAGAATGGAGAGCATATGTTATATTTATAGATGTTAGCAACTTGTGCTATAATTATTACATTAAAATATCTTGTACACCTTGCTACTCTTTTTCAAAAAAAACGGCACCTCCATAAGCTACAAGACAAGAATTTTAGTTCTTATCATATACAACTCATCATATTCTTTATCCTTTAATTAATACATTGCATGATATTTTAATTAAATCATTACATTGTTTGCAAGTTGTGTGTGTGTCGCCATTTTCAATCAATAGGCCTTAGGATTTATTTATTTGTTTAATTACTATAATATATATATTTTATTATATTATATTATAATTAATTTATAAATTATGGCATAATTATCAAGAGAAAAATGAATTAACTATATAATGTCACACTTGTGACATTCTCGCCCATGCATTTTTAATTGGAGAGAATTTTTATTATTTTTATATTATATACTATATTATTATCATATTATTAATATAGTATAAAGTTGCTTTTGAAAAGTCAAAAATTTCAACTCCCACATGTGTCTCTATTATATAATGTGAAATTAAGAAATTTTTCATCCAAATTTTCAAAAATTTCGCCTATATAGTCCAAAGATTTTAGGATATTTATTCACTTGTTAATTAATGCTACTTTACAACTCATAATATGGTAGGATCCAACTCATATTTATTTATTAATTATAAAATAATAATATTACATAAAATCATGCCAAAAAATCCCATAATTTTCGTCCCCCATGTATACAAGTGCACCACACTTGTGCAACTTGTATTACACCTCATTTAGTCCTTAATGACATCATAATAATATAATAATTATCATATATCATTAATTAGGTAAGAATAAAATTAAATCATACTTAGGAAACCCTAATTTTCGAAAATTGCTATGGTAATTCAAATATTTTATTTTCTTGTATAAAATAGCTACTACACATTTATATGACATATTATATGCCTTAGATAATAAATTTAATAATAGAAATGTATTTAAAACAATTTAGAATCATAAAACCCTAATTTAAATACTTAGGGTTTTCGAAACCCATAAATAAGGTACATTG
Source organism: Salvia rosmarinus (assembly GCA_036937905.1). Taxonomy (NCBI): domain Eukaryota; kingdom Viridiplantae; phylum Streptophyta; class Magnoliopsida; order Lamiales; family Lamiaceae; genus Salvia; species Salvia rosmarinus. Next base: position 729,738 of record JAODLM010000344.1, read on the forward strand.
CATTCTTTAAATTTCCTAGCATTATTTAATGATAAATAATGCTCTTATATAATAATATAAATATAGGAATTTGAATTTTATAATTCCGAGATCATATGCTAAAGTTATCGCATTATCTCTAAACGTAGACGTTTGAAACGTCTCTAAATTCTCATAGCTTAATTATCTCTAAAATGTTCAAAATAAAGTTTGTTACAACTTTATTTATTCCTATAATAATAGGAATTCAAATTAAGCTTAAGCGCTCAATATATCAGAAGACGAACGTCGAATTTATTCAACGTTGAAAATTACGTTCGAAGGAATATTGAAAATTATATTCCTTAATTCACTAAGGCTCGATGAATCTCATACGAAGTTATTCAATTATGCTTGGTCAAAGTCAAGAGTTGACTAATTAAGATTTTAATTATTGAATTAATAATGCTAATTACGTAATTAATTAACGTAATCTAGTATTAAAATTACGGGATATTACAGCTGTGTTAACATATGCTTGCAGAGAGTGACTGTGTGCTGTACGGGATTACGGCCGGTCACGGCGTCGTAGATGGGAGGCCTCCCTCTCGACGCTTATTTATTTATTTATTATTATGTATTGTGACTATGAGATACGGACCATACACACCAAGAAAATGCCCGCCGGCTATGTTTATGAACCGAATGATTTGGTAAGCCAAGGCATTTTAACTAAAACCCTCGCGACTTACTCGATATTGGCAACAGAATCCAAATATTACCAAATGTTTTCGCATAAGTCCACCGAGTGCAATTTCTTGTTAGCCCCGCATGTTGTTTTTAAACGCGCAGTTGAGCTCGATGGTGATGATGGGATGTGTTGAGAGTCTAGTGTCCTCGACCGATTTACTTGAATTTTTGGGTTATACCTTGAATGCATATCGTCATATATGTATTCACACTTTTCCTGCTATACTCTGAACTCCTTTATTTATGCTTTATGTTATGAACTATCGAGGTCCATCGGATCAGGCCAAGTTTTGGGGTCCGATGGCCTAAACCTTTTTCAAAAACATTATAACATCACTTCATATTCTACTCAAGCATGTTAGTTTATTCTTATGCATCTTTATTTTACCCGTGTAATCTCCTAAAATACTACTCCTAGTATTAGTCGCCCTCCAGTCCGGGTTGGTCCGGAATGGGGTCGTGACAAAAAATTTTGAAACAAGTTTGGAAATTATAGCTCATAACCGTGAGCTATAGTGTTTTTATTAAGGATTTTTAAAATCCTTTTTAATCAAGAGAAATAATATATTATATGTCTAAAAATTATTTTAGACATAATTGAATTTTCGAGAATTATTAAACATAGTATATTATGTTTAAGACGAAACGTTATATTAAATAACGTTAGAAATATAAAGTAATGTTTAAAGTATTAATTGATTAATATTAAAAGAAAATATTAATCTGTAATACCCCGAATTTCTGGGATTAAAAAATTTCGAGAAAAAGAAGGAATATTACGATAGAAACGAGAATGAAAAAGAACATCGGTAACCGTCGATTTTGAGAGAAAACGAAAAATTCTTAATCTTTTTCACATGAAATTATTTTTAATAGTAAATAACTATGTTTTTAAGCATATTTGGGATATTATTTACACTAAGGAAGAAAAATGAAATATTTTCCTTATTTAGTTGTCATTTTCGAAAATAAGAGGAATAAATAATTAATTTATGATTTAATATGTGATCACTTGATTTTATGTGATGAGTTGTCGTGTTTATCTTATAGTATATGATAAGATAATTATCTTGAACACCCAAGCATGAGGTGGATGTGATAAGGTTGATAATGACATTAGAGATAAGATAAGGTTTAAATTTGAAAATGACATTTTTAAGATAAGCTTGTTAAGATATTTTTATTAAAAGATAAGATAAGATCATGATGGACTAAGAGATAATGTTTATCACTTAGAAATGTGTAGTAAAGTGATAATATCATAAGAGATAAAAATTTGTCTCTAGTGTTCATAATTTTCGAAAATACTATGATTTTATGTGAGATATTTCATCAAATAATTTATTTAATTGCACAAGCATTAATAATTGATAAATATCATGATTTCTATATCAATCTTATCTCATAAGAATCATGTAAATTTCGAAATTCATGAAATAGGGCAAGAATGGAATTTTGTGAATTTAATTCTAAAAAACCCTAGTTTTAGAAAAATTGGGAAAATTGCTAAGAATTGTTCCAAAAATTAATTTTATGATATAATATAATTATATTTATGTAATTACTCATGAAAATAATATTGGTTAAAAAGAATAATAGTTTGATAATTTATCCTTAGTTTCAATTATCTCAGATAATTTACTAAAGTACATAGAATTGATCTTAATTAATTTTTCTATGATTTATTTTATCATCTAAGATTATTATTATGTCATATAGTTATTAATTGAGAAAATAAAATATTTGGCATATTATTATTATAAGAGTCAAATATTTGACTTTTAAGTGTGAAATGATGAAAATATCATGCCTTAATTAATGAGGGTCATAATTATAAAGATAAGATAAGATTAGGTGTAAAGTAGAGATGGTTATCAAATTAAACAAGTAACCTATGATTTTTGTCATGTAATGGCCGAAAATAATGATATAAAATAAGGTTGGAAATAGTTTTAAAACTCTTTCATAATGACACCTTATCCTAAAGTTGAAAACTTTGAATTTTCAAATGTGATATTATTACATGATAAGATTATAGTATATGATATGGAAAAAAATAAAAATTTATCCTAAGGTTCTAGTAGGGCTCAAAATTTCAATAAACATTATATAAAGTGGTAATTTAATTATTCTATGATAGATGTAAGATACATTAATTAAATAATAAAATAACATGATAAACAAAAGGATAAAATAAAATAATTGTCTCATGAGCTAAGGAGGTGGCCGAAAATTATAAAATAAGGTATGAGTTGTCAATTTTGATTTTACAACTAAAATTGTATAATTTCAAAAGATAAGATAAGATTAATAATTAAAATTATAAGATAAGATAAAATATGAGTCGTTGACAACTCATAGGACCGAAAATCAATGTGATAAGCATGAGTTGTAATTTTTGACTTTATATTAAGATATTTTATAAAGTAATGATTAAAACCACTTTATAACTTCTATAAATAGAGACCCCCCCATTAACACCATACCAACCGAAAATTAGTACGAATAGAGAGAAAAATAGAGAGAAAATAATAAGAGGGTGTTCTCCAAAATTGTCTTCGATCATAGTTCGAAAAACGTCGTATACTTTGAGCAAAATCAAATAGAAGGTTAGAAACCTTACTACTCTTATTGTTTTATGTAAAAATATTAGAAAATCATATGTGATATGTTGTGTTACATGCTTTCGAAAATTATGTGAAATACGTGAAAATTTTGTTATGTGTCGAAGTTATGAATTAAATATGTTCATATGACGTTTATAAGCATGTATTATGATTTTAATACAAAGTTAAGCATGTATTGAGAATACTATGATATGACCGAAAATAATTATGAATTATATGTTGATATACATGAATTTTAATTGTTGTTTTGAACATGAAATAATAATAGTTGTTCATGTTTAAAACTTTATGATTTTATGTGGAATTTCTTGGAAAAATATGGAATATTATGAGATAGTAATTTCGAAATTTACTAAAGCATGAAATATTGATGTACAAGTTGTATATGATGAATATTATATCTTATTATTAATATATATGATAATAATATATATTATGTAAATATTTTCGAAAATATATATATGTATATGTGTGTAGAATTTTCGAAAATTATGGAAAATGAAAGAATATGACATCTCGTGAAACGTGATATGTGAATCATATGATATGATACGTGAAAAGTTGAGACGCAGGAAAAATACGTCTGTAAATACATAAAATTTAAGTATATATGTAAGCTGAGAAGTAAAGTCAGTACGTAACGACGTTAGGTATGAAATTAAGATTCATACGTCATGCTGAATGGTTTGAACTGAGAAGGAATGGAAAAGATAGGATATTATATCTTTCGACGCAATCAAGATAATAGTGGTTAAGGTATGAAAATAGGATCCTCGACGTTAAAAGGATTGATGTAGTAACTCGTTGTTTTCGGATCGATGATTATCGAAAAAGTATAGCGATGTACTAAACTCCGCTTCTCACGCTGAAAAGGATCCCGCCGTAGGAGAAAGTAGACGACAATTAATTACTAGTGACGTAGGAACTTTAAGTTCCCGAGGTGGGCTTTCTTACCAAAACCAATTACGAGCTTTTTGGAAAATGTTTTACTGTTATTACTTTACTGTTTTTCTGCAAAGGATAAAGTACGATATTGTCTGCCAAAAATGTTTTATGTTTTGTATATGTCCATTCGGGTTGCCTGGGGCAACAGGAAAAGTATTACGAATTCGGATCCTAAGCTAGAGGTGAAGGGGGAATCCTAGCTGTGGGTTGTGTACACTTGACACGAACCGAGTTACGGTCGATGATTCACCTACGAACCGTTCGCGGTCGATCATGCGTCAGTGAATGGAGGCCTCCTCCCGACGCGCTAATCCATATGCCGACTTGGAATATACGTTGTAGTGATGTGAAAATGCTTGCACGTTTATATTTTGAGAAAGTATGAAAATGTATTTAGTAAGCACAAGCATTTTCAAACAAAACCCTGTGTCTTCGTGAAGTAAGCGACAATATTTCGTAAAGTAAAATGTTTTCGGCAATGTGTCCACTGAGTGCATTATTTGTACTCAGCCCTGCATATTTGTTTTTAAATGTGCAGGTTGAGCATGTGATGAAACAGAGCGGGAGTTGAGCAGAACTTTTTTGTCAAGACATATGAAGTATTTTGGTTCACCTTGAGAATGCATCTTCACATGCATGTCTCACACGTTTTATTCCGCTGCTAAACTCTTGAGACTCTGTTATATTTTGTTACTATGTAAAAGTTAATGTTGGTTGGAACCTTGAAACCTTCTATATATATATATCTGCTATTTTGCTCCATCATGATTCTCGTTTCTGTTTGGAACATCTATATTTCTTCATAGATGAAATAAGTTGAAAACCCTATTCTCTTCATATTCACTTAACCCGAACCCAAGTCGCGGTCCGGTAAGGATTAGCCAGACCAGGCTGTGATAGAGTGGTATCAGAGTAGTTCGTTTGCTTTGAACCAAAAATATTCTTTCTATCCAAAGTCCGGCTCAATCACTAGACTTTTTATGAAGCGATCATCACCGCTCAACGCTCCTGTTCATCACGCTCAACCAACAAGGAAAAGAGAGTTCTGATAAGAAATGTATGGGTTTAAAAGTTTTGAGAAGTTATGTTTTGAGAAAGTATGAGTGAAAAATGTTTTTAAGTGGAACATGCCGTTAAAAGGGAAAGTAAATAGCTTTGAATTGTGAAAATTCATTGATGATAAGACAAACAAGTGGTTTGTCTGAAGAAGTATAAGTTCATACCCGGTTGGTATGTGATCATGTTGTTATGATGAATTTGAAAGGGAGTAAAGCTTATACCCGGGGGGTATATGAGTATTGATGAAAGGGCATATATAGAGTTATATGTCAGTAAAGTATGTTTATGAAACGAAGTTGAATTGTGAAATTGTTTTGATTTTTTCCAAAAAGAACGTAGAAGAGCTCTAAGTTTCATGAAGAACTTAGAATGAACGAAACCATAAGAAATTCTCTTTTATGTATAACGTAGTGTTTGATGAAACACGAGAACTTGAGAACTTAGAAATGCTTTTAAGTACGACTTAACGAACGTGAATTAGAATGTCACGTGGAGGAATGGAAGCTTTGATAAACGAATGTCACTTGTGACATGGGCATGGTATCTTCATTTAAAATTCTACGCGACAGAATTTTGAATCGACTATTGCTTACACGAACTAACCTAGAGTGATATATGAATTGGGGTATAGAATGTTAAGTGAGAAATAAGATAAGTGTCTATGAGATGTTTTATGTACTAAGTATTGTTTATAAGTAGCAATTGTCTTATTAAGAAATAAGAATGATAAGGATTGAAAAGACAAGTATGGAAATGAAAGTTTATAGTAGAAAGTAGTTGAAATGTTGTTTTAAGGTTGTTAAGAGGAAAGGGATATGAGAAAGAGTTGACAATGATATGTCAAAAGTGAAATGTTTAAATTCGTAGAAATCAATGAGATGTATTAGTATGAACGAAGTTATGTTTGAATTACAAGTTGTTAGTAGGTTATCCCAAAAAAAAAAAAGAACGTAGACTGTTTAAGATGTTTGATCCATTTTTGCGAAAGAACATAGAAATATGAATTATGAGAATTTTAGTCCATCATAACAGAAGCAAGGATGAAAATAAGAATAAATACAAGTAGAAAATAGTAAAAGGGTAGAAATGGAATGATGATTGTGAGATGATGAATGTCACTATGCGATAGTAACATGAGTATAGTCTTTCCCTTTAGATGATCACACACAACAGAACTCTGAGTTGACTATTAGAACTTAATAGAAATGTGATCAAATTATTAGTTGATCCTCGCAGAATAATATCCATAGTAAGAGGATTTCGGTACGGTAGAATGTAAAATGTTTAAGTTAAGAGCTGTAGTTAGTAATGTGGATTTAAGTTTTAAGATGTATCATATTTGAGAAACCTTACTATGATAACCCAGTACAAGGTATACGATGTTTCAAATTTTATTCATTACCCAAATTACGCATCGAGTTTAACTCTATGACCTAGTTTCGATTGAGATATCACTTGATTTCTCACTTTTTCTGCAAAGAAGTTTACAACCTAAAGTTTATAAAATGTCCTTTTAAAACTAAGCATTCAGGTGACTGAGAAGTAATTGTGACGGGTCTGATCAGCCCATATGACCAAAGAGCTCTCAGTAGTCGTCATTCTGGTCTTCGGACCATATATCCCAATTATTCGTTTCAAGGGACATATTGTTTCAAATTTCAAAAGTTATCATCCTGAATTGAGAACCCTTACTCACTTATAAGTTGTCATGAAAAGTTTTCTTCAATCCTTGAAACTAAGAAGTATGAATTAGGTTAATTTACCATCTTTTGGAAACGATAGATTTAACATGAACGATTAGTTAGAAATCTTGAGTCGTAGGACGCTATGAAGTTTGGAACAAAAGAATATTAGATTTAAGGGATTAGAAAGAAAAGAATGAGTTGACAGTTAAGGATATACGACGATCAATGGATACGAGGCAACAACGTTGGAAAGATGATCACGCGATGTAAATCAAGAACGCTACGAAGATACATAAATTTCGAGGACGAAATTTCTTTAAGGGGGGTAGAATGTAATACCCCGAATTTTGGGATTAAAAAATTTCGAGAAAAAGAAGGAATATTACGATAGAAACGAGAATGAAAACGAACATCGGTAACCGTCGATTTTGAGAGAAAACGAAAAATTCTTAATCTTTTTCACATGAAATTATTTTTAATAGTAAATAAATATGTTTTTAAGCATATTTGGGATATTATTTACACTAAGGAAGAAAAAGGAAATATTTTCCTTATTTAGTTGTCATTTTCGAAAATAAGAGGAATAAATAATTAATTTGTGATTTAATATGTGATCACTTGATTTTATTTTATTTGATGAGTTATCATGTTTATCTTATAGTATATGATAAGATAATTATCTTGAACACCCAAGCATGATGTGGATGTGATAAGGTTGATAATGACATTAGAGATAAGATAAGGTTTAAATTTGAAAATGAAATTTTTAAGATAAGCTTGTTAAGATATTTTTATTAAAAGATAAGATAAGATCATGATGGACTAAGAGATAATGTTTATCACTTAGAAATGTGTAGTAAAGTGATAATATTATAAGAGATAAAAATTTGTCTCTAGTGTGCATAATTTTCGAAAATACTTTGATTTTATGTGAGATATTTCATCAAATAATTTATTTAATTGCACAAGCATTAATAATTGATAAAAATCATGATTTCTAGATTAATCTTATCTCATAAGAATCATGTAAATTTCGAAATTCATGAAAAAGGGCAAGAATGGAATTTTGTGAATTTAATTCCTAAAAAAAACCCTAGTTTTCGAAAAATTGGGAAAATTGCTAAGAATTGTTCCAAAAATTAATTTTATGATACAATATCATTATATTTATGTAATTACTCATGAAAATAATATTGGTTATAAAAAGAATAATAGTTTGATAATTTATCCTTAGTTTCGAATTATCTGCCGATAATTTACTAAAGTACATAGAAATGATCTTAATTAATTTTCCTATGATTTATTTTATCATCTAAGATTATTATTATGTCATATAGTTATTAATTGGAGAAAAATAAAATATTTGGCATATTATTATTATAAGAGCCGAAATATTTGACTTTTAAGTGTGAAAATGATGAAAAATATCATGCCTTAATTAATGAGGGTCATAATTATAAAGATAAGATAAGATTAGGTGTAAAGTAGAGATGATTATCAAATTAAACAAGTAACCTATGATTTTTGTCATGTAATGGCCGAAAATAATGATATAAAATAAGGTTGAAATAGTTTTAAAACTCTTTAAAATGACACCTATCCTAAAGTTGAAAACTTTGACTTTTCAAATGTGATATTATTACATGATAATATTATAGTATATGATATGGAAAAAATAAAATTTATCCGAAGGTTCTAGTAGGGCTCGAAAATTTCAATAAACATTATATAAAGGGTAATTTAATTATTCTATGATAGATGTAAGATACATTAATTAAATAATAAAATAACATGATAAAAAAAGGATAAAATAAAATAATTGTCTCATGAGCTAAGGAGGTGGCGAAAATTATAAAATAAGGTATGAGTTGTCAATTTTGATTTTACAACTAGAATTGTATAATTTCAAAAGATCGATAAGATTAATAATTAAAATTATAAGATAAGATCAAAATGAGTCATTGACAACTCATAGGACCAAAAATCAATGTGATAAGCATTAGTTGTAATTTTTGACTTTATATTAAGATATTTATAAAGTAATGATTCAAACCACTTTATAACTTCTATAAATAGGAGACCCCCCCCCCATTAACACCATACCAACCTAAAATTAGTGAAGAATAGAGATAAAAATAGAGAGAAAATAATAAGAGGGTGTTCTCCAAAGTTGTCTTCGATCATAGTTCGAAAAACGTCGTAGACGTTGAGCAAAATCAAATAGAAGGTTAGAAACCTTACTACTCTTATTGTTTTATGTAAAATTATTAGAAAATCATATGTGATATGTTGTGTTACATGCTTTCGAAAATTATGTGAAATACGTGAAAATTTTGTTATGTGTCGGGTTATGAATTAAATATGTTCATACGACGCTTATAAGCATGTATTATGATTTTAATACAAAGTTAAGCATGTATTGAGAATACTATTATATGACCGAAAATAATTATGAATCAGATGTTGTCACGCCCACTCCGGTAGCCCGATCTAGAGGGTGACTAATACTAGAATAGTATTATAGACAAATCGACTAAGATAAGAGACCACATTGGTTATAAACTAGATGCATAATATGGCATAGATAATATCTCAATAATTCAAAGGTTTAAGCCATCGGACCCAAGGATTAAACAAAGGATCCATGGACCTCAATAGTTCAAAACAAGAAGCATAATGTAAAAGAGTTCATGGTTTAGCAATGAGTGTGTGAATACATATATGATGATATGTATTCAGGTGAAAACCAAATCCTAAATAAACATCGAGGACACGGACTCCTCAACACACCTCCATCATCACCATCAGAGCTCAACCTCGCACATTTAAAACAAACATGCGAGGCTAAGTACAAGAAATTGCACCCAGGTGGACTCATGCCGAAAACATTTGATAATATTTGAATTACGCCCAATATCGAGTAAGTCATGAGGGTTTTAGTTAAAATGCCTCAGGCTTACCAAATCATTTCGATCAGAAACATAGCTCGTACGAGCATTTTCTTGGTGGTATGGTCCGTATCTCATAGTCGCAATACATAATAATAATAAATAATAAACGCCGAGATGGGCCTCCCATCTACGACGCCGTGATCGCCTTAATCCATCACAACAACACGATCACTCTCTGCAAGCATATGTTAACACAACAGATAGTTCCAACCTTCACGCCAATCCTAGCAGCATTTTATCATCCGCACAGACCCGACATTTAAAAGGTTGGGTGCTACCACAACAAATGATATAATAGTTCCAACTATCTCCACAGCCCTACCCGGCATAACAGATAGGATCCATACACAAACGAAATATTTTTGGCGTAACGAAGAAAACACTGATAATAGTTGTAGAATAAGTATCGTAAATAAACTCATTTGAAATAACAGTAAAGTCACATTTTAGTGGGGTAAGGAAAGGCCCACATTTTGAAGATAAGAAGCCCACCTGGACTATGGTTCGTTGTAAATCGAGTCCTAGGTTTGTTCGTACGTCAGAATCCAGTTGCAGCGTTTGCGTCCGCACCTTTATGAAAAGTCGAGGCTTTAAGACGTCGCTCAAGTCTTTCGAGACTTTCAAAAGCTAAGATAACTTCGATATTTTATATCGACGTGAATTGAATTCTCAAATGAATTGATATGCTTGGAACACGTTATTTAATTAAATTATTCTCGATTCCTCGAGATACGCTCAACTATTTCGCTTAACACCTCCGCTTAAACGCTTTAACGTATGAGCATCGCTTCTCGATATAAGGATTTCATTTGTGAAATCCTTTCTTGCTAATGAGGTATTATACTCAATTAGCACATCTTACGATATTAGCGTATTTATCGAACGATAACCGCACGCTTGACTTTAAAAGTCAACGGTCAACTCGTCAACAAAGTCAACATTTTGACTTTCCAATAGTAATTTCTTACTATTTTGTTTTTGTTTATAAATTGAATTTCGATCGATTAAAAACGTATAGTCCCATTTCTTGATTTATCACGTAAATCAAAGGACTTATAAATGAGTTTGCATTTAATCAAACCTCTTAATAATTAAAAACGTGTACTTTCGATTTTAAAACGTTAATAACCCAACGTTTGTCTTAAACATAGCAATCTATGTTTATAAAATTTTATAAATTCCAAATATGTCCAGAATATAATTAGGCATATATTTTATTAATAAACTGAATTAAAAAGGATTTTAAAATCCTTTTAATTATCGAAATTTCGATAATTAGCTTAAAAATACTAAATGACTTTTGAAAATTTTCTAAATTAATATAGTGTATTATTATACACTATGGTCCAGAATATGAAATTTATAAGATCCATATGATATTGTTTGTCATTTATTAGTATATTTACATATATACATTTCGGTAATTCCATATAATATGGAATAATTATCCAAAATTCCCAAAATTAATATACATAGTATAATATCCCAACATCAACCTATATCATTAATATAACCTATAGTCAATCATAAGCATTCATTCCACAATATATAACAATATTCACGTAATTTGATTTAATTACCCAATAATTATCAAACAATTTCTAAAATTCTAATTAAATCACAACATGATTAAACATTGTATTATAACATTGTAACATCATAATATCAACCAAACTAATTTAAATCGTCACCATATGAGCTTGTAAGCTCTCGGCTTTTTCGATTTTAATTAGTATTTGATTTCCAAAAATTCTAACAATTATATACTATGCTTATATACTATAGTATAACAATATAATATCATTTAATCATCAAAAACCAATTAAATCATCACCTTATGCACATAGTGCTCTCGGTTTTTTTTGATTTAAATTAGGTATTTGATTTTCAAAAATTCTAACAATTATACACTATGTTTATACATTATAATACAACATTATAACATTAAAACATTCATCAAAACCAAATTAAATCATCACCATACTTAGGCTCAAGGCCTTCGGTTTATTTGATTTAATTTTGGTAATTGATTTCCAAAAATCTGTAATACCCCGCAGAATTAGATGCCCAATTACGGTATTTAAAACCCGTAAATTAGAAATTCGCTGAGATGATTCAATCCATAAGATATCGAATAATGATTTCGATTATTTACGAAGGAATGAATTCCTATTTTATATTCACGGAGAATTGTGAATTAAGAAATAAAAGTATATGAAGTATATCGACAGTATTATTTTAACGTCGATCACGTATCGATAGTTAAAATTCATGATATTTTCTAAGCAATTAAGCTTAGAATTAAATTCCATTATTAATGGAATAATTTAATAAATTAATGACGACCATTTCGAGATGAGTCGATAATGAACGGTTTGCAACGTTTTCAAACGTTAACGTTTTGAGATGAAACGAAAAGCATTTTAATCGATCAAGAAATTATAGGAATTAATTTCCTATGATTAGTATATGTAATTACAGTATTATTTAGCATTAAATCAATGCTAGATCATCAAGATTTGATAGTGACCAATTTTTCAAACGTTCGAAAACCCTAATTTTCGAACTCGATTTTTATCGCATAAAATGATGCCATTAATTTATCCTATGATATTATCTATCATCTAAACTATATGTCATAACATATATCAATGTTTGGCATGGAAAATAAAATTTGGACCCTTTGGCATAGTGTAAAGCCGAAAACTATACACCTATGTATACAAGTTTATCTTGTTGATTTTTCCTATTGCATGTATCTACTATATGACAATATGATTAATTATAACCTAACTAATCAATTAAAATCAGATATATACATAGATATATATGTAAAATTCGTGCATGAGGTGTGTGGTGTTGTTTGTGCATGGGTTATGTTGACAATTGTCACTTGAAGCAACACTTGTCCACCCCATGCAACCACCCCACCTCTCTACCACATACCCCCCCAAACTCCAGCCACTCTCCTCATTCCAGACGTTCCCTTCACCCTCTCATCTTCTTCCTCTCTCAAAATCTGCAAGAAAGTTGAGAGCTCTCCCCACCCTCCACTTCTCACGGCAAAATCGAGACTCCCCAAGGAGGACAGCTGCCCTTCCTCTTCATCCTCTCGATTTCGTGGCTAAGGTAGATACCATCTCCTTAGATCCTAGGGATGATCAAGATATACCCATGCATGTTCATCAATATGCTTGAATGTGTTGGGTCTATGCTTGAAAGTGATTGCATGTTGATTTAATAGGTAGATTCAATACTTTTGATCATTGCATGTTGATTTCCTGGACGAACAGCAACTTCACGAATTTATTTGACTAAGTTTCAGTGGTCCGATGATTGTGAATTTTTGATATGTTGAAATTATATGTGTCTAGTATGCCTCTGTAAAATTTCGAGTCCATCCAACTTTGTTTGCTATTTTAATTGTATTTATCAAAAACACTGCAAAAATCTGCGAAATCGCCGTGTTTATCACCCATAGTGCGTGGCTTTCGTTTTAATTTTGGCTAATGATAAAACTCTAAAATTTGGCAGAAACATAATTAAGCATGTATATAAGATTCCTGTAAATTTTCAGAATTTTCTAAAAAGTTTTACTATTTATTCCAGATTTTACAAGTTAACTGCACAAAACTGTCACGGGAGTGATAGCTTGTGGTAAAACATTTTATCTCCCAATCTATTGTGAATCATTGAGTGAGGCTTTTCTGGATAAAACTAGACTTAAGTGGAATTTCAATATGATTGGTTTCATTTCAGATTCCTTATAATGAACTCACGGTGAATTTTAAAGTTGATGCATTTCAGTAAGCCTTTTGGACAAACTGCCTTAGAAAATTTCTATGATAATAGGCTGTTCGAGTATGACTTTACGTAAGATGTTCAAGCCGTTTGTAGTCCGATTTGGACTTGGGTTTCTTCATAAGAAATGTTCCTTACCATGTCTAGTTGTGATCTGGAAAGTTTCATCCCAAACAAACTCTTATAGGTATACCTTTCATCAGCCCAAAGTCACCTACTGGAAACTGTCCATTTCAACTAGTCAACTTTGGACTTATGTATTTCTCGATGAGTTAGATATTTTCCAGTATGGTCTTCATGACATATGTAGTACTTGTTACAAGGTTTCTAAATTGGTATCCTGCAGCCATTTTGGCATTGTGAGTCAAAAGTTACGAGCCTCATAAAACCCCTCGTCGCTAAGCTAAACGGAAAATTCTTAAAATTTTCTAAGTATAGAAGTCAGTTTGAGTTGCCCACTTTGAGACCCTATATCTTCAGAACCACGACTCTTTGGATTTAATTCCTTCTTAGAACTTTTAGTACATGTTTAGAGGTTTCAGAATGTATCTTTGTGCGACCATACGTATTCTGAATCGAGAATTATGGGTCGTCAAAGTACGTCACTTGGGTTGTTTCAAGCTGTTTTGCTGAAATTAAAACACTTGAAATTTGACTAAGTGTTGAAACCCTATATGAAGTATGCCTTATGTGACTAACATGCTATTAATCGATGCATTCATTATGTTATGTCGCAAGGCACGATAGAGCATTATAAGATGTACAATTATGATAAAACATCATGATACGATATTTTCACGAAAGCATACCTTAACGTGAAATATTTGACTAGGTCTTCCACACGTGGTCGATTGAGTGTATATCATACCATGATATACACTAAAGTAGAAATATGGGTTCTAAGACCCAATGGATTTTTCCACCCAAAACCTCAAGGTCAAGAATAGATAGGCTAAAGCTAGGACTTACACCCAAATGGGATTAAGGCAATCTCGGTCCGGTGGGCTTTACTCTACTCAAAAATAAAATGCTTCAAATATTTATTTACGATGCTTATTTCAACTGTTGATAAAATATTTACAAGATTACCGCCAAAATGTTTATGTTTTGTGTATGTATCCTATCCATGAGATGTTATGAGATGTTATGAATTGTTATGAATGTTGTTGGGTCGCCCCACCTTATGAATGAAAATCGATATCGGATCCCGTGCCAAGGACTATACCGCTAGGATTAACGTGTACACCTAAGGTGACTGTAGTCCGAAGGACAATCCACGGCGGTCACGGCGTCGTAGAGGAGGCCTCCTTCACGACGCTCGACTATGATGTTATGATGAATGATGATAAGGATATGGATCATACACACCAAGAAAAATGCCCGCCAGCGATGATTTTATGAAATGATGAAAATATTTTAGTAAGCACAAGACATTTTCAACTAAAACCCTTGTCTTACCATGATGTTAGCGATGTAATTCAAGGAAAATAAAATGTTTTTGGCATGAGTCCACTGAGTGCATTCTTGTACTCAGCCCTGCATGTTTATTTTTAAATGTGCAGGTTGAGCAGATGATGGATGGAGCAGTGTTGAGCAATAGGAATGTTTTCGCTGAAATGTTTTATACCTTGATTGTACATCGTCATATGTACTTATCACATGTCTTCCGCTGCAAGAACCTAATTTATGTACTAGAGTCCAAGAGCATGCTTGACATATGTATTACGCTTATTAATGAGAGTCTCCATGTTTATTCTTTCATGTATACAACTATAGTCCCCGCTAATCCGTAATTAGGATTGTGGGTCATGACAGTGGTATCGTAGCGGTTCGCTCTTGAACCCAAAATCTCCTTTAAGATTAAGTCTATATTGAGTCATTAGACTTCTAGAGATCAACGACAATGCTCAACACTCCATCACATCAAGCTCAACCGAAATGAGGTAAACGACTCTTTTCCAAAAGTTTTGAAAATTAGCTTTGGCGGACGAATGTTTATGAAATGATTTTTAAAATAAAATGAAAAGTTTGAAGTGAAGGATGATTGAAATGATCTTTGAAAAGAAATGAAAGCTATGAGAACGTTGAAAATGAATGTTATGATGATGATTTGATAAGAAAGTTATGAAAAGAAGGAAGATATAAGAAAAATGATGACAATGATATGAGAAAGTTTGGCACGATATGCCAAAGATGAAATGTTTGAATTCCTGAAATTCAATAAGAGTTCATTATTATGAACAAAGTTATGATTATTCATGTTTTAAAATGATTGAGATTGGACATTTATTTGTCAAATACGATATGTTGAATCCTTGAAATTCAACGAAATACGTGCGTACAAATGAGCTACGTAGGAATATTTGAAGTTTTACTTCAATCTCAAAGTTGATTATGATGATGAGCATGCTAGCTCAACAGAACGTAGACTTTTTAAGAAGCATGATCACTTTTTACGAAAGAACATAGAAGTAAGAACTTCCTTCAATTACAAGAACAAGATTAGTGATGGATTTGAGAACTTCATTCCATCTGAGTGAAGAAAAGTGAAAGATTTATCTGAAATTGTTCGACCGACATGTACGACCTCGGCTTCAACCTCGCATGTGCGATCGTCGACTTGAAATTAGCAATATTCTGTACTACCGGCATCGGTAACGGCATGTACGACCTTGGTGTCGGCATCGCTTATGACCTCGGCGCGAAAGCGTGTAAATTTCCACCGCTGCGCGGTGATTTTGTTTTGACTCGTTCTCGGTCGTGTGAACTCCGATTTACGATGGTTTTCATCTACGTGCTCCTAATGCACTGTACTTCATTTCTTATGGAGGAACAAATTCCTGATTCCTACTCCAGAATTCATGAGAATCAGTTGAAGTTAGTTCTATGATTTGAAAAGAGTAAGACTATTATAGTATGATACGAACCCTAGAATGTTACTAAGAAAGTAAGATCTTTAGTAATACAAGTAGAACCTTGACATACATGAGAACTTTGTTGATGACCTATTACGGGTATATAAGCTTTCAAATTATATCCATTACCAAATTTCTGTCATTGAGTTTAACTCTATGACCTAGTTCCAATTGAGAAATCATTCGAGTTTCTCACTTCTTCTGAAGAAAATTCCAACTCAAAAATTTACAAAGTGTCCTTTTGAACCCAAAGCCTTGTGTGACTGAGAGTATAATTGTGACGGGTCTGGCTAGCCCATATGACCAAAGAAATCTCAGTAGTCGTCATTCTGGTCTTCGGACCCTAGAGCCCCATTTATTTAGTCCAAGGAACATATCGATTCAATCATTGAAAAGATGTTATCTTGATGGATGAGACAGTACCTTTTGTAGGTAATCGTGATAATTTCTCCTCGATTCTTGAAACCATCAAGTATGATAAATGTTGACTTACCTTGTCACCTAAGTACGAATTAGTAAAGCGATAAATGTCGGGCATGAAATAGGTTGACTTATCACGCCACCTAAAAGTTTCGGATCGATGAAGTGATAGACATCAAGAAATTATGACGAAAGAAAATCTCGATGAGACGAGAAATTCTTCCTATGGCACATCGATGTGATGACCTCGATGGGCTTTACCAAGATTGATGATGATGAAGTTATGCCTTCATATGATCAAGTTATGATAACGGTTAAGAATAAGATACTCTTTAGCATTAAATGCAAAGAGTAAAAGTAAAGAAAAGTATATGATATCATGGGATATGAATTTCCTTATTATGTCATGACGAGCGATTACAACTTATCTTTAAGATAGTTGGATGTCCTTGAAACCTCGTTAGTAGGTTGGACATGTTTAAAAGAATGAAGATGCATGAAAGATATTCTTTCAAAGAATATATATATATAAAGTAATAATAGCATCCCGAAAAATAAATCTTTAGCTTATACCTCAACCAATGAGATTATGCTTGAGCATAATCGATTCGAGTAATTAAAACTTAGTTAATCAAAGATAATGAGATTGAAGAATCATAATCCTCAAGATTGTGTGAATGACGAGGATAGCCCTAGTATGTGAACTAAGTATGAAGAAAATATCTTCAAAGCGAAGACATGAAAGAAAGATGCTTAGAATTTAAGTTATGGTGTCGAATGTACTACCCTACCAAGCCATACGACAATGATAACGATTCTAGTCCCGAAAGTGGAACCAAGTATAAAGAAAGTAAGATTACTTTCGGATACCATGCTCAAGAAAATGGACAAAAGTCAAAATAGCGAAGGAATTATGAGCTATACAATTAGATAGTCCATGATATGATATAAGCTAAGAGATGTTATGACTTTGATAAGTAAGGTAATTCCTTGGAAGTAAACGGATTAAGAAATAGATTAATTATTTTGAAATAAATCTTAATACCCTAAGTTATAATGACATAAACGCTGTCTTGTGTAACTTAATAGTTAACAAGGTGATAGTTTCTATAGATCTTGCAAAGGAAATACATCCAAGAGAACACATGAAAAGATTCACATGGAAGGATCTTAAGGTGGACCTAATGGTAAATCTTACCCCATATTTTGTGACGATCAATAAAGTGAGGTAGTAAGTATCTACGACATGGAAATGAAGAAATCATTGAATGTAAAGAAAATGGTAAAGATATTTGACGTCAAGGTAAAAGTATAATACATCCCCAAAGGACAAAGGATTTTATCTTATGCGAAATTGCATGATGAATCAATAAAAGATTAAGAAGAAATGACTATATCCAAAAGGGATATTACAAACGATGGCGCTAAAGGCCAAGTACAAGGATTTCTAGAAAGGAGTTTAAAGTAAGGATATATGAGAAATATACTCCTAAGATCGATAAAATGAAAAGGGGAATTAAATCATTCATACTGGATTAGGAATGAATGATAGTAATAGAGACATGATGATCTCTACAATAAGATTTAGTTATCGAAATATATCAATATCAAAGGATAGGTTGATGTAGACCTAATCACAAATGCTATTAGTAAAAGCATAACGATACTAATACCGAGAAGTATAAAGTGAATGAGGCAACAGAAGGCCATAGCAAGGGAACATGATGTCCCAATGGAAAGCGACAAGGACATATGAAATAGATGTTTACTTGAATAAACAGAACACCGTAGACCAAAGCTCTATACCTGCATTCGAAATGTAACAAAACCAAAAGGCGAATATGTATGAGGAAAATTTCTAATAGCCATAAGATTTTGTTCAATTTAGGTGCTTCGCTTTTTGACATCGCACAAGTATGCGTAGAAGCGATAGAACCCAACCTGTGGTAGCGAATCAAGAAATGAAAATCCCTTACCTATACGAGAATTTTGACCATCGCAATGTTGCTCAAGCTCGAATCAACCTAGAATCGCCTAAAGTGCTATCTGCTTCGCATGTTTTGTTTTGTTTTTCTTTGTTTTGTTGTTGTCGTTTTGATTCCATTCGGTTATATTTGAATATCTTTTATTGGAATCATGTTCGTTGGTGTTTTGTGTAGGGTAGGATTGCGTTGAGCTTTTGTTGCCGAGCGCACCCAAGCGCCGACTCGCGTGAGCGGGCGCAGCGCTTGCCGCCCGCTTGAAGGAAAGACGCGCCGCGGTGCTTCGTTCGTCCGGCGCACGCCTCGAGAGATTTCGCGTCCGCGCCCGTCTCCGTCCGGCGCTGGGTTGCATTCGCAAGATTGGCCCGAGTCCTGCGTCCGGCGCCTCATCGCGTCCGTGGCCGTGCCTATCGAATTTTTTCATCCGAAGCTCGACGAGTCCGCGCCATCATTCCGTTATTGTGGCTAGCCGATCCGAGGCTTCGCGTCCGGCGCTTGGAATGAGTCCGCGCCGGAAGTCCTTGTTTGAAGCGCGACGCGTCCGTGGCGATCGCGTCCGGCTGCGCATTAATTTTGGGCCGATATATATACGTTTTTCAACGCTGAAAACCCTACCTTTTATTATTTTTCTTTTTGCCGTCTTTGGTGTTTTGGAGAGAGCAGAGAGATTTCAGAGTTCTTTTCCTTCCATTGCTTTTCCTTCTCTTTTCTTTTGATCGATTCAAGAATATTGTACGGATATTGGATTCGAGCCAGAAGTTTGCATTATCTATTCCATCATTTGATTGTTCGTAAGTTTCTTCTATTGCTTTATTCCGTTAATCGTTTCGTATTTTATTATTATTGATTTCTTCGTTGGATTATGATTTATTTTGATATTTGTCCGAGTAATCTTGTCTTCGTTCAATTATTTTAGATTCATGCCTAGGGTTTATAATTTCAATTTCATGTTCTTTGATTTAGGGTTTAATTCTTGCTTAGATAATTTATCCGCTTTATCAATTTACGCCTAGTTAATTCGCCTTTCTTTCGTTAATAATTTCTTGCCTAGGTAATCTATCAACCCTTTTGAGAGTAGAGTGTTTAGGATTTTAATTGTTTTTTGTGTTGCAACTTAGTAACGCCCTGTTAAGTTTTCCTTGAGAGACGACTAGGGTTAGCTTTCCCTATTACAACACCTCATTCGATTGTGAGTCAATTAAGAGTATACTTTTAGTTGAAACAAATTTTGGCGCTGTTCTTGAAAACTTTAAGCGCTTATTAATGTTGCATGTTTTTCGTTTTATTCTTCTCCTCGCTTTCTTATTTTGTACCGCAGATTGTGTTTGATCTCGTTTGTTGAGTGTTGTGTATGCGAGGGGCGCCAAGCTAAATCTAGATTGGCATCCCGTTGAAATATACTTGCAAGTTGAGCAAACCGCGACGCCTAGTGTGGCGACTTTGATCACTCAGTTGTGATAGTTTATGTGAGACGCTCTCACGGTTGAAAGGGATTTACTACCGTCGATAATTTTTATTTGAAGAGTTCCTTGAGGGTCATGGGTGATCGAATGAACAACAATCATGACGGAACGCATCCCCTCGCTCGATGGGGATTACTTTAAGCCCTAAGATAGCGGAGACTACAAATCCGATCGTGCTATGCCCCGCGGCACGTGGGTATGAGTTGAAGCCAAATCACTTCAACCTCATTCCTACTTTTCATGGCATGACAAATGAAGGCATACGAGTTTTATCGAGAAATATAATCAGTGGTGCGATCGTTCCTCGATGGGCCCGAGCGAAGAACAGTTGAAGATCGTTGTTTCTCTTATTCTTTGAAGGATAAAGCCAGTCTTGGCTTATGAGTTTTCCGTCGACTCTCGACAAATTGGAATTACGTGGTGGAGCAGTTCATGTTGAGGTTCTATCCATAGCGAAGGCGAAGGATCTTCGATCAAAATTATGACATTCAAGCAAGATCTAGATGAGCCGTTCCATGAAGCGAGAGAAAGATTCAAGAGCTTCAAAGGCAATGCCCACATCACTTCTTCCGTTGGTTTTGTTATGCCAATTCTTCTACGATGGGATCACGAAATCCGATCGGGGAAAAGGCCGACGACGCAGCGGGGCAACATAGCTCATATCACGGTAGAGGCTCTTGATGAAATCTTTGGCGTCATGGCGAGCAATTCCTCCGTAAGGCATCGAGTGCGCGTCGATCTTACATCAACTCATCGAGCCTCGGATCGGTTGTGACGAGGCAAATGGCACACTCATGAGAGAAATGAACGAGATGAAGTTGAAGCGGTGAGCTCCCTTCACCTCCCGAGAGTTCGCGCGCTCCACGAATTCTCTATGCATCCTTGTGGAATTTGCATGGAAATGGGACATCTGCGGATATTTGCCCTAATATGGGAGCGCCTGCTATGAAGGCGGAGTTGAGACTTATGCTATGCAGGTTTTCACCGACAACATTATGAGCCGAGGCCGACCTATGAGCAAAACCAAGAACAATACAACTCAGGTGGAAGAACGAGCCAAGGTCGGGGTTGAGTTCAAACTCACAAACTTCGCCTCCCTCACAAGCAGTACCCACCGCAGCGACACACTCGGTAGTATCCGCCCGCGGCAAGCTTATGGTCAGCAGTATCAGTATCCGCAGCAGCCATATCGACAACCGTCTTACCCGGTATCCTTACCGGCGGCGAAGAAGCCCGCGGCAGCCGCACCGACCTCCGCCGCAACAACGGTTTCCGCGGTCCCCGCAATCTCAACAGATTCTGCGAGGATCCTCTCGGTGCCTACATCGCTAAGAACAATCGGAGGAATGAAAGTACGGAGGCGACGATGAGGCGTCTCGAGGAAACTATGGGTCGATTGCCACTTCTCTTAATGAGATGAGGCGCAGAGTGAAAAGAACAAGTTGCCGGGCAAGCTCATCAAGCTCATGCCGTGACGGTGCTCAAGTGGAAAGGTTATCGACAACATGGTGACTATGCGGTTCGCATTCTCTCCGGCACCCATCGTTGTTGTTGAGGAACCTCGTGTTGAAGAAGAGGTTCACGAGAAGAAAGATGAGAGTGAGTTGCACAAAGCCACCGATCCATATGTTCACGGGACAAACTTCAAAGACTTTGTTCAAGCCGGGTCCCTTATCCCCATCGGTTGTGAATGCAGCGGGACCAACGATTCGGCGATTTCTACAAGTTCTTGTCTCAGTACACGTCAACCGCCTTTCTTTGGGCGTCATCCGGCTGTCCCCGCCTATGTGAAATTCTTTAAGGAGCTCACCTCAAAGAAGAGGCGGGGAGACATTGCCCGATGTGGTCGCCTCAGGGCGGCTAATTCAATCATGCAACTTCCTTCCACCCAAGCTTCACGATCCGGTAGCTTTATCATTAAGATTGCTATGGGGAATGGGAAAGAGGCCTTAGGTATGCTTGATTTGGGGCGGAATTAATTTAATGCCTTATTCTATCTTTCAAGAATTAGGTCTTAAGAATTGAAACCCACAGGCATGACCTTCAATTAGGCGATAGATCTATGAGATACCCCAAGGGGTAGTGGAAAATGTTATGGTTAATGTGGGAGGTCGATAATTTTGATGGATTTTGTGGTCTTGGAAGTTGGGGATGTCGGGAGGATGGTAGGTCTCACATCGTTCTCCTCGGTAGACCGTTTATGGCCACCACTAATACCATGATAGATGTTAAGAGTGGTCTTATTAAGATGATTGTTTTAGGGACCATCATTACATTTTCGTGAGAAATAGTCTTAATGCCCTACCGCTCATTATATTGATGATTGTGCTTTTGTCGATGCTATTGAGCCCTTGGTCGAGAATGTATTTTGCGAGCACACACAATTGAAGAGGTCTTCATGGGATCGGCCGACGAGCAAGAAGTAGCGCGTGGTGGCAAGCTTCCCGAGCCATCTGTTGAACTCGAGGAGCTTCAACGCATTTGAAGTATGTGTTCTTAGAGGAAGGGAGATCCAGCGGTGATCATCTCCTCGACTTTGGCCCTGTATGAGGAAGATCGTTGATTGGAGTTTTGAAAGGAACAAGCTTGCCTTGGGTGGAGTTTGGGCGATATCCGCGGGCATTAACCCCGCCACATGTATGCATCGCATCACCTTGGAAGAAGGAGCTCGTCCAACGAGACGGACAAAGGAGGTTGAACCTGTGATATCGAGTAGTGAAGAAGGAGATCTACAAACTCCTTGGCGAAGGCCTCATCTTTCCTGTCGCCGATAGTGAATGGGTGAGCCCCGTGCATGTAGTGCCAAAGAAGGGGGGCATTACTGTTACTGAAAATAGCAAGGGGGAGTTGGTGCCAGTCCGAGCCACCACGGGATGGCGCATGTGCATTGACTACCGAAAATTGAATGCCGCCACCAAAAAGGATCATTTCCCTCTACCCTTCATTGATCAAATGCTTGATAGGTTAGCCGGACACGATTTTTATTGTTTTCTTGACGGCTTGTCTGGATATTATCAGGTTGCCATAGCTCCGGAAGATCAATCCAAGACGGCGTTCACGAGCCCGCATGGGACATTTGCTTACCGCCGTATGCCGTTTGGTCTTTGCAATGCACCTGGAACCTTCCAACGGTGCATGATGTCCATCTTTTCAGAAATGATCGGCGACTACATGGAGGTATTTATGGATGACTTTTCTGTGTTTGGCTCCTCATTTGATGACTGTTTAGCTAAGATTGATCATGTGCTTAATAGATGTGTAGAGTCGTTTGACTTTAAGTTGGGAGTAAGAGTCATTTCATGGTTAAAAGTGGTATAGTACTCGGGCACTTGGTTTCACATGATGGGATTGAGGTGGATAGGGCCAAAATCGATGT
Organism: Salvia rosmarinus; assembly: GCA_036937905.1. Classification (NCBI taxonomy): domain Eukaryota; kingdom Viridiplantae; phylum Streptophyta; class Magnoliopsida; order Lamiales; family Lamiaceae; genus Salvia; species Salvia rosmarinus. The sequence goes on from JAODLM010000344.1 coordinate 753,670, forward strand.
CATAGGGAAGTTGCCCCACCGCTGACGTTAAGGGATTAGGAGTTTCTTAGGGCATGCTTGGCTTCTCTGGTAGGTTTATTAAGGATTTTCAAAATCTCTCAACCATTATGTCGCTTGCTTGCCCAAGGCGTGCCATTTGTGTTTAATAATGATTGTATGCATGCTTTCTCCGTGTTGAAAGAGAGTTGACTAGTGCCCCGTGGTTGTAGCTCCGAACCGGAATGAACACTTTGAGATTATGTGTGATGCTAGCAATCATCTTTGAGGGGCTGTTTAGAGCAGCGTGTTGATAAGATGCTCCGTGTAATTTACTATGCTAGTTCTACCTTGAATCATGCGCAGTGAATTACACGACAACCGAAAAGAAATGTTAGGCCGTTGTTTTGCTTTAGAAAAATTTAGTTCATATATCATAGGTTCTAAAGTGATTGTTCACGGTGACCATCTTTGCTTTAAGGTACTTGTTAACTAAACCTCAAGCTAAGCTGGGTTGATCCGTTGGGTTCTTCTCCTTCAAGAATTCGATTTGGAGATTAAGGATAGGAAAGGTAGTGAGAATTGTGTGGCTGATCATTTGTCTCGTCTTCAATCACCGAGTGTTAAACTTTTGCATGAGACTGTTGCTAATGATTTTCCTTATGAAAATGCTTTTTCGGTCTCATCTTCCCCGTGGTTCGCTGACATTGTGAATTATCTTGCTTGTGGGAGATGAGACTGGTCTAACCTTCGTGAAAGGCGTTTTCTAACCTTGTGCGACAATATTTACGGATGAGCCATATCTGTTCAAATTCGGGAAGGATGATGTGATCCGTCGATGTGTGCCCGAGGAAGAGCAATTTCAAGTGTTGGAAAGATGCCACAATGGTGATTATGGAGGGCATTTCGGCGGACAAAAGACTGCGTTCAAGGTCCTCCAATCGGGATTCTACTGGCCATCATTGTTCAAAGACGCCCAAGCGTTCTACCGTGCTTGTGATCGATGCCAACGCACGGGATCTATAGGTGTTCGGAATGAGATGCCCCTCAACAATATTCTTGTGGTAGAAATTTTCGATGTGTGGGGAATCGATTTCATGGGACCCTTCCTAAATCTTCGGTTTTGAATATATTACGCTTGCCGTTGACTCGTGTCCAGTGGGTCGAGGCTATCCCACTAGGACATGCGATTCTTACATCGTTTTGAAGTTTGTGCAGGAGAATATACTGTGCAGATTTGGTTTTCCCAAAGCAATCATTAGTGATGGAGGAAAGCATTTTTGCAACAAGTTGTTCGAGAAGTTGATGAAGAAGAGTGGAATTAACCACAAGGTGGCAACGCCTACCACCCACGAGACATCGGGACAAGCGAGACTAGTAATCGACAAATCAAGGGGATCTTAGAGAAAATGGTACAACCTTCTCGGAAGGATTGGTCCACCAAACTACCCGATGCACTATGGGCGTACCGCACCGCATACAAAAGCATTCTTGGAATGAGTCCCTATCGTATGGTGTTTGGGAAGGCGTGTCATCTTCCGGTGGAGATCGAGCACAAGGCCTTGTGGGCAATAAAAACCATTTCTTTGGAGATGCAAGATGCTTCAAAACGCCGGATGTTACAACTCTCGGAGCTTGAAGAATTACGTAATGAGGCATATGACAATGCTCGAATTTACAAAGAAAAAGTGAAGGCCATCCACGACAAACATATAGTGCACAAGGATTTGAAGCCCGGTATGAAGGTTTTATTGTTTAATTCCGGTGAAGCTTTTCCCGAAAATTGAAGTCTCGTTGGAGTGGCCGTTTATCATCCAAGAAGTGAAGCCGTATGGTTCGGTTGTGCTCGATAAAGAAGGATCGACGAATCGTTAAGGTCGATAGTCAACGAGTAAAGCTCTATGTAGAAGGGGTCCGACCTCGCTACGGTGGAATCTATTTCGTTCTTGATCCTTGATCATCAAGTTTGTCAAGCTAATGACAATGGCGAGCGCTTAGGGAAGCAACCCGTTCCTTCGTTGTTTTCGTGCTTTCCTTTGTTTTTTGTTTTGTTCTTTTGTTTGCGTGTTTATTTCGTTTTTGGTGTATGTGGTGCGAGAATGAATGTAAAAGTAAGCGACAAATTCCATCGTGGAGGTACCCGGTAGCCGGACGCCTGACGCGGGGCCGGACGCGGGTTGATAAATTTGAGGACGGTAGTGGCACCCCGGCACGGACGCGACGGCGCCGGACGCGGGTTAATAAATTTGGGAACAATGAAGTCACCCCCAGCCGGGACCGGACGCGGGCGGGTTGATAAATTGGGAGCAATGAGTCACCCCAGTGGGCCTTGACGACGGGGCGGGTGATATCATTGTTTGGGCGATGGTGACCCGGTACGACGCAGATGAAACCGGCCGTGGGTCCATTCTTTTTTTTATTAAAAAAAAAAAAAAAAAAAAAAAAAATAAAATATAATATATATATATATATATATATATATATATATATATATATATGTGTTTAGGGTTTCATTCTTTTTATTTCACGCCTTACTCCTCGCTCATGTTTCTTCTCTCCTCCGTCGCCCGGCTTCGTCTCTCGCCTCGCTCGGTCCGGCGCCTCGCTCCATTCAGCTCATAGCTCGGTCCGGCGCCTTATCTCCAACCGGCGCCGCTCATTCCATCCGTCCGACGACTAACCTCCGTCAGGCGGCAACGCACCTCCGCCCGCGTCTTTCCGTCCGACAACTCGCCTCATCGTCCGACGACTCACTTCGCCAGTACAACACACACGTCTTACGCCCTTAGCGCCTCGCCTCGCTCCGTCCGTGACGCACGCCCTAATCCAGCGTCTTTTTCACTTTCAGCCACACTCGCCTCCGTCCGGAGACGCTGTCCGTCCGGCGACTCATTATTCGGCTCACTCATCCGTCTGATGCCCTATTACACACAATTGATATGGTTCGCACTAAAATGCACTGGATCCACCTCTCGCCATCCTCAAGCCGATGATGTTCGATGGAGGAACAACAGAGGAGGATATTAGCGTTATGTACTACGCCACCTTTCCAATTTATAATGCGGTGGAAGGTACACTATCGTCGCTTTGCATTTAAAATCACACCTCGCGTCAATTCAACCGCAATTGATGCAAAGTCTGATCTTGAGGATAGGGTAAAGTATTTGAAAAATTTGGGTTTGCTACAATATGCATTGATGGACTTACGGTTATACCCATTGTTGCTTGAATTCTATTGCACGATGTGTATTGATGATGAATCGATTCTTTGTCTTGTAAATGCATTGGGGCAAGAGTATGTTATAACGCCGTATTATGAAGGGGTTTTGGTTTCAGACTTACGGTGCGTGGTGTGCGAATTCTTTCAATGTTAGAGAGGCACGGAAAGAGCTATCGAGATTTAATAACTGGTCATCAGTCGAATGCCGAGTGGGTTTATCGAGGATGAAGCTTTGGCGATGGTCCACAAGTTCATAGCTTTCAATGTTTTTGAAATGAGCAGGCAAATAAGGTGAATCTTCTTTGAAGTCTTCCCTAACATGTCTTGTAAAGAAGATGAAGATTTCGCCTATATACTTTATTTGGGACCACTTTCAACTGATCCAGCGGCGCAAGAAATGTAGGCCAACCCTATGCCAAATCCCTACTTGTGCAGTGAGCTTAAGGATCATAAATAACGATGGACGACCGGTTCGGGCCAAGATCATATCGACCTAAGATGATTGATCTTAGTGAGTGCGGCGCTCCTTTGCCTACAACGAGACTACTCTGGTACCTCGGCGCCGGAGGTGCGTGAAGCGATATATGTTGGCACGATGCGCGGCCCAAGAAGTCGAGGCGCCCCAGCGGCGGTGCGGGACCATCACATGCACTCTGGGGTGATATGATCATCTATGATACCACCGTACCATCGAGATGAAGACCGTGACCAGCGAGGCGGATCTGAGGAGGATCTGAGCCCCTTGTGGCGACAGATCCTAATCGGCCGCGGTTCCTTCCCGAAGAATACGCGCCGGGCGGTATAGTTCTTTTCGTGAGGAGTTTGGTCGGTTTAGGAATGAATTAGTAGCCTTTGGACGAGTTCCGTCGAGACATAAGTTCTCGGTTTGATCGGCAAAATCAGCGTCTTGACGCGAGAATCAATTATAGCACGAGCAAAACCAGTACCGGAGCACATACAACCAACAGATGATTGAGCGAGAATCGGTGCATGGCGCCTCGAAGCCCGGTGGAACACACGGACTACCTTTCATGGCGCTCTCCTCCACCATTGCCCGGACCATAGTGATTCTTCACTATTGGGCGTTTATGTTTTCCTTTTGTTTGTTTTTGTTCGTTTCCTTTTTCGTTGTTTTGCTTCTCTCATTTTCTGTTTTTTGTAGGCCTTGTCTTTTGTTGCTTCCCCGTTGTTCGTTCGTCGCCTTGAAGTCTCCTCCGCCTTTCTCTAATATTTTATATCTGATGAGGTCCTTTTGCTTTTTAAGTGTGGGGGTTTTCTATCTTTGTTGTGTTTTGTCGTTTCTTAACTTTTGTTGGATTAGAGGCGATTTTATCTTCTTGAAATCAATGGTGTATGAAGAATTATGCCTTAAAGTTGAATTAATTGCGTTTTGATCGAATTTCTTTGCATCTTGGTATATGGTTTTTAGTTTAATGAAACTTAGATGTCAATTTGAGCGTGGGACATAATTAGAAAGGCGTGTTTAGACAAGGTGTGTGATCGGATGTCATTTGCTTAGTAAATGGAACCCGTCTCTTGTATGATCTTTCGAAAAAAAGTGGACAATAAAAAAAAAAAAAAGAAAAGAAAAGAAAAGAAAATATGTCGTTCTTGTGAAATAAGTGGACTTAAAATTGAATAAGGGCTCTACCCTCTTGCTTGTGTTGTCTCGAATGGAGACTCTTTGCTATGGTATAGATATCTACGTTAGGATACTCGAGTGTACAACGAAGGTTCCACCTAACGATTATTGTCCTATAATGGTTTTAAGTTCCACGTGTTCTTATTTGTTGTTGTCATTTGAGATATCTTACATGAAAGGAACCATATAAGTTGTATATTGATTTACGAAATCATGTTGAGTCGAAGCTGACTATTCTATGATAAGTCACATGTTTGGATTGATAAATGAGGATCATTGTATTGAGAACTATATTATTGAGATGCATTGAAGGGATGTGAATATGTGATTGATTCTATTTGAAGTATTGATTCTATGTGTACCATTCCTTTCAAGAAACTAAGATTTGCTCGAGGACAAGCAAAGAGTTAAGTGTGGGGGTGTTGTTTCGCATGTTTTTGTTTTGTTTTTCTTTGTTTTGTTGTCGTCGTTTTGATTCCTTTCTGGTTATATTTGAATATCTTTTTATTGGAATCATGTTCGTTGGTGTTTTGTGTAGGGTAGGATTGCGTTGAGCTTTTGTTGCCGAAGCGCAGCGCCGCGGACTCGGCGTGTGGCTGGGTCTTGTGTGCGCGCCTCGCTTGAAGGAAAGCGCGCCGGCGTTCGTTCGTCGGCGCTAGGCATGCCTCGAGAGCATTCGCGTCCGCGCCTCGTCTCCGTCCGTGGGTTGCGTTCGCAAGATTGGCCGAGTCCTTGCGTCCGGCGCCTCATCGCGTCCGGCCAGTGCCTATTAATTTTTCATCGAGGCTCGGCAGTCCGCGCCTCATTGGTTCGTTGGCTAGCCGATCAGAGCTTCAGCGTCCGTGCGCTTGGAATGAGTCCGTATTGGGGTTCTAGTTCTTGACGCCGCGTCCGGTACTGGGATCGCGTCCGGCCTGCGCGTTAATTTTGGGCGATATATATCGTTTTCAACGAAAACCCTACCTTTTATTATTTTTCCTTTGGCCGTCTTTAGGGTTTTCGAGAGTACGAGAGATTTACAATTCTTTTCTTTCCATTGCTTTTCCTTCTCTTTTCTTTTGATCGATTCAAGAATATTATACGGATATTGGATTCGGACCAGAAGTTTACATTATCTATTCCATCGTTTGATGGTTCGTAAGTTTCTTCTATTGCTTTATTAGTTAATCGTTTAGTATTTTATTATTATTGATTTCTTCGTTGGATTATGATTTATTTTGATATTTGTCCGAGTAATCTTGTCTTCGTTCAATTATTTTAGATTCATGCCTAGGGTTTATAATTTCAATTTCATGTTCTTTGATTTAGGGTTTAATTCTTGCTTAGATAATTTATCCTTTATCAATTTACGCCTAGTTAATTAGTCTTTCTTTCGTTAATAATTTCTTGCCTAGGTAATCTATCAACCCTTTTGAGAGTAGAGTGTTTAGGATTTTAATTGTTTTTGTGTTGCAACTTAGTAGCATACATTAAGTTTTCCTTGAGAGGCGACTAGGGTTAGCTTTCCTATTACAACACCTCGTTCGATTGTGAGTCGATTAAGAGTATACTTTTAGTTGAAACATACTCCTTTAGTTGTGTAAAGGCGGTATGGTGCTCTTCCTCGAGGCGGTCAGGGCTCTCCTCAAGATTTTGAAAAAGGAGTTGTTTCTCGTGACCGGGATAGGAACCTCTTGAGGCGGCTAAGCATTCAGCGGTTGTGGATTTCACGAATTGTTTTGGCACTTGCATGTCAGTATCGTCTTCACCTTGGTGGGATTAGCCTTCAACCTTCTTGAGAAACCCGACATCTAAGAATTTCCCGTTTTACCACGAGCGTGCACTTTTGAGGATTGAGCTTGGGGTTGGCCGACACGAGGCTGGAGGATAGTTTGAGATCCTCGGCACAACTTTCTATTTTTTGCTTTTGACCACGATGTCGTTGGCGTAGACCTCGGCGATCTTTCCTATGTGGTCTTTGAATATTGCGTCCACCATTCGTTGGTAGGTAGCTCAAGCGTTTTCAATCAAAAGGCATTTTTCGGTGTCGAAGGCACGAAGTCGATGATTAATGCCGTTTTGGAGCATCTTCCTTGCTCATCAAGACTTGGTGGTATCCCTATATAGTTCAAGCGAAGATCTCATGGCCCGCTAATACCTCCACCTTCTTATCAATATCGGGGAGGATATGATCCTTTGGGCGGTGTTTATTCGAGATCGGTATAGTCGACACATGCGCCACCCCTCTTGGCTTTGAACTATGGCGGGATTAGCCATCGAGTTGGGTACTTGACCTCAAGCAGGATCTTGGCTTCACAGGTTGGGTCACCTCGTCCTGTCGCCTTCTGCGCTCTGCGCCGCAAACACCTCTTCTTTTGTCGAATTGGTTTGGTAGCGGATCGATGTTGAGTGGATGAGTGATGAGCTGGGTGACACTCATGTCATGTCAGTGGTGACCATGTGAACACGTCTCTGTATTCCCTCGAAGTTGTATAACATGTTGTCGAATGTCGGTGGGACCACAGGTGCCGACCTTGGCGACCTTGGAGGATCGTCGTCATATAATTGGAGGTCGTCGGTCATATCATCTCGGTGACAACCGAGGGTTACGTAATTGCTGGGCACGAGGTAAGGCCCGTCTTGGGTTGAGATCCTCGGACATTCCTTCGCCTTTGCTTGATCACCTTGGATACTTAATACTCTGCGGGTGGGTATCTTGATGGTGAGGTGGTAGACCCGAGCGACGACCTTGGTGGCATAGAGCCGGTCTCTTAGGGATGATGTTATACGGAGGGAACCTTGAAAAGGAAGAAGCTGAATGGCTTTGGTGATCGACACAGGAGCACGTCCTACAGTGGCCGGAAGGGTGATGATGCCTTCTGGTTGTATCGCCTCCTGAGTGAAGCTCCGTAGTTTAGATGGTGCTAGATAAATGTGAATTCCTCCGACCTCGAGTTTGTCTAAGCAACTTTGGAAGATGATGCTGACAGAGGCACCGATGTCGATGTAGACCATGTGGACGTTTTTATTACCCACCACTGCTTGTATGGTAATAGCATCTTGATGGGGCATGATCTTGGGTACCGGGTCGTTGTTGGAAAACACGATGCTCTCATTGTCTCGAAGTCGTTTATTTTTTGGCTCCTCGGGGATCGATCTCCGAGCTTCGGTTCTCAATGATAACCTCACCGCACCCACAGGAAGTCCGGTGATGGCGTAGACTTGTTCCATTGCGTGGGGTGAGCCGTCGTCCTCGTCATCGTCGAGTGCATCATCTTGAGGTCATCACAATTGTTGCCACCTCCGTTTTTCCTTTGCACTTCTTGCTTCCCGACTCGGTTGTGGTGCGGTCGAGGTATTTCTTAAGCATCCTCTTTTACGAGCTCGTCTATCTCGGTGCTCGAGTTACGTAGTCGTCGGTATTGTGACCATACCCACGGTGGTAGTCACAATACTTGTCCTCGACCTTTTCTTGGATCCTCCTTTCATGGGAGGCGGTTTGGGAAGAGCTCGGTGTGGAGTTGAATATCTCCGCCCTTGACTTGAGCAGATTATGCATGTTGTTGCGAGTTGGCGAGATCGATCTAGACTCCATTGGGCCTTTTTGATTACATCGAAGGCACTTGACGATCGGTCTCTCTTCGCCAATCATCCGACCTTTTCTTCTCGATTTTACGCTCGTCCATGTCTCTCTCTTTTACGATCCGACTCGTCCCCTTTAACATAGTTATCCACCAAGGTCGAAGGCTACCGCGTCTTGGTTTCTCCTGGTGATTTCTTTGTTTAGTCGCCCGGTCGGATCTATTTTGAATACATTGATGATGTAGAGGTCATTGCTCTCATCGATCTTGAGGGATTCTTTGATGAACCTTGAGACGAAGTTTGACATTGTCTCGTCTCATCCTTGACGGATGGTGAGTAGGTCGGATGAAGGTTGCTGAGGTGGCAACTTTTGATAAAAGCGCCACTTGAATTGATCCATGAGATCTCTGAAGCTATGTATGCTGTTTTGGCGAAGTGAGGTGAACCAACGTCGGGCGTTGGAGACTAGCACCTCGGGAAGATCTTGCATGTGAAAATCTTCCATCCACGATTTGCCGTGTTAGTAGTATAGGCAAAAAGAAATCGAGGATCTCCCGGTTTGTCATAGCGGCGATGTTGGGTGCTCGATATCACTGCGGTAGGGGTGTATCCCAGTTTCTCGGAAAAAGGAGATGATTCGTCCATGTAGGTGAATCCACGGGTTCGTTGCCGTCCTCCCGGGAGGTGGGAGACCGATAGCGGCGTCTATCGTCTCTCGATGAGGATCGACTCGTCTTTCCTCTCTTTGGTCCCGTTCGACGCGTGGGCGTGTCTGGCGAGCGACTTGGCAATTATGCGGTGACTAACCAGCGGTGTGGGGTGAATAGTTATGGGCGGCTTGCGGGTGATCGACTTGGGCATCATGCCGGGTGATCGTCCTCGGCTATCTCGGCGAGGTGAGCGATCCTCGGCTATTCGGAGAGGTGGCGACTCAGGCGCCGTGATTGCCAAACGGGTGTTCTATTTGTGGTTATATATCTGAGCTGTGAAAATTGTGGCCCGATTTTGGTTCCAATTTGGGTTCAGTGGATCGTGGATCTTGGTCTTTGGGCTTGTTAGTGGGCTTGCTTCGTGGGCTGGTTCGTGGCCCATTGCGGTATATTTTGGATCAATGTTTGATCGAGCGAAAGATGGAGTTGATGCGAGGCCCAACTCGTGTGGCCCAATCCGTTGGGCTGCTGTGCGCGAAGAGGCGTCCGGATCGTCCAATGAACATGACGACGCGTTGTCGAGTTAAATCGTGGCGTCGGTAGCGTCCGACATGATGGCTCTGCGGGAATGTGGGTGTAACTCCCACCTTGTCTCTAGAAACCGCGCGTAACCCATGTGCACTCAATGGGGACATAACCGTAACACGACATCAATGCGGTGTTGACTCGGCATCTCCCATGAGGGGCAGCCTATAAATAGGACATGTCTCCCAGCGCAAACCACCTACTATCAACTGCATACCGGCATACTCTGCATACTTAAGCTCATGTCAAGCTCATCCTCGCCTCCGTCGATTCGTTGGAACTCGTTGGTCTCTGGTGTTGCCACCGAGACCTACCGTTTTATCTTTGGGGACGATCGCGGAAACCGAGAGCACTACTGGGCGTATCTCGTCTTCGGAAAGAGGCCTCCTCGACTCGGCATCATTCTACGGTTTATAGTTTCATTTGTTTTATAATACAGTTTAGTTCATTGTTAGTTTGATCTTCTCTACCTTTACATTTCGAGTTATGTCCTTGGCAAGTTACGTACTATTTTATACGTTTTCCAACAAATTTAAAGTAATCAATTCTAACAACTAACTAAGAGGGTGTTTGGTTAAACTTATAAGCTCTTAAAGCAGTTTATAAGTTGTTTAGGAGTTTAGGAACTCATGCAAAGTGTTTGGCAAATGAGCTCTAAATAGCTTATAAGCTACGAAAATAAGCTCGATAGCTTATAAGCTCCTCTAAAAATAAGTAGTTCAACCCAACTTATTTTTTATAAGTTTATAAGTAACATTGAATTTACCAAAATAACTTTACTACGATTCGTTATTTTCTATATATACTACTATCGACTTCATATCTCGTCGATTTCTCTCTACAACTATGATTTTCTCTCTAACTCATGATTCTTTCTCTAGCTTGTAAGCTCAATTATCAAACACTTTGACAACTTATAAACTCTTCAAACATTATGTCTTATAAGCTCTTGAAACATCTTATAAACACGGAGCTTGTAAGCTCTTTAAAATAAGCAGTCGAACACCTCTAAATTTGATGAACAAATTGGGAAAGCTTAAAGATAAAACTATCATGGAGGTTAGATTCACGTGGCTAAATTATTGGACTTCACTTTACTTAAGCAATTCTAGTTCAGTGCTCTCCGAACCGTGCGAAAAGGTTTCTCTTCACGGCTCACAAACTTGATCTTCAAAGGACTTAATTTATCCGTGTATCGCAATATTAGTACTAGCCTGAATTCCCCAAAAGCTCATAGGGTTTGAGACTTAGCACAATTTCTCAAACCTCTCGACTATTGAAATTGTGCATTGTATGTTTCACTTTCTACCCTCAAGTCCAGTTTAACGAATTAAACATTCTTAAAAGAGACAATCAATCAATCAATTAAAATAACACTAAGAAGACAAAAGAAATAAAGCCTTAAATAGAGCCTGTAAATTCGTCCCTGTGAGGCCTAGTTTAGCTGGGCCTAGTTTGGTGGTGTTTAATTAATACATGTTATAGTTTCTAGACAACTATCAGATACTAAGTGATAATTATAATTATATAATTATAATTACTAGATTTATTAGATATGCTCAAAGCAAGATAAATACTAGTGAAGAAAGAAAATCATCAAGTCCAACACTAATGTGATTTCCGAAAATACTAGGAGAAATAGCGAGGATAATTTTAATGTTCTTTGTGGTATTGTCCATCCAACATCGAAGTTCAAGTGTCAGAATACAGTTCAGAAGATCAAAATTGGAGTCTCAGTTCAACGACTTTTGTCAGAAATTAGAAGGTAAACATGAGAAAATATCTACGTGTTGTAGTTAATTATATAGGAGCATGCTAGAAATATAATCAGTATATGGTTAATTAAGTATCCAAGACAGATCATCGAGTGTCACGTCCCAAATCCCGAGGGATGGCATGGATGTCTGGGTATGACAAGGGGTGGGAAATAAGAAGCGGGAAAGAAAATGGAAACTATACATACATATAAGGTTCATTTTCTTACCAAAAATTGGGGACCTCCACTATAATAAGATAAATCGAAAAGCGAAAGCGAGGTTGGTGACCAGCTCCACTCATGAGGTCGTTATTGTCTCGACTACTACATGAGGGCTTTGACCAAGCATCCAAGAGAGACTGACTACTCGTACTCTCCATCAAAAATCAATAAAGAAAACGATAGACAAATAAAAAAAACTAACTGAACTTAAAATACTTTAATATAAAGAAACGTAGCATACTTAAAACAAAAATAGAGAACAACCAATCCACCTCAGCCGCTCATCACGTCCGTCCTTTAGTACCTGAAATTATTTGAAAAGATTTTGGGTTGAAATACTAGCGCTTGAGTGGATCATGCATTTTAAATTGTTCATATAAAAAGACGAAGAAAGTCCATGTCATATGGTAAAAATAGAAGGTTTTAAAACATAAATCCGCTTCTATGAAACCAAAATATTTTACTTGGGATTCATTAGTACTTTCTATTGTTACTCTAAGCTATTTGATCTCTGGGACAAATCACACTTCGAGATCACATTTAACATAACCCAAGTAAAAATGTGGGATGAACCACACTTTGAGATCAATCAAGGTGGGCAATGGGCGAGAACCGGAGCTGCATCATATGTCGATGCGCTGGTGAGGATCATAATACCCCACATTCACATGTGATTAGCTCTTAATTAAGAGCTTATGAGAAGGCATTGCGTCCTTAAGAAAGAGTTGTTTAAGCTAGAAGCTTTTATGATAAGCTTGAGTCGATAAGATAAATTTGAGATCGATTCGAGATAGAACCTAAGATAAGATTCTTAGGTCTTGTTACTAATAATAAGACTTAGATTTCAAGAGTTTTGAGGCGATAAATATGTGTTTATAGAAGTTTTGAACCTAAAGTCTTGATTTCAAAGTTTTGTCCTTATTACATCGTTTGTCGTATGAACCCTAATCGTCGTTGAATGTCCAAAATGGTTTTGAAGCCAAAATGTTTTATAATCAAATTTTGATGTTTATAATATGTTATTAGAGTTTTAAAAGAGAATTTCAAGTAGAGAGCATTTTATCAGAAATTGAGTTTTGAAATCAGAACGATATGGATTAATAGCATGCATTTATAACATTGGTATTATTTATAGAAAAGTGTATATTTTTGTAATTGACTAGAACATGATTATTCATCATATTTTAAAGAAAATGAAAAATGGAGAATTTTATAGAATTCTCTAGAAAAATGGTGAATTTTCCACCACATTAAAGAAAATGAAAAATAAAATAAAAATTGTGGTTTATATATATACATTACCATTTATTTTCTCTTTATTTTCTTCACATTTTAGTGCAACACACACACTACACACACTAAATTTTTGAAATTTCAAGCTCCAAATTCTAAGGATCAATAGTTGAATTTTCCATCCGTCTTCGAATCGAGGTATAATTATATCTCTAGAACATATCTATGGTTTGAAAATTTTAAAATTTCGAACTTATGAGCATGTTGTAATTTTCGATCATATTGAGAATTCTGAAGGGGATATGTTGTTGTTTGAATAATTCTTGATTCTATGTTCGGTTCATCGCCGACGAGTTGTTTAACGTTGAAATTTTAAGCATATGTTTATTCTTTGAAATTTTGATGAAATTTTCAAAAATCATGGGGCTTTGATCTTGAATATATGATGTTGATATGTTGGAATTGCCTTCATATATGTGTTATTGGATAGATATAAACATGTTTTGAGCAAGAAAAACATTTGAAATTGAACCTATGTTGAAACCCTCATTTGGCCGAAACTTTGAACCCATGTAATGTTGGGTTTTTGATTTTATTTAATCAATTTGAGTTCATATTTAGATTCTTCGATATGAATGTAGCCTAAAATGATTTATTCGGATTTTTCGGCCGACGTATTCGAAAATTGAAAAATTTTAGTTTGATGTCAAGTTTGAGTTTTCAATGCTAAAGCTTTGATCTTAGAGTTTTGATGGTTGATTAGTGATATTTGTCGATAGTTGTGCATATATAGAGGTTCGTCTAAGGTAGACGACGTCTTGTACAATTTTTGACGTCAGACATAAGCTATATCTTAAGGGGTCGTTAGGTTTTTGGTGAAGGTTGGATGGTTCAAGTTTGAATTTTCCATGCTCGTTTAGACATATGAGGCTTGCTAAGTCTTGTTATATGTTTAAGACGTTAGAGGATGCAATGACCCGAATGTTTATAGACCATAGCGTCTTGTGTATTGAGAAAATATAGTCGTATAGACGACTAAGATAAGTTATGTTCTTGTATGGTTCTTGATAGGCTTTTATGCCGTTTTATGTGGATTGATGGACCAAGTGAGAAGAAGAAAGATATGAAAGACAAAAATACGATCGTCGGTGGTATCGCCGGTGGGTATATAAGTATTTTCTATAATGATATGCTATGGTTTTATATATTTTCAAAATGATATGATATGCATTTATTTGCAAAGTTTCAAAGTTGAATGACTTTCCTGTTTTGAGCATGAGCACGATGCATTACCTATCCACAAAATGAAAGAAAGAAAGAATATTACCGGCGTCGGGTATGTTATGGACCTTGGTCGAGGTGTGTTTGAGGAGGAGGCTTACTCCTCGGATCAACACAATGAAAGTCCGTGGATATGGGAAGGAAAAGTTATCGGTCGACATGAGAACATGCATATGCATACTTTATGATGATCTATGAAATGAAAGTAAGTAAGTGTTTATTCGATGCATGCACGAGTTATTTCATTAAAACATACATGCGTTGCTAATGTTATGGCAAGTCGATCATATAGCACTAAGGGTAATGTTTTATGTTTTCGTATACCCACTGAGTGCATTTTATATTCACGCCTACGCATGTATTTCTAAGCGTGCGGGTTGAGCTCGAGAGGATCTTTGGAATCGAATCTTGTGAAAAGCTTCTCTAGATGATACATTGTTGAGGTTATTCATTTGATGTTAATATGTTTTGTTGCCACAGGTTTTATGTCCTCATACATAATTCTCAACCACACTTCTCGTTGCCAAACTTTGGCGTTCACCTTTAGAGTTTTCGATACCTTGAATTGATCATAATCGTGGCGATAGTCTTTATTTTGTTGTTATGGTCTCGGCATCGTTGTTCGTTGCCGACTTGCTATGAACATGGATTCATTGAAATGCCTCTATAAACAAGTTTACTTGAAAATTTATAATTGTTTTGTTAGATCAGATAAGGTTTATATCAAATATTGGAAACATTGTTGAACCATGCTTTGAAGCGTCGATAAGTTCTCAATGTTGTAAAGTTTGCTTGAAGATGTACATCCTTGATATTGGTTATTCGTTGTGATTATTTGTCTTCGACCGTAGTTCTTTTTCACTCAATTCTTCATTGTGATTTGAAAACCTAGAATCAACCTTTGTCAAACTTATTTCACTTCTTTGAAACATAAAGCTTTGATTGTTTCATGATGAAAGTTAAGGTCACACATTGCTATAAACGTTTAATTCTTTCATGACAAAGCTTGAGGTCAAATATTGCTATTGATATGAATTATTGGTTATATTTGATGTCGTCGATTACCAGAATTTCCTTCTTAACCCCAAGTCATGGATTATTGGTCATATTTGTGGTTATCGATTACCAGAATTTCTTTCTTAACCCAAGTCATGGCCTAATTACTTGACTAATTACTTGGTTAAGTAGTCGGGCTGTGACAGGATCAATCCACGTCAGTACGAACTTGTGTATACAAGCCTTAGTAAGTGTGTTAGACTTAAGAGCTACAATGTCTTAATAGATTGCATCAAACATATAGAGATGTGTAAAAGTATTTTCATGGATATTTAATATTTTCTTTTGAAACATCAGAGCTTAATAACTCAAAATATGGACTCAAAATATAAGCCACCTTAACCTTCGACTGATCATTTTACTCAACCTGTGTATCCTCGTAATCTTCTAACCTTAGATCTCATTTAACAAGATTCCTACGTAACAACTTTTAAGCTTAGATCCGGTCCCACAACTCCACGGATCCGTAAATCACGTAAAATATGAAAATTAGGATTTTCTCCCACTTTCCACTCAATTCCATGACATCTGGTTTCCAGAAAAATATGATGTAGAAGGGAAAGTTGTTCAGAACAACCATCCCTACAAATCAGTGCATTTTAAAAATACATACATGGGGACTCATGTGTTTCGCATGCAATAATCATAACAAAGTTCATGATTATCCTCTTTTTCTAGTAGATCCATAAATCCATCAACCATCAAACTTTACTCGATAATTAACATACTCAAAGTACAACATGTATGCATGATTTTTGCAAATCAGGTTGCCCATACTATTTTAATATATTTAAAAATAGTAAAATTGTGATCAGACAACCTAGACATGCATCAAATGAAAATCTATTCAAACAACTTTATAGATCCGATGATCCATAACACAAAAGCATGAGAGCGAAGCTAAAAGATGGCCCGTTGGGTGGCAGCGGTTGCATGATTATTGCACACGGTTTGACGGTGTCGGGCACATTGTTCTTTGTCGGGACTTAAGGGCATTGTGTTCTCGCTATCAATTCTATAAAATAGATGAAAGCGAAATAAAGAAGGAGAAAAATAAAACCGAACTCTCCGGGAGGGTAAGTTGTGTTAGCTAGGCACCCATGGGGTCCACCCTCTTACCGTCCCTTGGCTCGTCGGCATCACTACCGCGTACCTTGGGCACATCGTTCACCACTCGTCTCTTAGTCAGCGCAAAGAGCCATTGAAAATAAACAAGAAAAGTAAAGGCCATAGGCCTCTGTTTGTAGTTTTGAAACTTCGCTTGTGCTGACGCATGTGTAATCTTGGCGCAATTAAGAGTGTGCTTGTGCAATCAGTATAACAAGCGATCGAAAAATACTTTAAAAATCATAACTTGATCATTTGAAATCTGTTTCAAAATTCAGAAACTATATACTCAATTTAAAAACTTCACAAAGACTATTCATTTGCAAAATTTAGAAATCATGTGAATTTTACATATGAAAAATAGATTTAAGCCGAACTCGGATCTCGTTCTAAGTTGAAAAAGTCCAACTTCTTCCAAACTTTATTAAAAATCTAATAAATATTTTAATAATATTCTCTGAAGAAAGCGGGTTGTTATATTGAGAAAAAGGAATCAACAATTTAGTTTGTAGTTTCCAATGAGTTGCATTATAATTAAATGTTATTCATTGTTAATCGTGGCTCGTGTTTCTATTGGGATACATAGGTTTGACATTGTAATCTTTTTCACCACGAGCTAATATGTGGTTAGATTAGATTTTCGATAATATTGTTATTGCTGTAAAATATATGTAAAACTCAAATAACAAGGCGAAAAAAGAGGCGAGAGAGGAAGCTACCTTCTAGAGCGCCTAAATCGGGCTTTTTGAAGCTAATGCTAGATAGCCTTTCAAGGCGTGAGAACTCTCTTCTATGGCTCTTATTTCTCCTCTATGAGACATCTGCTGGTCTTGGGACCAACTTCTTAATCAACTCGAGGCTCTCGTGACATAGCGAAGCTACCACCAAGGAACATACTTTAAGCGGCCTCTTGAAAGTGCCACCTTTAAGCACAATCTAGATCACCTGGTCTTGGAAGCCACACATAGAGCGTGAGTGCCATGCAGGTACTGGGTGAGCAACTGCTCGCACAGACGTGATAGGCATGTCAAAAAATGTATCAATGGAACTAAACACGTGCTCATGGCTCTACATCTTGCATGCGGTGTGGAAATCTAATTTTAACCATCTCTCGATGATCTATCTTGGATATTTAATTCACCATACATTGATTATATACATAGCATTGCCTATATAATTAATTGCAACACGTTGGTGTTTTCTCGTGTTTACACATGAATTTGCGGATAAGTAGGATCGAAGACTCGTGCTTTGATCTTACGGGTACATATCTTGTTTGCCAAAACTCAATCTTGAGTTAGAGCAATCTATGGAGAATCTTGCAAAATTTGCCTCCTTTTCTTTTCTATGTAATTTCAAAATTACAACAAGAAGAGTATATATTTACGATCTTCTCTCACCTTGCATTTATAATGCATCCTAGAATCCTATTAGGATAGGATATCTGCATATCTAATAAATACAATCATATCTTTTAAGATACACCACATCTAGAATAATATCATTTGATATATAATAATATCAGATATAACCTATCTATATATATGAGAATCAGAACAGAGTCTCAGTGAGACTCTACTATGTAAGGGATGAAATTCAACTGCGACACCGGGCGCGATGGGCGGCCAGGGATCAAATGCAAGGAATAAAGATAAGCCTCAAATGAAGTAATATCTTATGTTCGATCCGAACATAAATTAATTCATAAACATTCATTCATGCCACTAGAGAATAAATGTTGACTTATCCCTTTATTACAAAGTTGAATCGGTCTTGCACTTAGACTTCACAAATCCCGTATTTAAAATATCACCGTCCTTTAATTATTTATAGCGTTACGATGCTTAAAATAGTTAATCTCTTTAATACCTTAAGTAGTACCACTCAACCTTATTATTGTACTTGAGATAATTGACTGCGAGTTTAGTACAATAAACCTTTTGAAACTCCTTAAGGGGCGTCATCATCCTATCTGAATCGGTGACTCGTCTGAGATAACTAGCATGACATCAAACCTGTCACCACTCGAGATTGAAAGAATATTGGGATTGGGTTATCTCGTGTAACTAAGGGTGTGCATGGATCGAACCGAACCGATCGATTTCGGTCGGTTCGGTTTGATTTTTGAGGAAGTCGATTTTCGGTTCGGTTCAAAATTTTAATTAAAATCGATTATCGGTTTTACGTTTTAGATTTGATCATAACGAACCGAACGAAACTATTTTTATATATTTATATATTTTATATAATAATTAATTAATATTTTAATTAAATAATTAGGATAAAAATATGTTTATTTAGAAAATATATATATAATTTATATTTTGGTCGGTTTTTCGGTCCGACCGAAATCGATCGGTTTTTTCGATTCGGTTTTCGACCGGTCCAAAATTATAAATCGGTTCGATTCGGTTCAAAAAAATTCTTTTGGTTCGGTTTTTGGTTTTAAAAATTTCGGTCGGTCGGTCGAACATACCGACCGATGCACACCACTACATGTAACTCTCACCCATAACAAGTCAAAGTGATGGTCAACAACTCATATTCACCTAAAACCTTATCGAGGTTTAGATCAACGTAAAGTCACCAAGATCTAGGTTATTCACGATGGTCAGATAGAAGAACTCATCTCATTGTGATCCATCAATATGTCAGAGATGTACCGGTATAGACAAGAAACCAAATCAAGTCACTTCTTATCTATCATGACTATATGACAACTCGTCCTCAAGTTTTCTCTGTGATCCTTTTATATCTCATTAAGCAACCAACCATACAAACTTACGTGATCTTCTACATCTTGTATGATCTAACTTATATATGAGATAAAGGGACATACATGTGCAATCAGTAAACAATTCGGATATAAGATTGTAATAGTGATAACAGGAAACATTGTATATAAGCTCAACCAATCTGCTTCCAGTATACAAATCTAACATACGGGCTGCGGGGTAACCCGTTAGAAGAACGCGGCGGCGTGATGCTCACGGATGCGGCCCAGCGGTACAAGGATGGCGGAGATGTGCGACACTAGGATTCTAACCTAGCACGTGACCACCGTAGCTTGCATGTCGTGGATGTTTGACTCTTGCAATAGCATTGATGGATGTTTAAACATTGTGTGTGAGCATGTTTTATATGTTTACGTGGTTATAAAGTGTTATATGTGTGAGCATGTTTTAGACAACATCCTGGGTTTATCGCATTTTGAGCATGATTTAAGTATCAACTCGAGTAAAACTTTTCATGAAGTCCCTTCTTGGGTGTGATGTGATCTAGTTAAGGTCAAATAATTAATTTCATTTGTCAAAAGATTAAGTTAGACATGGAATGAAGTCAAATGACTAGGTATATAATCTATTGAGGGGTTTATGTTTAAACGTCTACATGCATGGCTTGCATGTGAGATTTTTGGCAATTAGAGGTTTCAATCAGTATTATTTCATCAAAATGTTATAATATTATTGTATAAACTTTATATGATTGTATGCTTATGTGTTTATCATTTTATTTTTGGATGTATCTCTTACGCAATAATAAATATTGTTGCGATCGTGAATGGGTCCGATTATATCGAGTAGAAATGACACATGGAATATATACTTATCGCGAAGAACATATATTTGTTTAAACTACTCCACATCTAGCACATCCAGCGATGAGGCGTGAAATGCATAAGAGATGACATAAGTCAAACAATATGACTAAGTGCTATGTAATGACTAAAATGTCATCTAACTTGCAGCTGCAAAATCACGAGATAGATGATGCAACTAATATCTGGTTGAACATCAAGGAGGCCTTCAGGGAGTCAGATAGAACTGTTCATTTCAATACAACGAGAGAGATATTTGTTGGATTTATATACTGAAACTAGTTTATGGCTAAACTTGTATACTAAAACCAGATAGAACTGAGCACGGGCAGTGGGTTCGAGGCAAACTCTGAATCTAGATATTTAAAACTTTCACATTACTAATAATTGGCTGAGCTTGTATACTGAAACCAGTTATTTAATACTTTCACATTACTAAAATTTGATTTGAACCTCTCTTTAGCTTAACACAAAGTCTACCGTGAAGGACATTCTTGTGAAAACCACATAATTGGAATTCTATATGGGGACTATACACATGGAGTACACCCTAATTGAGATTTAGGGTGTGGTCTTCATATGTCTTCACGTGGGAACATCCACGTCTTCACGTGAGAACGTCCACGTCCTCACGTGAGACCATCTCTTAGTTTCATTGAGTCATTATACTTTTATTGATTGATAAGTCTATCAATGAAAACTATTAGATGATATAATATTAATAAGACTTAAAACCTATATTGAACTAAATGATAGTCCGAGGGCCTAAATTACAACATAATGCTAAATGTTGAAAATATGTCTAAATGTTGAGAATGTGAAGGATCTAGAATCTACCTTGCTCCATACTTCCTCTTATAGGTAATATTATTTTCTATTCAGAGTTACGTACTCCTATTCACACATCTTTATTTATCTCACTAGTGTATATTTGTCAGATCAGTCTAATTGTATATAATTAATTTCTTCACTGTAATACATAGTAATCGATTCCACATTCATAAGTTAAGGAGAAACCATCAAACTCATAATTGTTTTATATTAATACGATCTACTTGATTTAGAGATCCATCATAAATTATTGTCGAGAACATTTGATCTTCCATCAATTAAACAAAAAACGCACACTCTAGTGCATCCAAACCCACATGAATTATAAATTAATAAATCCTAATTATGAGTTAATTAAAAACTTAAAAAATTTCTAATGCATTAATCAAATTTTGTTGGAAAAAATCTTATCTTAACTATGTATTTTAATTAGATCTCAATACCTGTTGATGATTGTCTTGCTGATGTAACTTTGTGTTGCTCACATGTTGGGGAGTTAGCCTTTTTGGTTACAGGTTCTAGTAGAAGAATTGTCAGTTTGGATAGGCTCAAGACTGATGGAGTTCAAGCGATCTTGAAGCGATCATCTTGATAGAATGTCGATGCCAGCGCAATTAAAGAGAAACACTGACTGAAGATTATGTACCGAAGACTGAAGTTAGGCAGACTGAAGACGGATGTACAACGATGCTGATGAATAGAGACACTAAAGAGTGAAGTCGAAGACTAAAGCCTGATGTCGAAAGGATGAAGATTGGGCGAAGACTATGGCGATCTTGAAAGCAAAAAGTCGGGAATATGACAAAGTGTCATATCGATGGTTTGGATAATAAAAATTGGAGGATGCAAGCGAAGCTAGCTACCATAAGTCAGGCTGGCGATCAATAGTCAAAATTGTGACAGTTAGTCAAAATGTCTATACTAGGTCAAGTAATGGATATAAAGTCAAAGTGACATTTTCTATGCAAAGTTGAAAGCATCATCTTGACTCGGGTTCTCAAGCGATAAAGGCGAGTCCGACATGCGAGATAAAAGGCGAAGTAGTCTCGTGGTCGACTGAAGTCGACATCTTGATAAAATACGGTCAGTCGGTGAAGAAACACGAAGATATTTAAGCGCGAGTGTTTGACACGCCACGTATCATATCGTATCGCAAAAGATCACGATATGCTAGATCATATTTTCGAGTTGCGAGCTATAGTATATGATGATGCGAGCTAACAGATGATAGAGTTGCGAGCCATAGTATCACGATATCCAATTAGGAGAATATCATCTACATAAAGTACAAGAAATATCACATCACCATTGACATCTAGGCAGTGCGCACAACTTTCATTTTGGCACTTACTAAATCCGTATGATCTAATAACTTCATCAAAGCGTAAGTTCCATGATAGGAAAGCTTGCTTAAATCCATAAATGGACTTCTTGAGCTTCCACACGAGATGCTCTTGTCTTTTCACATAACCTTGAGTTCTTTGCATATAGATGCCCCGTTCTTCAAGGTAACCATTAGAGCGACTTTGATATCCATTTGTCAAACCTCAAGGTTTAAGTGAGTTGTAATGGCAAGAAGTTTTGAATCCTAAATGGGTCACATGAGAGATTGAACCTAAAATCCGAATCGATAACCGAACAAAAACCGACTTCTTTGAATAATACAAACCGAACAAGTGGCGATTATTTTAAAATTGAGTAGGCGATCAAAATCTATCGATGCGATTAGTTTTTAGTTCGATTTTGGTGCTACACAACCCTACTTAGGGTTACCATATACCCTAAATTTTTTCACTTTATGCGCCAAATGCACATTTAGTGGATTAATTCTAACTTATAGGATCGACCACTGCGAAAATTTCCATTCAGATCCATAGGGTCAATCTTGGCTTTCATGCTCTTGACTAACATATTATCTCGTAGATTTTCATGATGTGACTTATCTATTTTTTGAAAACTTTATCCATCATAAGTTGGTAGCTTGATCCTGCATTCTACAAATTGAATGGCATACTGATGTAGTCATATGTTCCACAACAAACCTCAAAGGCAGCTTTTGGTATATCCTCTTGATCCATTTTAATCTGGTGTCCTTAATATGCATCCATAATTGACAACATTTCACATCCTGAGTGGAGTCTACCAACTTCTCAATTCTTGGCAAAATGTAATAATCTTTGGGACATGTCTTGTTAAGATCACAAAAATCTATGCACATGGGCACGTGCATGTGTTTTCCTTGGCTACCATTACTATATTTGATAACCATTATGAGAATTGTATATCTCAGATATGTCCTGCTTTCATCGATTTTCTTACTTTCTCTCGTATGACCTTGTCTTTCTCTTGTCCGAACAGTCTCAACTTTCGCTTGATAGGTCTGGTTTTGAATCTACATTCAGCGAATGTAGACTACATTAGTATCAACTTATGTCAAATCCATTAAACTGAAGGTAAATACGTCAGCATTGTTCCTCAAACATGTGATGTCTGCTTTCTACATCTAACATTTGTGTGCTAATACGTGTGATTAATCTAGTTTTCCTTGAATAACTCAATATTCATGAGTTCTTCCACAAGCTGCATCTGTGCAAAAAAGTTTCCTTGGTTAACTCAGTACGCTTTAGTTTTTTAACATCTGGTTCGTGACTTTGGTCAGATGTTGCACCTCTAGGGTTGACTCTTTTATGCTATTCTCCTTCTTTTATTGCTTACACGTAACACTTTTATGAAAACACCTCGTCTCCTATCATTTTGTCCAATGAAATCTTCTATTAGAAATTTCATCTTCATGTAGTATGTGGATACTACCGTTCGAAAGAGTTTAGAGTTGGTCGCCCTAATATGACATTATAAGCTAAAGGCGCGTCCACGACTAGGAATTGAGCTGGTGCGGCTATTCGTCTGATTCATTCTCCAAAGTAACCACGAGTTCGCGAGAACCCGAGGTCATACTACTTCTTATCTGAACCCATAAAGTGTTGTTGCCACGGGTTCCAATGTGAACTAGAGAACATCTGGTCATAGCATCCTCGAAGATGACATTGATAGCGAGTAGGAAATCAGATTTTAACCCTCTCCCAAGAATCTATATTGGATGTTTAATTCACCATACATTGATTTTATACCTAGCATGCACCTATATAATTAATTGCAACACGTTGGTGTTTTCTCATGTTCACATGCGAATTTGTCGGATAAAAGGAGGATCAAGACTCGTGCTTTGATCTTACGGGTATATCCGTTCGCCAAAACTCAATCTTGAGTGAGAGCAATCTATGGAAATCTTGCAAAAATTAACTTTCTTTCTCACACTTGGAAATCTCAAATATCACAATGAGCACAATATAATTTTGAAAATCTTTTAGCATTAGGTCTCTACGATTTTCTTTCACCTTATATTTATAATGCAACCCTAGAAACCTATTAGGATAGGATCTGCATATCTAATAAATATAATCATATTTTTCGAGATAGAGAGGATCGAGCGAGTCGGTGAGACTCTATGTAGGTGAGACGAAATTTAGCGATTCCAAGCCTTGATGGGCCAACCGAGGATCAAATGTAAGGAATAAAGATGGGCATCAAATAAATTAATTATCTTATGTTCGGTGAGAACATAAATTAATTCATAAACATTTATTCATGCCACTAGAGAATAAATCTTGACTTACCCTTTTATTTCGAAGTTGAGTCGGGCTTGCATTAGACTTCACGAATCCCTATTTAAGACATCATGCGTCCATTAATTATTTATAGCGTTACATTGCTTAAAATAATTAATCTCTTCAATTCATAAGTAGTACCACTCAACCTTATTATTGTACTTGAGATAACTCAACACTGTAGGGTTTAGTACAATAAACCTTTGAGCTCCTTAAGGGGATGCCATCGTCCTAAGCGGATACGGTGACTCGTCTGGTGGCTAGCATGACATCTGAAGCACAACCACCACCAAGATGGGGAGAATATTGGGTTATCTCATGTAACCTCACCCATAACAAGTCAGTGATGGTGAAACTCATATTCACGAAACCTTATCGAGATTTAGATCAATGTACGATCACGAGATCTAAGTTCTTCACGACGGTCGGATAGAAGAACTCTTCTCCTTGTGATCCATCAATACGTCGAGAGGCACTACTAGTATGAACAAGTAACCAAGTCAAGTCACTTCTTATCTATCACCGCATACCTATCGACAACTCGTCCTCAAGTTGTCTCGGATGTGATCCTTTTATATCTCATTAAGCTTGACCAATCATACAGACTTCCTGATCTTCTACACACTGTATGATCTAACTTATATATGGGATAAAGGGACATACCTATGCAATCAACTAAACAATTCAGATAGGAAATTGTAATAATGGTAACATGAATCATTGTATACAAGCTCGACCAAAGCGCTTCCGATTATACAAATCGACATATATTCTCTTGATATCATGAAAACTTCGTATTATGTCATATTATCTATGTTTGTCATTGTGATAAGTGCATCATCTATGGTCTAACTAAAACTCTATCATTCGAGGCTCGAAGAAATATTGGGTAAGTTCTATTCTTATCTATCTTCAAAACTGTATGGCCATTTCAAGCTTTTGCTACCATAACAAATGCTTTTCTAGCTCTATTCGAGTCTCCACAAGTAGGTTCTCCATCGATCATATTAATTAAACCTTTTTTCTTCTAAGGTTCTTCCAAACCTGCAAAATCTATTTTTGTTGTCTTCATTTCGCTTGTTTCATTGTTTATCGTATTCCATTCGAACGTATTATAAGTGCTATCCATAATCATTATGATATTTGCAGAACTTCTCCGGCTAGGGTTTCTGGCCCATCTTTGGCAGTTCTAGGGAAACAAAAACCTGGCTTTTCGTAGTTATTTCTAGTAGGGCTGCCAACTCTCTCGTGGGAGGAGTATCCGGTTCGAATCTCTCTAGTTTTCTTTTCTACAAGCCTTGGTTTCTCATCATTTCTTTCTTAGTTCTACCTTTGTTTCTTTGAGGTGCTTTGAGTGCCGTATTTTCTGCATCTTGTTCCAGAGTAACATACAGGTGTATAAATTTATCAGTTCAAGACAACAACACTTCCCGACTTTGGTGGCCTTTTTGATGCTTTCTTAAAATGAAGGACCATGCCTTAGGTTATAAGTAAAAATATCCACCTTTACCGTTGATCTTATATCTTATGAGTTAAGGACAATTGCATTGAATCGGTCAAATATGATCTTAACGTCTCCTCATTTTCTCGTATTATTGACCACAAGTGATATGTTCTGTGTGCAGACCCTCTTTACAAATTGATTAAGGAACACCATTTTCAAATCTTCAAAGCAATGAATGGGTGAGGTGTTAATTACTTGAATCATTGTTGTGCGAGGCCCAGAGTGTTATAAGAAACACTCGCATTTTATCCGTCGAATATTGATGCAGCGGGCGATGTTTTGAATCTCATCATATGCTCTTGAGGTGCGTGATCCCATGATATTTGTAGGAAATATGATTTTAACCATCTCCGATGATCTATCTTGGATGTTTAATTCACCATACATTGATTATTTACCTAGCATGCACCTATATAATTAATTGCAACACATAAGTGTTTTCATGTGTTCACTGAATTTGTCGGACAAAGAATCTTATCAAGACTCGTGCTTTGATCTTACGGGTGTATCTTGTTTATCAAAACTCGATGCAGGTGAGAGCAATCTATAGAGTATTGCAAAATTCACCTTCTTCCTCACGCTTGGAAATCTAGAAAATCACAAATGAGCACACTCTAATTTTCAAAAATCTCTTAGTATTATGATACATTGATTTTCTCTCACCTTATATTTATAATATACCCCTAGAATCCTATTAGGATAGGATCTCAGCATATCTAATAAATATAATGATATCTTTTCAGAAGAGAGGATCAGAACAAAATCACATTGGGATTCTTATGAGGTGGACTAAAATTTGATAACTCCAGGCCTTGATGGGCCCAGGGATCAAATACAAGGAATAAATATGGGCCTCAAATAAATTAATTATCTTATGTTCAGCCCAGAACATAAATTAATTCATAAACATTTATTCATACCACTAGAGAATAAATGTTGACTTACCCATTTATTTCCGAAGTTGAGTCAGGCTTGCACTTAGACTTCACGAACCCCGTATTTAAGATATCGCACGTCCATTAATTATTTATAGCGTCCTGGCTGCTTAAAATAATTAACATCTTTAATTCCTTAAGTAGTACCACTCGACCTTATTATTGTACTTGAGATGACTCAACTGCGGGGTTTAGTACAATAAACCTTTTGAGCTCATTAAGAGGCGTCATCGTCCTAGCGGATACGGTGACTCGTCTGGGTAACTAGCATGACATACAAGCACCGCCACCACCCAAGATGCGAGAGAATATTGGGTTATCTCATGTAACCTACCCATGACAAGTTAAAGTGATGGTCGACCTTTCATACTCACCTAAACCCTTATGGAGGTTTAGATCGGCGTAAAGTCACCGAGATCTAGGTTATTCACGACGGTGAGATAGAAGAACTCATCTCACTGTGATCCATCAATACGTCAGAGATGTACCAGTATAGACAAGCAACCAAATCAAGTCACTTCTTATCTATACCGCAGCCTATACCAACAACTCGTCCTAAAGTTGTCTCAATTGTGATCCTTTTTATATCTCATTAAGTTTGACCAATCATACAGACTTCTGTGATCTTCTACACACTGTATGATCTAACTTATATATGAGATAAAGGGACATACATATGCAATCAAGTAAACAATTTAGATAGGAGATTGTTATATTCGTAACATGAATCATTGTATCTGAAGCTCAACCAAAATTACTTCTAGTATCTGAATCAACAATCTCACTTATACTAAAGCAAACTTTTAGTATATAATGTGTCTGTAATAACCCGAAAAATTTAAAACTTTTACTAGTGATGCTTAGACCAATTATTTGTGGTTCTTAGACCTTAATTATGTTTAAGGTAATTATTAAAATGAATTAGAATCGATTCGGAGATCGAAAACTAGAGAAATCAAAAACTAGTGACTAGTCCTACTGGATTAGGGTTTTCCGAATAGCCTGAACATAGAATGAAAGATCGAGAATGAATATCAACAAGAGGATTTCATTTCTAGAATCCTCGCACAAAAACATGTGAGAAGCGAAAGAATGAGAATTTTCGGGCATGATTGCCCGGTCAGTCTCAAAAGTACTATTTACTAGCCGAATTAACTTTTAGTCCGTGCTAATCATGATAATTAGTGATAACAATCAAAACCATGAAGGAATATATTATTATGAATTTAGAAATTGTAAGAATCAATTTCTGAAAGAAATTCTGAAGAACTTAACGAGCAGGGAAAATATACCAAAAAATCCTAAAAGCTGTTCGAGCGATCAAAACTTGAACCAAGGGTCTAAATCAATAAAATATGATTTATAAGACTCAAATTAATTATGAATGCTCAAGAATTCAATATAATTTCGAACGAGCATAATTTAATCGACGAATATTGTTTTTCGCGATAACTTCGGAATTGACTTATCGGATGCCACCGAACTTCATGAAATTATTATAAACATTGAAAATAAGTCTTTTAAGGCTATTTAATAAAATGAAACCTTAAGGTTCCGAGAAATCAATCGAAAGCGCGTTAAAACTTAAAAGAGTCGGTATTAACATGTCAAATCGGGTAATTTGACCAATCCTTCTCCCAACTACCACCAAGACCACCCCAAATGGGTTAATGAAAACCCTTTAGGCTTCCAAGACAGTAGGGAGTCATCCATAATGCAGCCTTCACTCTAGAACCAAATATCTCTCTCTAATTCAAATTTCTCTCTTTTGTCCTTCATGTTTTAATCTTTAATCCTCCTTTCCAAACTTTTCCAACCCTCAAATAATCATTCTAAGATCATACAAAGGTAGCATTCATCATTCTCTTCATTTATAGTGGGTAGAATTTTTTAGATTTTCTTGAATTATTTCATGAAAACCCTAGTTTTACTCTCTATTTTTTGTGACTTTTGAACCACCAAATGCTCTCAAGACATGAATGAAAAATGCTTAGAAATATCTTATAAGTCTGTGTTTAAAGTTTGGTAATTTTTGGAGTATGTTTTATATTTTTTAATTATGTTAGAATTTATTTTATAGAATATAAAGCATGCTTTTGTGAATATTATTTGATATTATTTCTTGTTGATGTATAAGGAGCATTTATAATAAATATGAGAATTTTCATAATTTTTCTTGATTTGTTTTTAAGAATGTCGTGAGCTTTGGGGTGTATTTAAGCCATGGTTTGATTTTTCTTTTTGAAAAATAGTTGAAAAATAGTGTTTAATATATGATATGAACATCATATATTAATCTTGAAATTATTGGAACACTTCTCCTATTTTTCATGTTTGGACCGAAACATATATATATATATATATTGGAAATTATTTTGATTTTATTTGTTGAAAAATAGTTGAGGTATGGTATTTAACATATGATATAAACATCATATATTAATCTTGAAATTAATGAGACACTACTCCTATTTGTTCATAAGGACCGAATATATATAGGTACATTTGAGGATTTATTTGATTTTATTTGTTGAAAATAATATGATATATGATGTTTGGAAATAATATGAACCTAATATGCATTGTTGGGAATTTATTGAACACATATGTAAAATATGTGTGAGGACAAAAAAATTCAAGCATTTGGTTCATATTATAAATATTAGTTGATGTTTAATGTTAATATTACATGTTTATTGCATAATATAAACATATTGTGAAGGAATGAAATTTATTGAATATATATACTTATATTTTCATAATTACCAAAATGATTAGGTGGTGAAAAGCATGTGTTTTAATTTTAATGTATGATATGAGATGATATTTCATGCTTAGTATATGATATAAGCATGATATGATTTTTGTGGAATTTATTGAACACAAATGCTCATTAATTTATGATTGCCGAAAACTTTGAGGATTTTTAACCTATGGTTGAAATTTTATATGATGATATTGAGTTAGTAATTAAATTCTATAGTATGATAGGAGTATAACATGATTTTATTGGAATTTATTGAGTACATATGCTAATTATTGTTAATTATCGAAAACATAGCAAAATGGTTAATGATAAGTTTATTTTTAATGATAAATGATGCTATGATAGTTAATCTATAAGCTTGAATGGATGGTTGTGATTGTGATGAATGGATGAAAAACTTATACACACATACACAATAGTTTTGCATTATGTTAGAAATTAGGGTTTTCTAATGCTTTAGTATAGTTTATGTTGTGTATGGTGTTGAATGGTTGTGTTTATGTATGCCGACAAACAAAACTGAAGCGTAAACAACGTAATACTTTATGTCGAGAACGAAAATCGACCAATTTCGATAACAGAAGGAATTAATGAGAATCGAAGTTAGACACAAATTAGGGTTTCTATTAATAAAGGATACTCAAGCGTGAGTTCCTAAGTTAGAAAAACCAAAAGCCGAACTACAACGTTAATATTCAATAACGACAACTAATCTGACGTTAGATTGAGTGTTAAGACAACTCGATAACGAATAGCGATTATACAACTTATATAATCTCCGACGAGTTAAGAGAAACAAACAATATCGTAATGTGTAAGCAAAGATTTGAACGTAGGATGTCGATCCTTACGTCACAAAGTCGAGTTAATATTCCCGAAGAAGTTATCTATTCCCAAGTACTTACTTACATGATAGCATGTGCTCACTTGAATCATAAGTTAAGACTCCTCTTTAATTTGTCGTGCTAATATGACAAGTCGTCAAGCATAACTTACTAGGACGTAACTACAATTGTTAAGTCTAGTTAGTGGTTTGAGAATATCCTAATTTACCAATCATAATTTGATTACCGACAATCTATAACGTAATAACGTTTAGGAGAACACTAAGGTTAAGATTCGAGAATAGATATGTGATTCATAAGTTGAAGTTCACCTATGAACGATGAAGTAATATAGTTTGAGAATTGGGAATGTAAGATAATAGAAATTATCTTAAAACAATCAAATGAAATCATATAGAAACCCTAATTGAGAACTTTAAATTGTAATTTATAAGCGACCTTGATCGATAGAAAGAATCTAAGAAAGGTTATTTTCTTATGAAGGGTTTGATCGTATGTAGTCGGCAGGAAGAACAACCACGCCTTTCACTTAGACTTACTAGCTTGAACTAGCGGTGGGCTTTCTTGAAACAAAATGTTATGCATAACTCAAAGCATGATTTACAAAAGCTTTATGAAATATTATCACATGAGCTGTTATTGTTGCCAAATATTTATGTTTTGTTGTGATCTATCGAGATTGGTATATCGATGTGGTATGTGAATGTGTTGGTCCACCAGCGTTAAAAAGGGTATGATCGGATCCGACTTAGTTAAGGACTAACTTTCGGATTGTGTACGACGTGTGTTGTGTGTTAAGGTTAGCTACCTCGACCGGTCGCGGCGACTATGTGTAGGTGGACACCTCCATAGTGCTGCGAATGAATGAATGAATGAATGAGTGAATGATCGAGATATGTAAACAACGTGGATGAAATAGTCGGGCACGATACTTTGGAAAATGATAAAATGTTTGATAGGCATGAGTCTTTAACTAAAATCCTCATGTGCTATTGTGGGCGTTGATAACTTTAACAAAGAAAATATTTTCGGCAATGAGTCCAGAGTACTTTTGTACTTAGCCTGCATCTTGTTTTTGATGTGCGGGTTGGCGAGGATTGATGATGGGTGCGGCGTGGTGCGAGTGGCGATTATTTTGTTGCTTATTAGAAAGTTTCTAGAACCTTGGGCATGCATCGTCATATGCATGTCCACGTATTTATTCTTTGCCTAACTCGATATTATTTTGATGTCTTGGTTATAACTCGCTTTCATACGTATTGAACTTGAGTCGTACCTCGTTCCTTGAATGTGCCTGATTGGGTTATATGTTTAAACATCGAACCTTTTGGCAAGTCCTTATGTGACTTGAGTTTGTATCGAATAACTATTCCTTTCGATCTATGCTTATATTCGTAGTTGATTGGTTAATTATATTGATTGGTTATATATATATCCGCTTGCATTATAAATATACGTGACGATCCATATGATCCGTACTTCTTTGAGAAGTCGGTTAGTCCTGATGTCTCTCTAGCTATTACAAACAACCATCACTTTGCTTCTCCCACTTCTACAAAGTTTCCTTTCTAAGTGGGGCCATCTTCTTGCAATCTAAGTCCTCGAACATGCTTATCGTAGACTTTTGCGGCAGGCTCTTCGTGAATGGGTCGACTAGGTTATCCATGATGTCAATCTTCTCAATCGGCCGTCTCGCCGTCTAACGATTTCTCGTATGACATGGTACTTTTCTCTATGTGTTTGGTGCGCCTTGTATGCATGGTTCCTTGAGGTTTGCCACTTTGCACGAGTTATCACAGTACACTATGATACTCTTGAGCAAGCGGTACCACGTCTAGATCCATGAGGTAGTTCTTGAACCATACCGCCTCCTTAGTAGCCTCTGAGTGGCTACATATTCTTCTTCCATGGTAGAGTTCGCATGCATCGCTACTTTCCACTCCGCCAAGATCGGCTCCTCCTCCCAAGGTAAACACATGGCACCGAGGTAAACTTTTTCTCATCACGGTCGACTTGTAAATCCAGTCAGAATAACCCAGGCGTTAGACTATCTCGCTTAGTAAACTAGCCTATAATCTCTTGTCCTTTTGGGTACTTGAGTATATGTTTTACCGTAGTCCAATGTGCTTGTCGAGGTTAGGCGATATCTAGCTACTATGCCTACCGTATAGCGGATATTGGGTCTCATACATAGCATTTATACATGAGACTTCCTACGGCGGAGCGTAAGAAACTTGTCTCATTTCCTCTATCTCGCTTTGTAGTCATGGGTGGTGCTCCTGATAAAGGAACACCATATGCGAAGGTAGCAATCCATTCTTGGCGGTGCATGCTAAAGCGAGTAATCACGGTATCAATGTAAGGCGGCGAGATAAGCTCAACATTTTTCTTGCGATCTCGGTAACCTTGATCCCAGAATGTGCGTTGTGTCTCCTAAGTCTTTCATTTGAAGCGATCGATAACCAACTCTTTATATCGATAATAGCTTCGTGTTGTTGCCAGTAGAAGGATGTCATCTACGTAAAGTGCAAGAAATACCACGTCACGTTGACATCAAGCGATACACACAACTCTTTCTAGGCAATGGTAAATCCATAGGACTTTACCACCTCGTCAAAGCTTAAGTTCCATGATCGGAAGCTTGCTTAAGTCATAGATGGACTTATTAAGCTTCTATACTAGATGCTCTTCACCCTTCACCACATAACCTCTTGGTTGTTGCATATAGATGTCTCTACCTTCTTCAGGTAACCGTTTAGAAAAGCGGTTTTCACGTCCATTGCCAAACCTCAAGGTTTAGGTGATTTGCTATGGCGGAAGAATTACGATGGACTTGAGCATTGCTACGGTGAAAAGGTCTTATCGAAATCTATGCCTCGATAAAGTGTGCCCTTTCACCACAAGCACGGCTTTAAAAGCGAAACTGTCAATCTGAATCTCTTTCCTCTTGTATACCCACTTACTACCTATGGCTTCCTTGACATACGGTAGAAGTGTTTTCTAAATATCATCCATAGGCATTATGGACTCGATTTCTAAGTCCATAGCGGTGTGCCATGATCTTGCATCTATGTCTTATATCGTCTCGTTGTATGTCCATGGGTCGATTACTGACCTACTCTTTCACGGGACTAAATCAGAAGATTAGCCCACGAACATAAATTGCTCGGGTTGACGAACAACCCTCCCACTACGATGAGGCGCTACTGGCACAATAGCAATGGTGGGTGCAGTAACTTGTGGTTCTCTATCTTGCACAACTTGCTGGGTAGGAACCACTTGTACGATCGGTATCTCTAGTGGAACTCGATCCACTTCAATTTCTTGAACTATCTGATGTCGATCCCTCCCACTATATACGACATCTCGTACCTTTGGTCTAATCGGTGGCGGAACACGATCATCTTCTGATTCTTGAAGTATGATTTCAACTTTGGATTTGTGGTTTTTCATGTAGTCCTCTTCTAAGAATCGGGCGTTAGTGCTAATAACGACCTTTTGATCCTTAGGACTATAGAAATAACCACCTTTCGTTCCTCTAGGATAACCAATAAACAATCTTGTTTCAGATCCGCCTTGACTTATCGAACTTTCTTGTTACGCACATGTCTTTGGGCCCTATATCATTATATGGCTTAAACTGAAACTGCGCCCAAACCATAACTTTCGAAGGGGTTTTATCAACTAATTTGGGCGGTACTAGATTGAGCAAATATGCCGCTATTTCTAAGGCATACACCGAGCGAAATAGACAATGTTGCGTAACTCATCATAGATCTAACCATTTCTAAGAGTCATACTTCTTTCTCGACACCCATTTCTTTGTGATGTGCCGGTGTAGTGAGATGTGAGGTAATCCCACACTAGCGCGAATAGTCCATGAACTCGTTCTTGAGGTATTCCCACATGATCGAGACCGCGGTGACTTGATACTCTTACCTAGCTTACGTCTCCACTTCGCCTTAAATTCTTTTAATTTCTCAAAGCATTCAAACTTGCGGTGGGCGGTATACGTATCCGTACCTTGAGTAATCATCAATGAAAGTGACAAAATACTCGTACCCTCCATGAGCTTGTGGACATTGGTCCACACAGGTCGAAATGGACTATCTACAACACTTCTTTGGCTCTATACCCGCCGTTTTGAAGGTTACAGTCGACATCTTTCCTTCTATCTGAGGATTCGCGGGGCGAGGAGCGGGTAGTGTAATTTCACCCAACGCTCAATTCTTAGCGGTCTTTGGATCCTATTTAGATTGGTGTGACCTAATCTAAGATTTCAAATAAATATAGTGTCATTTAGCGAAGAAAACTTCATCATCTTAAGATTTGATGTAGATCTGACATAATTAAAGGTATTATGTTTAGCGAGAATAGTATAAAGCGAATTATATAAAGTGTCATCACGAGATAACCGTCATTTCATATGATAGAAACACCACTATCAAAAATAACGAATATCCATGAATAAATAGTTTGAAGCGAAATAAGATTCATGAAACTCCGGCACATACAAAACGCGTCTTTCAAAACTAAAGCATCTTATCAAAACATAAAGAACATCTCCATTTGCAGCGGCCTCGACTTTTGCGTTGCCCATGGAGATCGTTATCTCGCCATTACTCGGCTCCCTTGTCGCGGAACCCCGCAGGTGTAACAAACATGATCGATCGCGCCGTGTCTACTACCCAAGAATGGGTAGAACAAGTCACTAAACATGTTTCCGTTACTAAAGCAAATAGCGTACCTTGAGCGCGGAGCTTGGGGCACTTAGCCTTCCAATGCCTGATCTCGCGCATTTGAAGCTTTGTCCTCTCCTTTGGCTTTTCAAGCCTCCGTTGCCACCATGTTCTTGCTCCCACCGCTCCCTCTTTTCTTTAACCTTAGCATCTCTTGAATTCCACTTTACCTTTTCATCTTTCGATAAAGTAGTGGTCTTGTGAGTGTGCGTCTTGACTGCTGCACCTTTGCTCGTTTTGCGTTCCTCCGTTACTAAATCCTCCTGCAATAAATCTTGAGTATAACTCTTTTCATAAAGGACTACTCCATATGAAGTTGTCGAAAGACTTGGGCAAAGTGTTGAGGATTATATCGATTTTGACTATGTCGTCAATATATCTTCCAACCAACTCGAGCTCTCAGAAGAGATTGATCATTTGCTCTACATGGTCATGCCTTTGAATCGCCTTCCATCATTGAACTTGACATAATTAATTTTGTCAATTATGACTAGCGATTCTGTTACGACTCCCATCGATTTCATGAGATTTAGCCATATAGTGGTGCATCACCCATCTCTTGATCTTTGGAGTTGCAATGACTCATAATGGTGACCAAAGAAGGCAATTTACCATTCTATTTGATTTGTCCCATTTCTCATGCTCATGCGCTCCTCATCGGTAGATGAATCATCTAGGGGTTGGACGGGTGTAGTGAGTATAAATAAATTTTCTTCGGTGGTAAGAACAATCTCGATGTTTTGTTTCCACTCGATAAAATTTAGACCGGATAGAGGATTTTGTGCGAGCATATTGATAATCAGATGAGAGACATATCAAAAGTAATGTAAACACATAAGCATATGCTCGCACATAATTACGTAACAATAATATTGTAATATTTTGATAAAATAATATTAATTGAAACCTCCGATCGTGAGGAATCCCACATGCAAGCCCGCGATGTGGGCGTTTACATGAACCCCTCGACCAAACTAAAATATACCTTTTAGTCGTTTAATTTCAATCCATGTTAACTTATCCTTATGACAAATGAAATTAATGATTGGACCTTACTGAACCACATCACTATCGCGAAGGGACTTCGGGAAGTTGTGCCAGGTGATGCTGGCAATGACCACAATTTTGATAGCGAGATAATGAATTCTTAGAATCGGCATACTCTCGGACCATACCGCTTCAATTCAAAATCTTTTATCATCTCATTTTAAATCTATCTCTAGAGAACTTATGAAAATCGCATATGCAAGCCAGCGTGTGGGCCGGTTTACATATGAAACTCTCACTTCTCGATAGATTAAATTTTTTCTTTTGAAATTTATCTAACAAACTTATGATAAGCAGTGCAAGCAAGCCCAGCGTGTGGGCGTTTACTCGCGATGCGTACCACTTTGTTTAGATATCAAAAAGTGGAGGTCTTGACATCTTTAATTTAAAAATTAATATGTCGGGTTTAACTGCTTAGTCTTTTGTTTGAGAAGGTTTGTCCGTGCGGATCACGTAATCTAGCATGCTTTCTATAGAACTCAACATGTAAAACATGCTCATGAGAATTCTAAAACATGCTTCAAGCGATAAACCTAACATGCTTGCTATCGTATCCAATCACTAAAACATATTGCATGTTTATCTCGTAATTAAACATACATAGTATGCTCCTGCATAATTTAACACGACATACTATGAGCGATAAAAATAAAATAAATTCGTTCATCATGACCCACTCGTGGATCTTGTCTTGTACTTCTCTACCTAATTTATTACATAAATTTACAAAGTCTGATCTTGAAAAATCTCAAAGCAGACTCGCATGCATGGGCGCGGATCGGACTCGTCAAAAATGGTTTGGACCAAAATTTGAAAAGCGGGCCAAAAGCAGTGGATCGGGCAGTCGGTCGGAAATGCGGAATCGGTCGAAAAAATTGAGTCTACGTGTCGAAATGGGTGGGTCGGCTGAAATGGTGGGCGTACTTGAGGCACCGCCTGCAGCCGCGTCCGACCAGCTCAGTCAGTCCACCATCTCGCCGCATCGTCGTCGAGAGCTACCGAGGCGTGCCGCACAGCTTTGGTGAGAGATGCTACCGAGTCTTCTGCACTCCGACCGAGCAATTTGTGCGGGACTCGTGCGTTGCTGCTGGTGTCGTCGAGAAGACCCACCGAGGACTGTCGAGGACGCCGAGCGATGCGTGTGGGTCTACATGCAAAGTGCATGCCCTGTTGCACTCGTTCGTCCAGCCTCGCCCGTCCGCACATCCGTCTGACTCGTCGAGGACTCGCGTCGATGCCACCAAAGCTTCAGAAAACCAGCGCGTGTCCAGTGGTGAGGCGTCCATGCGAGCCGTGCACCGCGCCCCTGACCACCAAACGCCACCGAGTTCCGTCGCCCGTCTGCGCCTTTGCTGGCCGAGGCTATCGAGGGTGCCGAGAGCTGTTCGCCCGACACTCACCGAAGCTCGTGCGTAGCTATCGAGCAACGTCTTCTGGCGCCGTGTACATCGATGTGTAAATCGCCATGGCCGCCCTGCGTATGTCCGACTTACGTGCCAACCTCCGTCGCACCGCGGCGGGACTCATCATCTGGATCTTACGTGTTCTTCGTCTTTGTTTCTCCTTTATAGATTAGATTTACAAAAAATCCTAATCTAACCACGGATTTTCTCGTTGAAAAAGCGAATCCGACAAAAAATAAAAAGCGAGCCACGATGAGCAGCGGATCCATAATTAATTAATTGCGCACGTAATAATCAGCGTAAATTAATCTATGAGCCAACATCGATCCCGAGCTCGATACCAATTGTAAAATCTAATTTTAACTATCTCCGATGATCTATATTGAATGTTTAATTCACCATACATTGATTATTTACCTAGCATGCACCTATATAATTAATTGCAACACATAGGTGTTTTGTTCACTGCGAATTTATCGGACGAGGAATCGGATCAAGACCGTGCTTTGATCTTACGGGTATATCCGTTTGTCAAAACTCCAATGCCGAGTGAGCAATCTATGGAGAGTACTGCTAAAATTAGCCTTCTTCTCATACTTGAAAATCTCAAAATCACAAATGAGCACACTCTAATTTTTTTAAATCTCTTAGCATTAGGATACACTGATTTTCTCTCACCTTATATTTATAATGCAACCCTAGAATCCTATTGGGATAGGATCTCTGCATATATAATAAATATAATAATATCTTTTCAGATAGAGAGGATCAGAACAGAGTACCATTGGGATTCTTATGAGGTGGACAAAAATTTGACAACTCCAGGCCTTGATGGGCCAGCCGAGGGATCAAATGCAAGGAATAAAGATGAGCCTTGAATAAATTAATTATCTTATGTTTAGCCCAGAACATAAATTCATTCATAAACATTTATTCATGCCACTAGAGAATAAATGCTGACTTACCCATTTATTTCCGAAGTTGAGTCGGACTTGCACTTAGACTTCACGAACCTCGTATTTAAGATATCGCCCGTCCATTAATTATTTATAGCGTTACATTGCTTAAAACAATTAATCTCTTTAATTCGTTAGGTAGTGTCCTCAACCTTATTATTGTACTTGAGATGACTCAACTGCGGGGTTTAGTACAATAAACCTTTTGAGCTACTTAAGGGGCGTCATCATCCTAGCGGATCGGTGACTCGTCTGGTAACTAGCATGACATACAAACACCTGACCACCCAAGATCACGGTGAATATTGGGTTGTCTCTATAACTCACCCATGACAAGTCAAAGTGATGGTCGACAACTCATACTACTAAAACCTTATCGGGGTTTAGATCAACGTAAAGTCACGAGATCTAGGTTCTTCTCGTGGTCGAGATAGAAGAACTCATCTCGTCGTGATCCATCAATACGTCGAGGCGTACCGGTATAGACAAACAGCAAGTCAAGTCACTTCTTATCTATACGCGCAGCTATACAACAATTAGTCCTAAAGTTGTCTCGACTATGATCCTTTTATATCTCATTAAGTTTGACCAATCATGCAGACACGTGATCTTCTACACAATCGTGTGATCTAACTTATATGAGATAAAGGGACATTCATATGCAATCAAGTAAACAATTGGATAGGAGATTGTAATATTGGTAACATGAATCATTGTATACAAGCTCAACCAAAACTGCTTCCAGTATACAAATCCAACAATTCATAATTGATAGCCTAAAAGCTTTAGGCAAAAAATCTGCTTATCTTCAGAAAAAGGGTTAGATATTATCATTGGACCATATTAGTGTTCTCGTCTACGTGACAATGAAACAATTTCGATCGTATTTCGCTCATTGTACTTTCTACTTTGCTGACTTTCGAGATAGACATTTCTGATTATTGTCTTTTTAAGTCTGCCAACTCTTCTCTCATGGTGGCCATTTTCTCGGTGTTGCCGCTGCAATAACTACTCCTATTGTTCCCAGATATCCTTAACGATAGATCTGGTCTAGATCCGCGATATTCATATGGATTTGCTTCAGCTCCATATTCTTCATCGCAACTCTCTTCTGTCTAATCTACAAAGGATATATGTCTCGTATTAATCCTGGTAGCTTTGCTTGGGTTATGTATTCTAACCAGACCCCATCAAATTTTGATCTGGTATATTTATGTTATTGCCATGAGATTCGAGTGTATCTAGGTTGATGGGTTGTGAATGTGTGTTTATCGGTGCAAATCATCTGGCGGTCAAGGCTTCTTCTGGTAATATTTTTACTGCTACTATCAAATTTTGGGGTACTACTAGGTAGGAACAAAACCCTGACTTTATTCTTGATTAGCGGATGAGAGGATTTACACCCCTTGAGGTGTGAGGTTTGTATTCCACAGGTTCCTACGATAAATCTAGTGTATGTTAATATACGAGATTTGTATAAGCGATAATGAACCCGAGAGTTTCGTGGTTCGATCCGAATGAGATCTCGTCCCACGAGGTGATGACTTCAATACTTTCACTATGATTTGATTACGGTGAGTGTAGCTAAAAGCTCTTAGTATTCAATAAGTTGCTAACCCTCTACCTTCGATCTAACTCCTATTTATACATATAAGGGATCCCTAAAGTGGGATCCGATCCCTCCCATGTAGGGACTCTTCATCTACTTTGTAGGGACTCTTAGCCTTCCGTGTGGGGTGAGGTTGATTAGGGTTTGGAGGCCGGGCCTTTGGTTTAACCGCGTGGGCCTTTATTAATGCCAGGCCCGGCTCGTTTGGGCTGTCGGTGGGCCCGGCGGTTGGGCCATATCCCATCATAGCCCCCTCCCGAATAGTCGGCGAACAACCATGCCGGTGAAGTGAAGGATGCGCTTTGCCGGTGGGATGTTCTTTCACCGAGGTTGTTGTCAAGATTCTTGATCTCTTTGATGTCGTGGGTTTGATCGGTTCGCCGAGTCGAGGCGGGGTAGACGGTTTCTTGCTTACGACCGAATCGGTTGTTGCCACGTTCGAACGGGTCGCTCGAGTTGGATGGAGATGTCCGTCGAGAGAATGCCGGTGGCGGGCGACCATGTATCGGGAGGCGAGATGGGGTCGAATCGGGTTTGTGATGGTTCGTTGCTCGCATGCGCCCGCTTGTCGAGGACCGAATCGGGTCGTCGTCCCGGATAGAGATATCCTGCAGTAGGATGTTGAGGTCCGACCTGGAAAGCGGCGTCGGCCCAAGTAAGACCGAGATCCGATCTGGATGGAAATCATTCTGGATGATTCCGAGGACCGAGCTGGTTAGCGATATCCATTCTGGAAGATATCGAGGCCCGAGTTGGATAGAGATATCCATCCGAATGATGTCGAGGTCCGAGGTCGGGAGTGATGAGATCCAACTCGAGATATCTGACGTCGGGTGACGACGTCGTATGTAAGTACGATGTCGAGGTCCGGAGTCAGAGTAATGATTGCACGATTGGACCAGTTGTCAGCGCGTTGATCACGTCACTTGCGCTGCGGTTGCTGTGGGGCTCGGCAAACGTGCGTCGCATGCTCTCCTCCCTATCAAATTGCAATCAGCCCACGGGAAGTTGAAAGCGCAATTTGGGCGCCATTACGTGCATATATAATAGGCCCTAATAAGGAAACTATTCACTTTCTTCTCCCCATCGTTCGAGCGAAAAAGAAAACTCACAGACTTTTAGTAGTTCTCGAAATCCATCCCACTCATCGAATAAGCGATAACCCATCATTTAAAAGTAAGTATGACTTCCTCTTACTTCGTTCTTCTTTTCTCCCGATAGTGAGGTAGAGATTAGGGACTATATGTGCTATGATTTTGCGGGTAAATCCTTGGGCATTAGCGCTAAGGTTCCACCGCTTTCTTCTGCGTGGGATGAGTATAAGGTCGGGACGTGGATCGTCTCGACCGTAGCAAGTACTCAAAGTAGGGAGGGAGTGCCATCTGCCGGCGGATGCCTGGTGGTGCCTACCGGGACCCCGTGACGGAGCTTTGGCTCCCCCGGAGGGTTTTTTGACGGTGTATGTAGATGCCCTTAGGGCGGGCCTAAGATGTGGGAAAACTTATGTTTAGCCCTCGCCCCGAGGATCTATCTCGGATATTTAATTCACCATACATTGATTATAAACCTAGCATGCGTCTATATAATTAATCGCAACACGTAGGGTTTTCACGTGTTTACCTTTTGATCCGTCGGGATCGATGGAGCGAGATGAATGGATCGAATGGATCGGACTGCAAGTGCTTTCCTGATTTGTATCCGGTTGCCCAATCTCCAACATCGAGTGAGGACAATCTATGGAGAATGCTTGGAAAATCACCCAATGCTCTCTCACCAAAACTCACGAAAATTCTCTCTCAAAACACTCATGGAGATATCCAAAAATTTTGTGTTAATTATGTGAGCATTAACCTGACTTTATCTCATACCTTATATTTATAATGCACTACCTTAATCCCATATGGAAATTACCATAATCCTATATGGAAATTACCATAATCCCATATGGAAATTACCATAATTCTTTATGGAAATTACCATACTCCGAGATTATTACCATACTGGGATTATTACCATACTCGGGATTATTACCATAATCTTATATGGAAAGGATCTATGCATATACCATAAATATAATAATATCTTTGTGGGATAAAGAGAATAAAATCTTACCAGAGAGCTACTTAGGGGCGCGATTTTCCTCACTACGGCCCTGATGGGCCAGCCCTGTGGATCAAATGCAGGAATAAGATGGGCCTCAAATAAATTAATTATCTTATGTTCAGTCGTAACATAAATTAATTTATAAACATTCGATCATGCCACTCAACCTTATTATTGTACTGAGCTAACTCAACCCTGTAGGGTTTAGTACAATAAACCTTTGAGCTCATTAAGGGGACGCCATCATCCTAAACGGATACGGTGACCCGACATGATAACTAGCGTGACATAAGATTTGCCACCACCCAAGATGGAGAATCTGGTTAGAACATATAACCTCACCCATAACAAGTCAAAGTGA
This sequence comes from Salvia rosmarinus, assembly GCA_036937905.1. Taxonomy (NCBI): domain Eukaryota; kingdom Viridiplantae; phylum Streptophyta; class Magnoliopsida; order Lamiales; family Lamiaceae; genus Salvia; species Salvia rosmarinus. Next base: position 796,322 of record JAODLM010000344.1, read on the forward strand.
TGGTCAAGAACTCATACTCACCTAATACCTTATCGAGGTTTAGATCATCGTAAGTCCCAAGATCTTGGTTCTTCACGACGGTCGATAGAAGAACACATCCACCGTGATCCTTCATACGTCGAGGCGTACCATAGATAAAGCAACTAAGTCAAGTCACTTTATCTATATCAAGTAGTTTATACCGACAACTTGTCCTCAAGTTGTCTCAAATATCGAAACTTTTTATATCTCATTGCTTGACCAATCATACTGCACGTGATCTTCTACACACCGTATGATCTAACTTATATACGAGATAAGGGGACACGATATATGCAATCAAGTATTCAATTCAGATAGGAGATTGTAATAGTGGTAACAGAAACATTGTATACAAGCTCAACCAAACCGCTTTCAAGATACAAATCCAACAATCTCCACTTATACTAAAGCAAACTTTTAGTATACAATGTGTCTCTCACTTCTATTACACACAACCATCACTTTGCTTCTCCCACTTATACAAAAGTTTCCTTTCTATGGGTGCTACCAAGCGCACTAAGCCTCTAACGTCCCCCGACGAGACTTATTGCTGCAGTTTTAGTGAATGGATCCGCTAGTTATCCGTCGATCAATCTCGTAATCAATCACGTCCCATCGCCTAACGATTTCTCGTATGACTTGGTACTTTCTCTCTATGTGTTTGGTCGCTTAGGGTCCGTGGTTCCTTCGAAGTTTGCCATCGCACCGAAAGTTATCACAATGAACTATGATACTCTTGGGCAAACCAGTACCACATCTAGATCCTGAGTGGTTCTTGAACCATACCGCGCCTTAGTAGCCTCAAGCGGCTACATGTTCCGAAACTTCCATGGTAGAGTCCGCAATGCATCACGCTTTGCACTCGCTTGATATCGGCTCCACCTCACAAGGTAAACACATAGTCCGAGGTAGACTTATTCTTATCACTGTCGACTTTGGAAACCGAGTCCAGATAACCCAAAGGCATTAGACTATCACGCATGGTAAACTAGCCTATAATCTCGAGTCCTTTTCGGGTACTTGAGTATATGCTTCTCAGCCCGATGTGCTTATCGAGGGTTAGACTTATATCTGCTACTATGCCTATGCACAAGCAGATATCGAACTGCATAGTATTGCATACATGAGACTTCCTACAGGAAACTTAGGGAACTTGTCTCATTTCCTCTATCTCCTTTGCGCTTAAAAGAGATCGCCTTAGATAAAGGAACGCCATGTCCGAAGGTAGCAATCCTTCTAGGCGATCTCGCAGATACTAAACGAGTAATCACAGATCAATGAAGATGCCCAGATAAGCTCAATATTTTCCTCTTGCGATCTCGGTGAAACCTGATCCCAAGAATGTATTATCTCCTTAGTCTTTCATTTGAAACCGATTGATAACCAACTCTTTACGCCTCGATAACAACTTCACATTGTTGCCAAATAGAAGAATGTCATCACGTAAAGTGCAAGAAATACCACATCACCGCTGACATCTAAATGATACACACAACTTTGCTAGGCAACCGGGTAAATCCATGTGACTTTACCACCTCGCCCAAACGTAAGTTCCATGATCTTGCATCATTGTCTTATAACGCCCAGACGTCCATGGGTCGATTATCGCTCGCTCGCTCGACTAAATCGTAAGATTCTCCCACTAACATAAATCGCCTCGGGTCGACGAACAACCATCCCACTACAACGAGGCGCTATAGATATAAATGACAACGACGGCGATTAACTTGCTGTGGTTCTATCATTCAGACAACTTAACGGGTAGGTACCACTTCAGACGGTCTGGTATCTCTAGTGGAACTCGACCCACTTCAATTACTTGAAGTATCTGGTGTCGATCCTCCCACTGATCGACATCTCGCACTTTGGTCTAATCGGTGGTGGAATACAATCATCTTCTAATTCTCAAGAATGATTTCAACTTTGGATTTATGATTTTTCATGTAGTCCTCTCTAATCGGCATTAGAGCTAATAACGACCTTCCGATCCTCAGACTATAGAATAAACCACCTTCGCTCCTCTAGATAGCCAATAAACATGCCTTGCATCGGATCTAGCCTCCAACTTGTCGCCCTTCTTGTTCAAAGACAAGTCTCGGATCGCCCATATCCTTATGTGGTTTAAATTGGCCATACCAAACCACAACTTGAGCGGTCTTTTGATCGACTTGGACGGTGCTAGATTTAGCAAGTATGTCACTGTTTAAGGCATACCCCGTAATCTAAATAGGCAATGTTGCATAACTCATCATCGATCTAACCATTTCCAAAAGAGTCCTATTTTTCGCCTCGACACACCATTTTGTCATATGCGATGTTCGGTGAAGCCGTGTTTGAGGTAATCCCACACTTCACTAGATAGTCCATGAACTCGTTGTCGAGGTATTCGCCACCGCGATCGTAATCGCAGCGATTTGATACTCTACCAAGCTTGCTCCACTTCCGCCTCGAACTTTTGAATTTCAAAACATTCGACTTGCGCGAAGTTGCAGTAACGTGATCCGTGACTCGAGTAATCGCCAATGAAAGTGACAAAATACTGCATCTCACGATCTTGTGTGGACATTGGTCCACTGTGCCGAATGGACTAGCTCTAACATTTCTTTGGCTCTATAACCCTTTGCTTTGAAGGTCCGGTCGACATCTTACCTTCTATACAGATTCGCATGACCGGAACGGAGTAACCGTGAGATTACCCAACGCCCATTCTAGCCGCCTTTGGATCATATTTAGATTGATGTGACCTAATTTAAGATGCCGAGAAAACTAGTGTCATCTTATGAAGAAAACTTTCTTTAGGGTTTGATGAAGACAACATAGTTATAGTATTATGTTTAGCGTAGATAGTATAAAGCTAGTCAGAGTAAAGGCTCCCTCACGATAACTTCGCCATTTCTTATGAGAGAAACACCACTATCAAAAAATAATGAATATCCATGAATAAATAGTTTCAAAAGAAATAAGATTCCTACCAAACTCCTAAGCATACAAAACGCCTTTCAAAACTAAACTGCCTTATCAAAACATAAAGAAACATTCCCGATCGCAACGGCCTCGACTTCAGCGCGCCGCCTATGGAGATCGTTATCTATCATTACTCGGCCTCCTTGTCCGCAGGAACCCTCAAGGTGTAACAAATATGATCAACCGCACTCGTGTCTACTACCCAAGAATGGGTAGAAACGGCCAGCTAAACATGTTTCATGCATTAAAGCAAACGACGCACTCTGTGAGTCTCGAGTTTGGGGCACTTAGCTCCTCCAACGCCCGGCCTCACCGCATTTGAAGCACTTGCCCTTCTCCTTGGCTTTTCAAACCGTAAAGCCCTTTATATTACTCCTTACTATTTTCTTTAGCCTTAGCATCTCTAGAATTCCACTTTCCTTTTTCATCTTTCGATAAAACAATGGGTTTTCGAGGTGCGCTGCAAAGACCCACAGCACCTTTTACCCATTTTACGCTCTTCCGTTACTAGATCCTCTTGCAATGAATCTAGAGTATAACTCTTATCATAAAGGACTGTTTATAACGGAAGTCATCAAAAGACTTGGGCAAAGTGTTGAGGATCATATCGATTCTCGACTCACGCCATCAATATATCCTCCAACCAACTCTCGAAGCCTCCAAGAGATCGATCATTCGCTCTACATGGTCATGCACCTAATCACTTTCCTTTATTGAACTTTGACATTATTGATTTTGTCAAATTATGACAAGCGATTCTCGTCCGACCTCATACGATTTCATAAGATTTAGCCATATCGAGGTCGCATCTTCCATCTCGATCGCCGAGCCGCGGACTCGCATACGGTGACCAAAGAAGGCACTTTGTCATTCTCGCTTGATTTGTCCCATTGCTCGTGCTCCTCATCCTCAGAAGAGATAAATCGCTCAGAGTCTTGGGACGAGGTGTAGTGAGTATATAAAATTTTCTTCTCAGATGAGAACATTCTCTACGCTTCGCTTCCACCGATAAAATTTGGACCGATAACGGATTTTCTGCGCGAGCATATTGATAATCGCGTAAGAGACATATCCGAAAACGATAATGTAAACACATAAGCATACGATCGCATATAATTCGTGACAATAATATTGTAACCTTTGATAAACAATATTAATCGAAAACTCCAATCGCCCAAGGAATCCCATACTGCCACGCGTGTGGAAGTTTACACATGAACCCCTCGACTGTACTAAAATATACCTTTAGTCGCTTAATTTCAATCCATGTCAACTTATCCTTATGACAAATGAAATTAACGATTGACCTTACTAGACCACATCACTATCGCAGCGGACTTCATGAAGTTGTACTGAAAGTATGCTCAAGATCGACCACAATTTTAACAATGTAAATGAATTCTTAGAATTGGCATACCCACCGGACCATACCGCTCCAATTCAAATTTTGTTATCTCCTTTATATCTATCTCAGAGAACTTATGAAAATCGCACATGCAAGCCACGGTGATCGCCATACATAAAACTCCCACTTCAACAGATTTAAAAGTTTTATTTAGAAATCTCATCTAACAAACTTATGATAAACAAAGGCAAGCAAGCCACGCTGGTGACGCCACTCACGAAGTGCCTCACTTTGTTTAGAGATCAAAAGGTGGAGGTCTTGACATTTTAATTTGAAAAATTAATTTGTCGGGTTGCTTGCTTAATCTTTTTATTCAAAGGTTTGTCCATGCAGATCACGTAATCCTAGCATGCTTGTCTATAGAACTCAACATGTAAAACATGCTCGCAGTAATTCTAAAATATGCTTGATAAACGCCGATAAACCTAGCATGCTTTCTATGCGCATTTAAATACGTGAAACACTTAAAGGTTTGTCAACGTAATTTAAACATACATATCATACTCACAATAAATTAAACATCCACGCACATGCATATGAACGATAAAATAAAATAAAACGCTCATCGCCACCATTCTGTGAAACCTCGCACATTCTGCCTAATCTATTACATGAATAGCAAAGCATGTAATTAAAATCGAACGGGCCTCGCGGTACCCAGCACGGACCGGATTCACAACGGGCCTCGCGTACGGGCACGGACCGGAAAACTGGGCTGGAAAACGGGAATCGGGTAATGCCGGGTAACTGTGTTGGGTCGCGCGCTAGGGCAAAGCTCACCGCCGCTACCAGCCTCTTCTCAAGCCGCTGTCTGCCATGTCCTCGCGGCTACCCTCGTGGTCGCTAAAGCGACCGCGACCCGCCGAGCTTGCGTGTCGAACGCCGCCGAGTCGCGCCGCCCAGCCGCCGCCAACCCCGCTGCTTTGAGGTTCCCGCGTGCTCGCGCGCCACCGCGGTCGCCGCCGAAAGCACCGCCGAGTGCGCACGCCCAGCGCAGGGCGTGGCGAGGCATCCACGCTGCCGGTCGGCACCCGCACCCCACTGCCGAGCCGCAGCGCCCACGCCGCCCATCCGCGCCGATTGAGTGCTCGCGAAGGCCGTTGAGCGCATCGGCGCGCCTAGATCACCCGAAGCGCCGCGCAGCGCGGCCGCCGCGCGCTGCCGCCATCAACCGGCGCCCGCGCCTGCCACGCCGTCGGTCCGCGATCACAGCTCGCCGCATGGCGCCAGGATCTCGCGGCGCGAACGCACGCCTGTCGCCACGCCCGCGATCGCGAGGCTCGCCGTGAGAAAACGCTCAGGTCACCAGCGAGACCCGCTTTTCCTCATCGCCTCATCTTTCGTGCTTGCGCCTTCGTTTTTACGTATAAGATTTACGTAAAATAAATCTAATCTAACCACGGATTTTCTCGGTGAAAACAAAACCAAACAAAAACAAAAACGAGCCACGATGAACGTAACCACAATTAATTAAACACACGTAATAATCAAACGTAATTAATCTAACTGTAGCCAAGATTCTGATCCCGTGCTCGATACCAATTGTAGGAAAACTTATGTTTAGCCCTACCGAGGATCTATCTCGATATTTAATTCACCATACATTGATTATAAACCTAGCATGCGTCTATATAATTAATCGCAACACGAGGGGTTTTCACGTGTTTACCTTTTGATCCGCCTGGGATCGATGGAACGAGATGAACGGATCGAATGGATCGACTCGCGGCTTGACCTTCCGGACTATATCCTGCTGCCCAATCTCCAACGCCGAGTGAGGACTTATCTATGGAGAATGCTTCTCGAAAATCACCCAATGCTCTCTCACCAAAACTCACGAAATTTCTCTCAAAACACTATGAGATATCCGGTAAATTTTCGTGTTAATTATGTGAGCATTAACCTAGAATTTATCTCACATACCTTATATTTATAATGCACTACCTAAATCCTATATGGAAATTACCATAATCCTATATGGAAATTACTATAATCCCATATGGAAATTACCATACCCTTATGGAAATTACCATACCCTGTGATTATTACCATACCTCGTGATTATTACCATACTCGTGATTATTACCATAATCTTATATGGAAAGGATCTATGATATACCATAAATATAATAATATCCATGTGGGTAAAGAGAATAAATCATTGCCATAGAGAGCTACATAGGGGGCCGATTTTCCTCAAGTTACGGGTTCGGATGGCCAAAATTGTGGATCAAATGCAAGGAATAAAGATGGCCTCAAATAATTAATTATCTTATGTTCATTCCGTAACATAAATTAATTTATAAACATTAGATCATGCCACTCAGAGAAAGAATGTCGACTTACCCTTTATTACCAGGTTGAGTCGGGCTTGCACTTAGACATTACGAAACCCCGTATTTAAGATATCGAACGTCCATTAATTATTTATAGCATTGATCGCTAAAATAATTAATATCTTTAATTCCTTAAGTAGTACCACTCAACCTTATTATTGTACTTGAGCTAACTCAACCCGCAGTGGTTTAGTACAACAAACCTTTCGAGCTCCTTAAGGGACGCCATCATCCTAAACGGATACTTGACTGACATGTATAACTAGCGTGACATACAAACATCGCCACCACCCAAGATGCGAGAATCTGGTTAGAACATATAACCTCACCCATAACAAGTCAAAGTGACCAAGAACTCATACTCACCTAATACCTTATCGAGGTTTAGATCATCGTAGTCACCGAGATCTTGGTTCTTCACGACGGTCGACAGAAGAACACATCTCACCGTGATCCTTCAATACCGTAGACGCATCAAAGATGTATGCAAGCAACCAAGTCAAGTCACTTCATCTATATCAGCGACTATACCGACAACTCGCCCTCAAGTTGTCCTCACCGTGAAACTTTTATATCTCATTAAGCCTAACCAATCATACGTACTTCAGTGATCTTCTACAATAATCGTATGATCTAACTTATATATGAGATAAGGGACACGAATATATGCAATCAAGTATTCAATTCGTATAGGAGATTGTAATAGTGGTAATAGGAAACATTGTATACAAGCTCAACCAAACTGCTTTCAAGATAAATCCAACATTAGATTCCCCTAGCCCCCATTTTTGCTTATCCAGAATATTTCCAAATTCCTATTTACCAATTTACCCCAAACCTATTAGGTCAAGAGTGGATGGGGATTTCGCTACGCATAGCCGAGAATTTTCTTTTGAGGTGTTTGATGACTTTTTCAAAGGTCAAGACCACTCGGGGTGTGTATTATTTTTCACCCTCGCAGCCATTTAGATAGCTACCCTTCTAAAGTGTCGCAGTGATGTGAGTAAATACTTTATGGGCCGACGGGTACCCAAGGTAACGAGTGGGGTTGGTAGATGAGGATCCGAAGAAACCCCGATTCATAGAACCCGCACAACACGCCGGTGAAGTCTCCGTGAGATTCATCGAGGACGACCTGAATAAGGCCGAACCGGGCGCTCACAGTCAGGCCCTGTGGTCGAGGCCCGAGCCAAGCGAGGCACATTCTCTTCTTACTCCTCATAACTGATTTGCCGTTGCTAACGATTTTTTTTTATCATGCAAAGGAAACCGATTTAAGAAGAGAAGGGCTCACGATCATCGAGCAAGGCGCCCAAAGAAGAAGGCGGCAGGGCCGAATTGCGTTAAGCCCTCAAGAAGGTTGACAATATTAGTCAACTAATGACGGCCTCACGGGGTCCAGCCAGCACCGAGACGCAGACTGTGCTCCGCTCGAGTACGGGTGCTTGCCTCCACTGTCGCACTCTCTCCCAAGGTACAAGTTCCTTCCACATCCGCTTTATCCGCCTCCGCGATCTCAGACAATCTTGTGTTGCTTTTTAGGATGCGAACTCGGTGATCGGGGTCCCGCAACGGCCTTGGGGACTCGCAACTTGCCACTGTGTTTATTGCCGAGAGCTCACCGCAGATGAGGCGCTAGGCGGAGCTGTTACTACACGGGCGGACGCCGATGCCACCGTGGCCGCTGTGGAGGGCGGAGGCCGATGCCGCGAGGGTTGCCGCTGAGCCGCCGCAGCAAGATGGCTGGGCACTTCGAGGTCGCCCGGGGGAGCTCGGGAGGTGGCCGGGCGGCATGAGTCATGGACGAGGAGAGGCTAGGCTGGCCGATCAGGCCAATGTTGAGGGCCTTGCCGACAAGCTCATCGAGTCGGAGAGCTCGGCCTTCATTACCGACCGGCCGCCGCATTTCGCCCAAGGTGGTGTCTGCACCATCCGGGAGGAGTTGGCGCCGCCATGCCCGACTTTGACAAGGTCAAGCATGATCGGGTCGAGGTCGCCACCGGGAGCCGAATAAGGCGACGCCGGGGTGATCTCCGGTCGGGTCCTTCCGTATGCAGCGAGGCTTGCATCCGCCTCCTCCTTCCGACGGCGGGAGGCCATTGCTCAGCTGCAAGGAGGACGAAGATCCCGAACTCCCGGAGCTTATTGCCGAGGGGCGAGCCGAGGAGGAGGAGGAGGAGGAGGAGGAGGAGGAACCGAGCCTCGGAGCTTCCTTCCAAGGGGCCTTATGCAACAACAAAGTAGTGCGTGCAGAGAGTCACGAGCTCCAGATAGCCCGAGGTCGGACCCCTGATGTAATAGGTTGAATTGTCGGTCGATAGGATCCCGAGCCTCTTGTAAAAGTTTCCCACTTTTTGAATAATAAAATTTACAACCTTCCAAACGTGTGTTGTCTCTTTATTTATAGCACTCCACATCTCAATACCTGGACTCGATCACGAATTCCGTCGGCAAGCCAAAGGAGGTCCGAGTGCTTACGAGAGGACGAAGAGGTGTTGTTTTGGAGGAGCCGGTCTCGCCGAATCGACCCGTGCTTTCACAAGATGGACGCCAACTCGGCCATCCGCCGACTCAAGAAGAAGTTGTAAGAGGCCGATCGAGAAGTGGCCCGCCTCCGGTCGAGAACGAGGCTCTAAAGCTAGGATCATACAACCAAGTCCGGGCGGACTTATCCGCCGTGTGATCCAAGGACGCCTCGATACAATGTGAGGAGCAACAGCCGACGGATGGAGAAGCTAGCTCTGATCTCTGGAGGAGCACGCCGAGTATGAAAGGGTGATCCATCGATCTGGTGGAGTTACCATATCAAGTCGATGATCGAGTCCAGAGCTTGCTCGCCGAGGGCATGGTGCCGAGGAACGCCGGGCCTAATAGCAAAGTTTTAAAGATCGCCTGAGTCCATTGTAAGTACATTCAGACGTACGAGCCGTCTCACAGCGACGATGCCCTGACTCTGTCGCTGAATCCGCACCGCCAAAGGATGTGATAATCAAGAACCACGAGGGCCGCTATGCCGATCATGTTGAGGTACTCCTGTGCCGGTCGCCGAAGGGGAGCGAGAGGCGCCAGTTCAGGTGGGAGGGCAGCGCCCAGGACCGCAAGGTCGGCGGCAAGCATGGCAGGTGTCGGGGCGGTGTCGCGATCCCGCCAAGTCCAAGTTCAATGTGGCCGAGGTGCAACCTCGGTGCAACTTGGTTCCGTGAATGCCCTTCGGCCGGGACCCATCTGCTACGGCTCAAAGTGCACCCGAGGGCTATGGTGGCGCTCACCTCGCTGACCGGGTGGAAGGCATCAATTCATCCCGGTATTCATCGTCGAATTCGTGATTTTGTCTCAATCGGTGTAGTCTGGCTCAGATTTAACATGGGTGGAGCTGGAAGTCTAATGAGTTGTATATAGCTTAGACTTTGTATTTAGTCGTAAATATATTTAGACTGCATCAAGTGTATATTTTCCCCGAGAGGTACAAATATAGCTTAGGACTTGGTTTTAGTCATAAATGTATTTAGATCAGATACGTATGTATAACTTCCCAAATAAAGGTGTAATTTGACGAGATCCGATGTGGACGCCGTTTGCATGTAGATGTTTCAACTTAACGAGTAATATGTATGCGCGTACGTAGACGTTCAATTTAATGAGTAGTCTGTATGCTGCATGTAGACGCTCAATTTAATGAGTAGTCCTGTATGCCTTACGTAGACGCTCAATCAATGAGTAATCTGGCATGTGCGGCACGCCGCCAGTCGAAGCAATTCTACTTAGCGGGTTTGTCATCTTCGTAAGTATGCCCCTTGTGAAGGTTAATTATGTGTTATCCGCTTGAGAGCGCGTATGTGCACATAAGCACAAGATGAGACGCAAGTGAAATACTTATTCTAAAAATAAATGTTTTATTGAGAAGTAAATAACATCGCACTCGGCAAAGCAACAAGAGGACTAATACGATGTCGATCCAAATCAAAGCTATGTAAAGTACCTCTCAAATGAGTGATATGCTGTGTTCTGGGGATAAGTGCAATCGATAGGTGAGCCACCATAGCCCCTTTGCCGAGGTCCTCGTGAACGCGGTATGGACCTTCCCATGCTCGGTCTAGCTTGTTAAGACGCCCGCCCCATCGGGTTTCATTATTTCAGGACGAGGTCGCCACTTGGAGTGTGGAGGCTTTTACCCTTTGTTGTAGCACCGCATGCACCGGCACTTGTATTTGGCTCATTTAGGAAGGCGAGCTCGCTTCCTCCAGAGAGTATCAAGGTTGACACGCAGGTCTTCCCTCGCTCCCGCCCGGTCGAAGTGAAGAGTGCTGGGCTCGCGCGCCGATCTCACCGTGATGACAGCCTTTCGGTCCCTGTAGACCAAGTCAAGGGAGTTTCTCCGCATGCAAGTCCGAGGTGTCGCCCCGAGGGACAGAGGACTTGAGGGAGATTTTCAACCCAATCGCCTTAGCTCGGCTCTAACCTCTTTTCAATCCTTGTACGATCGCGCGGTTCGTCACCCCGCGACATTCATTTGCTTTGGGTGTGCGACCGAGGTGAAACGCTGCTCGATCCGGAGCACTTCACACCATTCCCTCGAAAGTTTTGTCGATTTAACCAGGGTGTCGTTATCCGAGACCAAAATATGTGGTATGCCAAGCGGCAAACTATGTTTTTCCACACTAAGGTCTCAATCCTCCCGCCAGGAGGCTCGAAAGTGGCTCACCACCCATTTTGTGAAGTAGTCTGTACAACACGACTATATCGGCCGACTGGTGCTCGGTCAAATGGACCAACGATGTCGATCCCCACCGCATGAAAGGCCACGGACCACGTAGTCTGCTTAGATCGGTCCGTAGCTGACCGTGGAGTGAAGTCGGCACTTTATTACACTTTTGACGAGCTCGGCCAATCTGGATGAGGCACAAGAATATCCCGACCTCAGCCTCTTTGAGAGAGAGCTCACGACCCGATGTGACTTCCACAAGACCGCTCATGAATCTCATTGAGCATGTAGTCGGCTTCTTCGCCCGAGGCACCTCGTGAGGGTTGAAGATAAGACTTTCAGAGAACGCCTCATGTGTGAGGTACTTTGGGATTTCACCATCATCTTTTTGGCTTCGAGCTTATCTTGAGGCAAAGGCGCCATCTTCCGATAGGCCTTTATGGAGACATCCGCCCGGCTCTATCTCGTGATGATGCCGATGTGGGACTCGCGATACTCGGAATGAACTTCTCCATCGTGGATTCGCTTGACGACGCAACTAACTTCATCGAGGATATCGACCGGCCGTTTTTCCCTCGTGGGATTCTGAATACCGGGCACCCGAATGAGGTCTGCGATCTCCGCCTTCTCAAGGTATTGCTTCATTCGATCCTCCTGGCCTCAGATTCGCTTAGGACCTAGTTTACCACGCACTGGGAATCTCCAAGATCCTGATCTTGTCCACTTTCATTCTTTGCGGCGCGGAGTCCCGAGATCGCTCCAGACTCCACCTCGTTGTTTGTGGTCGGAAGGTAAACCGAGGGCGAGGTCACTTGTTTGTCCGGGCCGAGGAGGAGGATGCATGCTCACGCCTGCTTTTGCATGAAGCTCCGTCCACACATCCGCCAAGAACCGTGCCGTGGTTAAGGACATATTCTCCGCATGTGCTGAGCTGGAGGACTGACCTCGGTAGGATCGACTCCGGTGAATTTGGCCCACCGAAGTCGAGGAGATTGCCCTTTATGGCACGGGCCCGAGAGTATGAAATGCCGTGCTCGCCGAGCCCAGTGCCCACTGCTACACGTCCGGATGACTCGGCCTGAGCAAGACTTGTCTCAAGGGTAAGTCACCAAGACTGAGGGAATGGGCTTGGAAGTAAGGTCGGGCGTCGCCATGCTCACTAGAGCCATGCTACCTTTCGAGGTCACGTGTACCTCGCCTCCGGTCCTTGAGAGCGGCGCCACAAAGTAGACGGGAAGTTGGCGTCCCACCTCATCTCGCATCAATATCAAGATGATCGCCTCGTCCGAGGCGGCCGATATAAAGAAAGGAGCTCACCTTCTTCGGAGCGGACAGGTTAAGGTGTCGGCGAGATACTCTTTCGAACAGCTACGACCTTGTGTCTTCCCCGCCAGCGAAGTCCCGAGCTCTCCTCAAAATTCAAGTTAAGAAGTCGCTTCTCGGCTATTTCGAGATAAGAATCACTGAGGGGTATTTGGCCGGTGAGTTTGTGGATCTCACGGATGGTCTTGGCACCCGTGCATATCGAAACCTTTATTTTCACCTTAGTGGGTTTGCCTTGAGCCTTCTTGAGAAACCCAAAGATCCCAGAATTTACAGTCTTCACCATGAATGTACACTTGGGGTATCGAGCTTGAGGTTGTATTGCGAGGGGTGTTGGATTTATCTACCGCAAGCGCTTTGGTTGAGCTTGTGTCTGATGTTTCGTTACCACTATTACAATCTCCTATACGGTTTGAATACTTGATTGCATATATTCGTGTCCCTTATCTCGTATATAAGTTAGATCACATACGGTGTGTGTAGAAGATCAGAGTACATGTATTGGTCGATGCTTAATGAGATATAAAAAGTTTCTGGTGAGAGACAACAGGACAAGTTGTCGGTTTGAGATCGATATAGATAAAGTGACTTGACTAGTTGCTTGTCTGTTGATGCGTCTACGGCGTATTGAAGGATCACGGATGAGATGTGTTCTTTTTAGCGCGTCGTGAAGAACCAAGATCTCGGTGACTTAGATAATCTAAACCTCGATAATGTATTAGGTGAGTATGAGTTGTTGTCCAGTCACTTTGACTTGTTATGGGTGAGGTTATATGTTCAACCAGATTCTCCGCGTCTTGGGTGGTGGCGTCTTATGCTAGTTATACTGTCAGTCGACGTATCCATTTAGGATGATGGCGTCCTTAAGGAGCTCAAAAGGTTTATTGTACTAAACCTGCGGTTGAGTTAGCTCAGTACAATAATAAGGTTGAGTGGTACTACTTAAGGATATGAAGTTAGTATCGTTTTAGCGGTCGATTGCTATAAATGATTAATGGACGTTCGATATCTTAAATCTGAGGATTCGTAATGTCTAAGTGCAAGCTGAGCTCAACTTCGGTAATAAAGGGATAAGTCGGCATTTATTCTCAGTGGCATGAATAAATGTTTATAAATTAATTTATGTTTGGTTTGAACATAAGATAATTAATTTTTGGCCGTCTTTATTCCTTGCATTTGATCCACAGGTTTGGCCGTCGGGCCGTAACCTTGAAAATCGGCTATAGCTCTCAAGAGCAAGATTTTTCTCTTTATCCACAAGGATATTATTATTTATGGTATATCATAGATCCTTTCCATATAAGATTATGGTAATAATCACGAGAGTATGGAAATAATCACGATAGTATGGAAATAATCCTAAATTATGGTAATATTCCATATAGGATTATGGTAATTTCCATATAGGATTATGGTAATTTCCATATGGGATTAAGGTAGTGCATTATAAATATAAGGTATGAGATAAAGTCTGGTTAATGCTCACAGTATTGATATACAGATTTTCGGCCGTCTCGTATAGCGAGAGAAAAATTTAGAATTATTATAAAGAGCTCGGGTGATTTTCGGTGTATTTTCCATAGATCGTCCTCACTCGGACGTTGGAATGGGCGGCAGGATCGGATCCGGAAGGTAAGCAGCAGTCAGATCCATTCGATCCATTCATCTCGTTCAGTCGACTCTTCGGATCGAGGTAAACGTGAAAACCCTACGTGTTGCGATTTAATTATATGGCGCATGCTAGGTTTATAATCAATGTATGGTGAATTAAACACAGATAGATCCTCGGGAGGTTAACATCGTTTTCCTACAATTGGTATCGAGCACAGGATGGAATCTTGGCTCTGTTGGATAATTACGTTTGATTATTCGTGCGTTTTAATAATTAATGGATCGTGGTTCATCGTAGTCTCGTTTATTGTTTTGTTGGTTTTGTTTTACACCAGAGAAAATCCGTGGTTAGATTAGATTTTATTATGTAAATCTTATCGTAAAAACGAAGATGAAAGCGAAGAGCTGAGCGCGGAAACGGTCTGGTACATCATCAGGTGGTTTCTGGCTGAACCTCGCGATCGCAAGAGAAGCGTCCGGAGCTGCGGCGGCGGTAGCGTTCTCGTGCGAGATCCTGGCGCTAGCGAGCGGCTTCCAGATCGCGAGATTACCGCGTTGCGGCCGTGCGAGCTAGCGACGGAGGGCGCGTTCGGCGTGAACTCCAGTGCTTGGCGGCGGACTCGTCATGATCGCGAGTTTCGGCGGCTGGCGCAGGTCTCGCGACGTTGGCTGCCGAGGCGATGCGTGTAGTCGCTCGTCGGTCGCGGTCGGCATGGCGACCATGCGAGTAATCGAGGACACACAAACGCAGCGGTGACGGCGGTGGCTGGGCCTGCACAGCGGCGCCGCCTGGTGGGCCGACCCGGCCCGGACCCGTTTCGTTTTCGGTCGTCTGGGTGCGCAGGCCCATTGTTGAATCGGTCGTGCGCGTTACGCGAGGCCGTTCGGTTTAATTACGTGCTTTGTAAATCTATGTAATAGATTAGATTTAAATGTGCGAGGTTTCACGATTGGGCGCGATGAGCGTTTTATTTTATTTTTATCGTTCATATGCAGTGTCGTGGATGTTTAAATTGTGCGGTAGCATGCTATGTATGTTTATATTACGTTGACAAACATTTAAGTGTTTCACGTAATTGGATGCCATAGTAAGCATGCTAGGTTTATCGCGTTTTCAGCAGTATTTTAGAATTACTGCGACATGTTTTACATGTTGAGTTCTATAGAAAAGCATGCTAGGATTCGTGATTTGCATGGACAAACCTTTTGAATAAAAGACTAAGCAAGAACCGGACAAATTAATTTTCAAATTAAAATGTCAAGACCTCCACTTTTGATCTCTAAACAAAGTGAGGCCTTGCTGATGGCGATCCACATTGGCTTGCTTGCCTGTTATATCATAAGTTTGTTAGATGAGATTTCTAATAAAACATTTTAAATCTATTGAGAGGTGGGAGTTTCATGTGTGCGTCCAGCGAGCTTACGCTGCGATTTTCATAAGTTCTCTAGAGATAGATATAAAATGAGATAACAAAGAATTTGAATTGGGCGGTATGGTCCTGGTGGTATACCAATTCTAAATTCATCTTTGAAAATTGTGGTCATTGCTAGACACTTAACTAGTGTGATTCTGGAGTCCTTCTGTGTGTTTTTATAGTGATTGAGTAATCACGATATATATTCTTGTCGATGTGACATGGTGACGACTAAGTTGCGGTGGGGGTACTCCGTGCATGATTTGATGTTTCATTAATATTGTTATGTAAATGTTAGATTTTGCACATGTATTGTACTTCTGAGAAGTCCTTCACTATTCATTCTCGATCATACGGTCGATCGAAGGACTGGAATTGTCTACATGACCTGGTTCTCCTTCGATGCTGGGCGATAATGGCGTGATCGAGCAGGACTTTGGAATAAGTCGAACAATATGGCTAAATGCTTGATATGATGTAGGCTTACGACTGTCGAGAACTTATTATGCATCGATCGATGGTGAGCTGAGCGATATTTGGTCAGTCTCGAGTAAGTTTGGGCGATCGGATCGGACGATCGCATCCAATAGAGAATCTTGGCGTGTAAGATGGAAGAAGGAAGTTCGGTCCATGAACATGTCTCGCATGACTCGTCTAATGGATAGTCTTGATCGGTTGGGAGGAGGTATTGTGAGAAGCCAAGGTCGATATCATCCTCAATACACTGCAAGTCTTTTGAGAACTTTCGGCGTGAATCGATATGGCGAACCGAGTTTACACTTAGTCGGTTGCAATGATCTCGTTCGCTGGAAGGAGTTATGGGAAAAGCAGTGCTCTTGCTAGCACATCTAAGGGCCCAAAATTTTCATGTAAAATGGAAATAGAAAAGGGTACAAAAGGTGGTGAGGCAAGAAATAGTGGGGTAATGGGGAGAACATGGTTGCCACGGAGGCAGAAAAGCGAAAGGAGAGGCAGATGCTTAGTCTTGATGGCGTAGGCTTGGAGCCGTGCCCTATGCTCGAGGCTCAGTGCTGTTGTTTGCAGTGGCGGAAACATGTTTAGCGACTTGTCTACCCATTCTTGGGTAGTAGATACGGTATAATGATCATGTTTGATTACACTTGCGGGGGTTCTGCAGACGGGGAGCGTTTGATGGCGAGATAACGATCTCCATGGGCGGCAGTGAATTGTTGGGTTGGAGATTTCTTTATGTTTGGGACAAGGTTTTAGTTTTGAAGGCGTTTTATATGTGCGGTTTTGGTGAAACCTTGTTCTGTTTGAAATATTTACTCGTGGATATTACATTGTTTTTGATAGTGTTGTTTCTATCATAAGAAATGCGAAGTTATACGTGTTGGCATTATATAAATCACTTTATACTATTTGCAAAACATAATACCTATAACTATTGCATCTTCATCAAACCTAAAATGAGAAAGTTTCTTACAAAGATGACTCTACTTTCTGGCGTCTTAGATTAGGTCACATCAATCTAAATAGGATCCAGGCGGCTAAGAATGGGCGTTGGGGAATCTCACGGTTACTCGGTTCGGTCTGCGAATCTGTATAGAAGGAAGATGTCGACCAGGACCGCAGAGCGAAGGGTTATAGAGCGAAAAAATGTTGGAGTTAGTCCATTCGACTATGTGTGATGTCCACAAGCTCGTGGAGGTGCAGTATTTGTCACTTTCATTGGCGATTACTCGAGTGCGGATACATATGCCTTCTGCATAGTCGAATGCTTTGAAAATTCAAAGAGTTTAAGGCGGAGTGGAGGCGAAGCTAGGGTAAAAGTATCAAGTCCTGCGTTACGATCGTGGTGGCGAATACCTCGATAACGAGTGTTATGGACTATCTAGTGAAGTGTGGGATTACTCCCGTATGACTTCAAGACACTCAACAGTAATTGTGTCGAGGCGAAGAAATAGGACTCTTTTGGAAATGGTTAGATCTATGATGAGTTATGCTACATTGCTATTGATTACGGGGATATGACCTTGGGGCAGTGACATACTTGCTAAATCTAATACCGTCGAGTCGGTCGAAAAAGACCGCTTCGAGTTGTGGTTTGGGCGCTAGCCGGTTTAACCACATAAAGATATGGGGATCCGGACACTGCGTCTTGAGCAAGAAAGCAGACAAGTTGGAGGCTAGATCGACAAAGGCTGATTTATTGGCTATCCTAGAGGCGAAGGTGGTTTATTCTATAGTCTGGATCGGAAGGTCATTATTAGCACTAATGCCCGATTCTTAGAAAGGATTATATGAAAATCATAAGTTCAAACTTGAAATCATTCTTGAAGAATTAGAAGATGATCGTATTCCACCGGATTAGGCCAGAGAGTGCGAGATGTCGAGTCTAGTGGGAGGGATCGGACACAGATACTTGAAATTGAAGTGGGTGGGGATTCATTGGAGATCCGAACGTGCAGTGGTGCTACCCGACCAAGTTGTGCAGTTAGAAACCACAATACTCTGCTTTGGTTGCCATTGTGCTGTAGAACCTCGTCGTGTGGGAGGTTGTTCATCAACCGGCGATTTATGTTGTGGGTGAATCTTGGTTTAGTCCGTGCACGAACATCGGATAATCGACCATGGACATCTGAGAGGCAGTCTGATATTGATGCAGATCGTTGGCGCTATGGACTTAGAAATGAGTCCATGCGGCTATGGATGTATAGAAGCACCTCTACGGATGGCAGGAAGCCATGGGTAGTAAGTGGATATCAGAGGAAGAGATTAGATGGAGGGTTTCGGCTTTTAAAGCCGAGCTTGTGGGGGTACACTCAGTTGAGGCATCGATTTCGATGAGACCTTTAGCTAGTCAGCAATCTCAAGTCCATCGAATTCTTACGGCACTGTAGCCACTTGAACTAGAGGTTTGGCAAATGGATGTTAAAACCGCTTTTCTAAGCGGTTACCTTGAGGAAGGTAGAGACATCTATGTCACGACAGACTGAAGGTTATGTGGTAAAGGGTGAAGAGCATCTAGTATGGAAGCTTAAAGTCCATTTATGGACTTAACGACCTCCGATCATGGAACTACGCTTTGCGCGGTAGGTAAAGTCTATGGATTTACCCGGTTGACTAGCGAGTTGTGTGTATCGGTTAGATGTCAGCGGTGATGTGGTATTTCTTGCACTTTATAGATGACATCCTTCTAGGCGCAACAACGTGAAGGCATTATCGAGGCGTAAAGAGTTGGCTATCCGATGCGTTTCAAATGAAAGACTTAGGAGATGCGTGCATTCTTGGGATCAAGGTTTACTGAGATCGCAAGAAAATGATTGAGCTTATCTCGGGCGTCTTGTTGATCTTGTGATTACTCGTTTTAGTGTCAGAGAACCGCGAAAGGATTGCTACCTTCGGACATGGCGTTCCTTTATCTAAAACGCAGATCACTATATTTGCAAAGGAGATAGAGAAATGAGACAAGTTCCTTACGCTCGCCGTAGGAAGTCTCATGTCTGATGATCTATGCTGGAGGCCCGATATACGCTATCACGGTGGGCATAGTAGCTGAATATCGATCTAACCACAGACAAGCTCATTGATGTGGATGAAAGCATATACTCAATACACGAAAAGGACTCGAGATTATAGAGCTGGTTTACCATGCGAATATCTAGTCCTTTTGGGTTATCTGGATCGGTTTCCAAGTGACCGTGATGAAAAAGTCGACCTCGGGCTATGTGTTTACCTTGGGAGGTGGGCGTGTATCTGGGAGTGCAAGCGTGGATGCATTGCGGACTCTACCATGGCGAATATGTGCGCGGAGGCTTCTAAGGAGGCGTATGGTTCGAAACTACCTCATGGATCTAGATGTGGTACTGGTTTGCCCGAGTATCATAGTTTCTTGTGATAACTCGTGCGATGGCAACTCGAAGGAACCACGGACCCTGGCGACCAAACACATAGAAAAATACCATGTCATAAGATCGTTAGGCGAGTGGCGTCTTGATAGAAAAGATTGATACAACGGAAAATCTAGCGGATCCATTCACGAAGAGCCTTGCGAAAAAGTACTACAATGGACACGTTAGAGGACTTGGATTAGCGCTTGAGGGCACCATTAGAAAGAAACTTTTGTATAAGTGGGAGAAGCAAAGTGATGGTTGTTTATAATAGCTAGTAGAAAGACACATTGTATACTAAAGTTTGTTTTAGTATAAGTGGGAGATGTTGGTTTTATCTTGAAAGCGGTTTGGTTGAGCTTGTATACAATGTTTCCTGTTACCACTATACAATCTCTATCGATTTGAATACTTGATTGCATATATCATGTGCCCTTTATCTCGTATATAAGTTAGATCATCTGTTAGAAGATCACGAAGTCGTATGATTGGTCGAAGCAATGAGATATAAAAGTTTCATAATGAGACAACTTAGGACAAGTTGTCGGTTTAGTCGATATAGATAAGAATGACTTGACAGTTGCTTGTCTGCATCGAGTGCGTCTACGCGTATTGAAGGATCACGATGAGATGTGTTCTTCTTTCGACCGTCGTGAAGAACCAAGATCTCGTGACTTCGATAATCTAAACCTCGATAAGGTTATTAGGTGGTATGATTGTTGTCCATCACTTTTACTTGTTATGGGTGAGTGTTATATGTTCTAACGATTCTCCGGATCTTGGGTGGTGGCGTCTTGTATTCATCGCTAGTTATCATGTCAGTCACGTATCCATTTAGGATGATGACGTCCCTTAAGAGCTCAAAGGTTTATTGTACTAAACCACTGGCTTGAGTTAGCTCAAGCTACAATAATAAGGTTGAGTGGTACTACTTAAGGATATGAAGTTGTGTCGTTTTAGCGATTGATTGCTATAAATGATTAATGGACATTCGATATCTTAAATACGAGGGATTCGTAATGTCTAAGTGCAAGACATACTCAACCGGTAATAAAGGGTAAGTCAGATTTATTCTCTAGTGGCATGAATAAATGTTTATAAATTAATTTATGTTAATTGAACATAAGATAATTAATTTATTGTGGATCTTTATTCCTTGCATTTGATCCAGGTGGCCCGTCGGGCCCGTAACCTTCGAAATCGGCCCTTATAGCTCTCAAGCAGATTTTATTCTCTTTATCCCTGAGGATATTATTATATTTATGGTATATGCATAGATCCTTTCCATATAGATTATGGTAATAATCACGAGTATGGAAATAATCACGATAGTTGGAAATAATCCAGATTATGGTAATATTCCGTATAGGATTATGGTAATTTCCATATAGGATTATGGTAATTTCCATATGGGATTAAGGTAGTGCATTATAAATATAAGGTATGAGATAAAGTCTAAGGTTAGCTCCATATGATACATGAGATTTTGACCGTCTCGTATAGCTTGAGAGAAAATTTTCAAGATTATTATAGAAGAGAGCTCGGGTGATTTTCGGTGTATTTTCCATAGATCGTCCTCGCACGGCGTTGGAGATTGGCGCGGGATACGTCCAGAAGGTAGCTGCGAGTCGAATCCATTCGATCCTTCATCTCGTTCCATCGACTCTTGGATCGAGGTAACACGTGAACCCCTGCGTGTGCGATTTAATTATATACGCGTCTGAGGTTTATAATAAATGTATGGTGAATTAAACACCAAGATAGATCCTCGGGCGAGGTTAACATCGTCCTATTCCGAGGAGGCTGGAGGATGGTTAGGTGGTCGTCGTGTTACTCTGGTTTTGACTTTTGACTACGATGTCAGTCGGCGTGAGCGACAATCTTCCTATGTGGTCTTTGAATATTCGTCCACCAGTCATACGGTAGGTAGCTCAGCGTTCTTCGGCGAAAGACATCTTCCGTGCGAATGAGGCAGAAGTCGGTGATGAAACTTTTTGCTTAACGTCAGTCCGGACTGTCGAGTTGGTGGTACCACTGTACGAGATCTAGGCAGCGAAGACTTCGTGGCCACGAGTGCCCACAGCTTTTCGATGTCGGGGATGGGGTAACAATCTTTGGGCGGTGTTTTTGAGGTCGGTGTAGTCGACAGCACTGCTCGCCCTCTCAGCTTTCGGGACCACATTGGATTAGCCATCCGGTCGGTGCCAACCTCAAGCGAGTTTGGCCTTCGGGTTGGGTCAGCCTCGTCTCTTGTTACGATCTGCAAACACTCTTTTCTTTTAGGGCGGCTAGTAGCGGGGTCGATGTTGAGGCGATGAGTTATGAGCTTGGGTGACATCGGTTATGTAATCAGTGGGGACCATGCGAACACGTCCTGTATTCCTCAAAGCGCATGACATCTTGCCGAACATTGTAGTGGGGGTGTGCATCGGTCGATTGGTTGAAAGGCAAAGCTAAAGCCGAAACAGACAGAACAAATTTTTTGAACCGATCGACGATTTATAATTTTGGATCGATCGAAAACCGAGAAAAAACCGATCGGTTTGATCCGGACAACGACCAATAATATAAATTATATATATATTTTCTAAATAAACATATTTTTATCCTAATTATTTAATTAAAATATTAATTAATTATTATATAAAATATATAAATATATAAAAATAATAGTTTCGGTTCGGTTCGATTAAACAGAACCTAAAGCGTAAAAGAAAGCAGAACCGATTTAGTTAAAATTTTGAGCGAATCAGCAAACATCCTCAAAGCAGCGTCCTCAAAACCAGACGAAAGGGAAACCGATCGGTTCGATCCGTTTCGGTTCGGTGTCGCATCCATCACACCCGTATTTGGGCCGCTGGGCGACCTACAACTTTGGAGGTAATTAGGTGCGTTATAGACTGAGGTTCTCGATCGAGTCGTCCGGGTGGCGGCACGGGGATTAGTAATTGCTATGCACGAGCGGCTACATCTACAGGTTGAGACCGTGAGGCATTCTTTGGCGTTGTTGGTGGCGCAGATGCTAGCACCCAGCGAGGTGGGTATCTTGATCGTGAGGTGGTACAGAGCGGGGCCGGCCTGGTGGCGTATAGCGATCTACTGCTGGATGATGTTGTATGGAGGGAGCTCGTGCGGGAAAATTGAATGGACTTAGGTGACGCACAGGGAGCACGTCTACGGATGGAGGAAGGGTGATGACACCGGTTGACGCCTCTGAGTGAAGCTCGTCAATGGCGGGATGGTGCGGGCGTGTTTGAATCCTCCAGAGCCTCAGTTTATCCAGACGACTCAGGAAGATAATCTTGATGGAGGCACGATGTCGATGTAGACCCGGTGGGCGTTCTTGTACCCACCACGGCTTGTATCGTGATGGCGTCTTGGTGGGGCATGATTTTGGGCTTGGTCGTCTTTGGAAACACGATGTTCTCGCCATCCGGAGTCGCTTGTTTTCGCTCTCGGGGCCGACCTCAGAACTTCGTTCTTTCGACGACCTCGTGTCTATAGACAGTCCGGTAATGGCATAGACTGCCTCCATAGCATTGGGACCTTCGTCCTCGTCGTCCGTAGGTTGGGTTGCCGTCGAGTCGGTCCGTAATTGTTGCCACCATTATTCTTCCCTCTGCTGCTGCTTGTTCACAGCTACGGTGAGGTATTTCTTGAGGCTGCCTCCTTTGTGAGCTCGTCAATCAGCTGAGCCCAGGTTCGCCAATCTTGATATCATGACCATACCCTGGTGATAGTCGAATACTTCGTTGACCTCTTCGATCCTCCTTTCATGGGAGGGGCCTCGGGAAACTCGGCGTGCTCGAATATCTCGCCCTCGATTTGAGCGGATGAGCTGCTTTGCCGCGGGGTTTGGCGAGTCAGGCACGGACTCCATCGGGCCCTTCTTGATTCTCTCGAGGACCTCGGCGATCGGCGCCTCGACCCGATCATCGGCTTTCTACTCGACCTCGCTCGTCCGGATCTCTCCTTCACTAATCGACTCGTCCGGCTGGCCGAAGTTGTCAGACCGAGGTTCAAAGCGACTAGCGTCTTTGGCTTTCATGGGTGATCTCTTTATTGAGTGTCTGGGTGGATCCGTTCTTGAGCGCATTGATGTATGTAAGTCGTTACTACATCAATTTTGAGAGACTTTGATGAACCTCGAGATGAAGTTCGACATCTCGTCCATCCATAGCGGATAGTGGCGGAGTCGGACGAAAGTGCGCGAGATGGCATCTTCGATGAAGCGCCCTGAGGCGATCCATGAGATCACAGCGGTGTATCTTTTTTGGCGGGCGGTGAACAGCGTCGGGGTTGGAGATCGACGCCTCGGGAAGATTTTGCACATTGTAAAATCTTCCATTCCTTGATTCCCATGTTGGTAGTGTGGCGAAAAGGATCGGAGGGTCTCAAGGCCATCGTGGCGCATGTTGGGTGCCACATGTCGGTGAGGCGCGTGTCGAATCTCTCGGAGAAAGGAGATGATTCTTCCTTTCGTGTCGAACCCCAGAGTCGTTGCATCTCTACGGAGGGTGGGAGGCCAGATAGGCGTCTATCATCTCTCAGGGGTTCGGCTCTCCTCTCTTCTGTTTTGCTCGGCTCTGAGGGGCGGCATGCCGGGTGGAGAGCGACTTGTGGGCGGCGTGGTGGTGAATGGTTGCGACCATCTCGGCGGTGATGGACAGGCGGTTGATGTCGTGTTCTGGCTATGTGGAGTGAGCATTGGCCTCGGTGTGGCGATCTCGGGCGCCCGTATTCGCCGATTCGGGCACTCGAAAGGTGCCGTTCATTCGATCCTCGGTGAAGGAAATTTTGGAATTGGCGGGTTGGCGTTAAGGAACTCGAGACACGGCTCGGCGAGGACTTCGTGAGATCGGTGAACGCCCGTTCACGGCGTTGAGGTCGGCAGTCTACCTCGTCGGGCGGCGATCCGAGGTGTATGGGAATGTTCTCCATGTAACCCTCGGGCGTGTTGCGCTGGTGGCGTCCCCGATCCCTTCATCGCGGCTTGGTGACCACAGATCGTCTTGGCTGGTTGTTGCGCATGCGTGGTGCTGCGTTGCCGCGTGTTCTTGCCATTAAATTGTAGAAAATGAAGCTTTTTTGTTGGTCTTCCCGCAGCGGTGCCAGATAAATCTAGTGTATGTTAATGTGCGAGATTTGTGTAGCGATAATGAACGAGAGTTTCACGTGGTTCGATCCAATGAGATCTCGTCCACGGAGGTGGCGACCTCAATACTTTCACTATGATTTGATTACGGTGAGTGTGGTTAAAAGCTCTTAGTATTGATAAGTTGCTAACCACCTACTGCCGATCTAACTCTGTTTATACATATCTAAGGATCCCTAAGGCGGGATCGATCCCTCCGTGTAGGGACTCTTCCCCGCTGTGGGACTCTTCCTCTCTGGGGGACTCTTGGCCTTGGTGGGGTATGGTGATTAGGGTTTGGAGCATTTGGGGTTTGGAGGCGGGCCTTTGGTTTAACCTCGTGGGCCTTTATTAATGAGCGGTTCGTTCGTTTGGCTGTCGGTGGGCCAGCGGTTGGGCGATCCATCACGCTCATTTGGGAATTCCCGTCGTACCTAAAGTTTGGATTTCTCGAGATATGAACACATGTGGTTATCCCTCTTGAGCAGATCTTTATCGAGACCTATGGTTTAATCATATACATCAAACATGGAAATAATTCATAATTTCTTCATCTGATATTCTTGTTAATATTGCATTTCAAGTTAAATTATGGATTGGTTCAAATTGAGGATTTTGTATACATTCGTACATATAAAGCGATATCATGACATTTTATCATAAATAAGATGATTCGTAAGTTAATGAAAACAAGCTTGAATTTGGACAACATCAGCGTCTTAGCGATGTTTTCTCGATGGTGCGGTTTATAGATTCACTTATATAAAGATAAATTGTAATAATAATTAGATAATGAACATGAGTGTGTGGTAAAATATTTCTCGATTCATTGGAAAAGTGTTCAGTGATCAACTTCAAAACAAAGCGGGAGGGTCCAGGATAGACACTCTATCACTTAAGTCACCATGTGTAATATTTGAGGCTTATTTATAGTTTAAGATTGCATACATGACCTTATATATAATAATGTATTTATAGATTAAAATATAATATAAGATAAGTATAAATAATTACCAAATAGGAATATGATATATAATCCTTCCGGATATGGCGTATAAAGTAAGGACTCGTATAATTTGGAGCGAGATCGGAATGTATAATGAATTATTTGTTATCTGGAGACAGTCCCGCTGCCCGTAACTCAGTTGATGGCGTCACTCGGGGTGTCGTAAGAGTCGACTTGAGTAGGTCGGATCAAATCTGATACAATCTGAATGTTAGGTCTAAATAGAGTCTATCTTGATGAGCACGTTTGTCATAATGTAGTGATATACCTCAACATTTTTATGTGTATTTAGATGAATAAGCATAATTGATATTATTCCATATCATATTAGTTTTAGTTACTATAATAGAGAGGTTTCTATTTAATCAACTTCTATAGAAAAATCTATAGAGTTATAGAAAATCCTATAAATCCCTCGATTGTAAAACAACATTACATACTATCCTTTACTCCAATTTTTGAATAAAGAACTACTTAATAGAAGAGTGAATAAAAGAAATGGAATCATTTTTTAATACCTGCACCAAATACTATGTGGCTGTGAACGACAGATTCTTTGAAGATGTTGGTACGAATTACTCACACTTCATCAAAAATGTCAAAATCCTAGCATCAGTAATTTTTATTTAGATTAAAGAATTTATTGCTAATGTAGAAAATCATTTCTTACTCCAAACTAGATCCGCCCTCTATAATTTATGACAGCTTATTAAATCGAACCTGATTTATTTAGACATAATAAATTTATGAAAGGAAAACAAAGAACTAAAATTAAATTAATAGTTTATACTAATCTGCAGTTTGAAAATATTTGTAGGAAAAAATGATGTGTGTGTAATATAGTATAATTGCGGGTAAAAGAGAGGAGGTTTCGGTGGGTTGAGACCTGCGGAGCGAAATCGAGGCTTTGTCTTCTCTTCTGAGTTTACAGACACTCTCTCTACATATAACGTACAAAAGACATGTATGTATAGGCGATTCCTTCCGTTTCCTCAATATTCAATTTTGATCTGTAAGTCAAAGATTTTCTGCAAATTATATTATTTTAGGGTCCTATGTGTTGAATTGATTAACAATTTTGCAGAATTTTCGTGTTTTTCTCTCCGTGTCCCGCGTTTCGCTTATTGGTGGAGTTGTAAAGCCCTGGATCTTGTTCGATTTGGATTCGTTTGGGTTGTTTTTGTGGAATTAGGCGGGTTTGTTCTTGGATCTGTGTGTTTTATTAGCTAGCTCGGATCAATTAGGGTTTTGAATTTTGTGACCGTGAAATTTAGGGTGAATTTTGTGGAATCTAAGGTTAGGTTTGATTGGATGGCTTCGAATCCTCCATTCACGGTGGAGGATAATACAGACGAGGATTTTTGATAAATTAGTGAATGATGACGACGATGTGGGCTTTAAAGTCACCACATCGGCGGAATCTGAACCATCATATGTTGACGGACGAATGAATCTGATGAGGCTAAGGCTTTTCAATTTGAGTATCAATGAGCTTGACGATCATGGTGAGGTAATGTTGAACCGTCTCGTCTCCAGTAGTAATCAGCACAGTTTGACTTAAGTGCAAAAGTGGAAACTGTTGAACGGATTAACAAAGTGGAAACAGGGGTCGAGTATGGAATTCCTTTAGTATCGGCTGATTCATTTGAATTTGGTAAATTGGTACAAAAACTGGAAAATGAAAATGGCGGTGCTGGTGTTTCGGACATTGCTGACAGTGGTAAGACTAAAAACCAGGGTGTCTCTGATGTGCCAGCGCTGAGCAAGACTACTAGTGGATTAGGGGCTCCTGGAGTTAAGGAGGTTGCCTGGAGTGCCTTTAATGCTGATTCAGTTCAGAATGATAGTAATGGTTTGGATCATACTCAGACTTTCTCACGAATTTGGAGGGACAATGCGGGTGATGCATTTAGCAACACAGTAGGGTTAATTCAAACAGTGGGCCACAAGATGCTATTGGAAGTAATGTACATGGATCCACTTATGTGGATAATGCAAATAATTATGGCCAGTACAATAATGAACATAATGATGGTATTGCAGCATATCAGAGTTCAACTATGCAGGATTTGAATAGCACCCAGTACTGGGAAAATCAATATCCAGGCTGGAAATACGACCACAGTACTGGACAATGGTATCAGATTGATGATGTGGGTTCTAGTGTGCAAGCAAATGCCGACTCTAATGTAACTTCTATTTGGGGAGGGGCTGCTGGGCAGGTTGATCTCTCTTACATGCAGCAAACTGCTCATTCTGTATCTGGAGCTGTAGCTGAGGCAGGTGTAACAGAGACTGTTTCTAATTGGAATCGGACCTCTCTGGCGAGTGATGCTAGGAAACAACAATTGGAATCAGGTGTCAGAAGTGAGTGGTGATAGCACTGTCGTTCCATCAGACTGGAATCAGGTTTCTAATGATAACAATGGTTACCCAGCTCATATGGTGTTTGATCCTCAGTACCCTGGCTGGTACTATGATACTATGCACAAGAATGGCGTGCTTTGGAATCATATTCCCCATCCGCATCTACTGCTCTAGTTCATGATCAGATGGCTCTAGTTCATGATCAGATGACCAAGGATGATTATTCATCTACTGATACATTTTCTCAGAACAACAATCTGAAGGCAAGCAGTTTGCACAATCAAGGTAATAATTACAATCCTCAAGGCTTTGGCAGCCAAAGCCCAGATCAGAGTGGGTGGGATCAGTCAACGATTACAACCAACAGAATTCAAGTGTGGTTACCTGATAATAATGCTATTGCTGGTGAAGCTGCTTTACTACACAGAAACCCAAGTAATGGAAAATAACTATCATAGAATGTTTCTGCCAGTCTGCATAAAAGTCAACAAAGTAATGTCCATTATGGGTAAAAGGTCCATATTGAGAATCAAAGCCAGCATCAAACGACTATTCTATGCCTTCCCAGTTTGTTGGTGGAAACTTCAGTCAACATTTCAATGACTCCAAAGTCAATCAGAATGACCTGAAATATTTTCAAATGACTACTATAGCAATCAAAACTCTCTGAACTTCTCTCAGCAACAGATACAGAAAACCCAAATGACATACAATCCAGCATCTGGAAGGTCATCTGCTGGTCGTCCTGCTCATGCTTTAGTTGCCTTTGGTTTTGGTGGCAAGCTCATTGTGATGAAACATAGTAACTCTAATGAAAATTTAAACTTTGGAAGCCAGGTCAGTGTCTAAGCCATTCTCATAGGTTCTATTAGTAACTTACCTTGTATTGCATGCTTATAAAATTTTATTTTCATGAAGAATCCTGTTGGAGCTCAATATCTGTTCTCAACTTATCAGAAGTTGTGACTGGCAACATTGATGCTGTAAACCATGGAAGGGTGTAAGTACTTATTTCCAAGCTCTCTGCGGCATTCTCTTCAGGTCCTCTTACTGGTGGAAGTGTGGCCACTAAGGAGTTGAATAAGTGGATTGAGGAAGGCTAACAACTTCCGAGCCTGCAGATATGGATTACAGAAAAGCTGAAGTCTTGAGGCTGCTCCTTTGCTGTTAAAAATAGCCTGTCATTATTATGGAAAACTTGATCTCCTTATGCACGGATGCTGTGATGAAGGTAGTTTACTAAGTGAGCGAGGAATTGATTTACTTTCAATTACTTAGAATATGCATTAACCTCCCTCTTCTTCTTTTTTCATCAATTTCTGCTTCAGAAATGTGTTCGAATCTTTCTGCAGACTTCACTGATTGCATGAAATATACTTAACAGAAGCTGCTTGACATATGATATTGTTTCCTGTTGTTTCTTGTGTCTCATGCTATTCACATTTTCTGTTCGGATATGTGATTGTCTGAGTGTTATGTAACAGAATAGTTTATATTTGACTAAAGTGAGTTAAACATATAAACAAATAAAATCTTAAGCCGTGCCTGGGAAAACCATTTCAGCTGAGCAGTGGTAGTGTCTAGGATACCAGGTCAGCTATGGTTTCTTCTGTATTTCTTCTTTCATCATCCTCCATGCCTCTGTTGGTCATGGACTACATATCAATCGATATAAACTATGATGCTGGCTAAGGCTTGTGCAAACTGAAAATATTAGTATTGTGTTTGAATTTGTGGCCTGGTGCATATCATTGTCTTGGTTTGTCTGTCTTACTTCATCATTTTGTTCCAACAGGAAAGTGATGCTCCAGAATCAGCAGTTGCCAAACTGTTTGCTTCTGCTAAAAGAATGGTTTGCAGTTTAATCAGTATGGTGATGTTACCCAATGCTTGAAGCAACTTCCATCTGAAGGACAATTGCAGGTATTCAATCGGTTTACCATGCAAGTGCATGTCAACTCTTTAATCAATAATTCTATAGATGACAGATATAAATTCTGTTTTAGGCCACTGCTGCTGAGGTTCAAAATCTTCTGGTTTCCGGAAGAAGAAGGAGGCCTTAGAGCGTGCACAGGAGGGACAGTTGTGGGGTCCTGCCTTGTTCTTGCTGCAACTTGGTGATCAAGTTAGGTTCATAAGCACCTCAAGCCTGTTTCCAGTTAATGAAAATTAGAACGTCTTGGCCTATTTATGTATCTTTATAATAACTTTTTGATGAAATAACCCTATGCAGTTTATGTCGAAATTGTCAAGCAAATGGCACTTAGCCAATTAGTTGCTGGATCACCCTTGACGAACATTGTGCCTGCTCATTGCTGGCCAACCAGCTGATGTCTTTTCTGCAGATACTAATGCTGTTAACAACATGGCTGGTGCTGTAAATGTCTAACAACCTGCACAGGTGTGAAAATAAATGCTTTTCTGAGGGTTGAAAGTGTGATTTTATGCAGAACTGGAAGATCTAGTTGGATATTTTATCTATTTCACTCTGTTTCTTAATCTGTATCTTGTTAGATTTTGGCAGCATGTTAAGTTTAATAATCGTTATCTCATCTGTTTTCTATTAAATACCCAGTTTGGAGCCAATTGCATGCTGGACGACTGGGAAGAAAATTTGGCTGTGATAACCGCCGTCGAACAAGGATGATGAACTTGATCCATCTTGGAGATTGTTTATGGAAGGAAAGAAGTGATGTATGTCTAATTGCTCTCTAACTATTCCTTTTTACTTTTGGAAGTTCCTTCAATCCTGCCTAACTTATGTGCTATTGATTTTTGAATGATTTGCTTAGATAATTGCTGCCATATATGCTATTTGGTTGCGGAAGCTAGCTTTGAGCCGTATTCAGACAGTGCAAGATTGTGTCTCATCGGTGCAGATCACTGGAAATTGCCACGGACATATGCAAGTCCAGAAGCAATTCAGGTTTGCCTGAGTTACCATTTACTGGGCAGATCAGTCTTTAAATTTTGAGAACATGACCACTACCAGGTATTAATTTTCAATCAGTCTGGCAGGAGTTCTATCTGAAGGGTATTGGAAGAAGCAATTATAAAAACACAAATATCAGAGTTTTAAATTCCACGTTATCTGACATCTTTTTGATTGGTGTTGAGTACAAGTATTATCCTTTAGCACTGTCCTTGTAGGCATGGATTCTTTACTGCTCCAAGAGTGTAGCGTGTCATTGTGGGTAAACTGTTTGTAGCATACTTACATCCACATTTGAAGAATATTTTTGTGTTTTGAGTTATTCCGTGTGGATAGAGTCCTCAAAGGCCATGTAAATTGTGTTCGAGGATAAAGTCACTTGCAGAGACATGATGAATTAAATAGTTTTATTGTCTGTTTGTATTTAGTATAATTATATTAGCCCAAACTGCATGTTTGACCATTGTGTATTTTAACAGAGGACGGAGATATATGAGTATTCAAAGACACTGGGAACTCTCAGTTTGTCCTACTTCCATTTCAACCTTATATATGTATGTATGCACTCATGTTGGCTGAAGTTGGGAGGGCGTCCGAGGCATTAAAGTATTTATCTTATACCTAAATATTTTTGTGGATTATTGTCTTTGTTTTGGGATTTTATCTTTGTTTTCTAACATGATTTTGATGTAGTACTGTCAAGCGGTACTAAAATCACTTAAAACTGGTCGAACTCTGGAGCTGGAGAATCTGAGGAATTTAGTTTCGTCCCTTGAGGAAAGGATTAAAGCTTATCAACAGGTAGACTGTGCTTCCTCTGATGTACATCAGTGATTTTTGTAGATTCTTAGAACTGGAACCTCTTGTGATGCAGGAGGATTCTCTGTAAACTTAGCTCCCAAGGAATTTATTGGTAGCTAAACCTTTTTGATAGTACTGCACATCGTGTTGTTGGGGCCTGCCACCGCCTATACCAACACCTGGCGGTGCTGTTCATGGTAATGAGAATCATTACCATTCCACTGGACCAGAGTATCAAGTAGTCAATCAACAATGGCTATGTCATCATTAGTTCCTCAATCCATGGAGATTATAAATGAATGGACAGCTGATAACAAAAGACTATGCACACAAAGTGTTTCAGAACCTGACTTTGGAAGGTCCAATGCAGTTTCTTTCAACCTTTTATGCTATTTTGCCTGAAGAGGCTTGTTCAGATGTATTGAATGATTTCATATGTTTCTATAAATGATGATATGATATGTTTTCTATACATGTGGCCAGGCTGATCCATCAAAAACAAGTCCTGCTGGCACAGGACAAAGCATCAGCAGCAGGGTGTGCGTCTCGCTTAGGTCGTTTTAGTTTTGGATCTCAGCTGTTTCAGAAGACTGTTGGTTTAGTACTCAATTCTCGTCAGGCAGGGTAAATGGAATGAGCTCCCTATTTTCCAAAAGCATGCCTTTAAGACACTTCATGATTTGAAATCGCGTTTATTGATTGGTTGATCCTGTTTTACTTTCCTAGGCAAAATTGGGTGACACAAATAAGTTTTATTATGATGAAAAACTCAAGAGATGGGTGGAGAAGGTGCTGAACCTCCAGTACGAAGCAGCTCTTCCACCACCACACCAGGCTGCAGTTTTCAGAATGGAGCATCAGATATGAGTTCATTGCAAAGTGAACCTCCTCATAACAATGGGAATCTAGGTTTAAAAGCCCAAGCGCTATGGATAACAGTTCAGGAATGCCACCACTTCCTCCGACAGCCAATCAGTACTCAGACACTGGAAGGATGGGTGTTCGCTCCAGGTAAATTCTTAATACTACATTATAATTCGTGGTGCTACTTGGGTCATCTTTCACTACGTGCATAATAATGCTCAGGTAAGACTTGTTTGGTACTCGGCTTCAGGATTGAACTATAGTAATTGCTCAAGCTTACAGCTTTTATCTCCCTGTTATTGTTGTTATTCTGGGACTTAGGGTGTTGTGTCAACTGATCCCACAAACGAGCATAGGGTAATATACCAATGCGCATCCTTTTGAACCATTGGTGTTGAGATGGCAATGTACTTGTGATACCAAGATCACTGATGTTGCAACTGCTTGAAAGAGAAGCTATCAATTAAGTAGTACTTAGCTCTATTTGATTAGTTTTCTTTTTCATGGCCAGGTATGTTGACACTTTCAACAGAGGTGGTGGAAACACAGTAAGTGGGTTCCAGTCGCCTTCTGTACCTTCTGCTAAACCAGCAGGTGGCGTCAACCCAAAATTCTTCGTTCGCCCCAGTATCCCCTGCTGAGCAGCCAGTTGTTGACACCCATGTAGAAGATAAGCAAAATGCTTCCACTAACGAAAATCCTTCTTCCTCTCCTCCAAATGACTCATTCCGTTCGTCCTCCGTCATCTTCCATGGCAGCCATGCAAGATTTGGAAGCATGAGTAACATATACAACAAGGGGACGAATGATAGTTCCTTTGCCTCACATTCACGGCGTACTGCTTCATGGGGTGGGAGCTTAAATGATTCAATGAGCCCTCAGATAGGACACAACCTATGGGAGGCAATGGGTATCCGCCCTTCAACGTTCATGCCAAGTGACACATCATTAGCAGATTCCTCAGTGAATGGTGGCAGTTTCGGAGATGAGCTACAAGAAGTGGAACTCTGATATCAATCGAGATGATAAATAGCAAATTGCACATACAGATAAAGAGCCTCCTCAATTCACACATTGTCTGCAGCAGGTGATGGAGATCGACAAATTTTCTTTCCTTTTTCTTAGTAGCCCTTTTGTTTTCCTGGCCTCCGATTCTCCAATTATTGTTTTATGTTTTCATTTGTATTTTAAATGTTAGTTTGTTATTAGTAGCTTACTATACTTTATAGAGGTATGCTCATCATTCAAAATGAACAGTGTTCTGGTCGCTGGAAAGTAATAGCGGGCGAACTGTACAGTTCATTAGTTTATTTATTGAGCAAAGAATCGGAATGTTCATAAAGGATTTTGATAAGTTATAAAACAGTTGAATAAGATGTAACATTTTGTTTCATTTGCTAAATGCCTGGTTTTGAACGTAAATCTGCCCGCTTAATGATTAATACTCTTTTCCTTTGGCCAATTGCTCCCTTACAGGTATAGAAAGTGAGAAGAATATACCCAAAATCAAATAAATGCTCTTGATATATATTTAACTATGTGCAACATCAGAGTTGAGACCAAACGTATGGTCACTGGCTGCTTCATCTATCTGACCATTTTATGAAAAAGAGAAGGCTGAGAGATCTAACTGCGAAATGTTGGTATTCAACAAAGTAATTACTTTGTACATCGAAGATGTCAAAATCAACTGACCAGTTGCTCGACGGAAGGGTATTGTCATGTATATTGTCAACTCCAGTTGCCGAGTGCACAACCTCTCAAACCCCAAGCCAAATCACGCATGGTGAACTGTCACAACAAAATTAGTTCTCATTCCATCATCTTTAGTCATGTTGGTAGAGTTTTATTCCCATAATCAAGAGGGCGGAAGAAGATAGTCCTAGATATCCAAATATGAAATGTTAGTCAAATTTGGGACTTTTGGTGACAGGTTGAGATTCTAGCACCATTTTGATGAAATCCATAAAATAAGCTAAATTCTTTCATGAAGTTTTGACAGTTACTGATTTATCAATAACGAATCACAAAACTCGTGTGGGGCTCTCTCATGTGTCAAGATGTGTGAAGGTACCCATATTCGTATTCACATATAATTGTGTTGGTGTTTCGATCAAGATTCGGTTACGGCTCACGGATCTCGACCTACCTTTGAGACAGTCTCCACACAAGACTCAATAATGAATATATTTGTGAACTATCCCCAAAATGTCATTGGATTTTTGGCAAAATTAGTGTAAATTGTGCACTTCTAAAAGTTTTAGGACTATTTTGCCACTCATTAGTAATAGGACAAAAGTGCCAACATACCCCCATAATTACAAATTCTCTTCGCAATTTAGAAATTTCTAATCAAGATTTGGAGAGTTTCAGATTTAGGGTCGCGAAAGTGAAGGAAAAACTGCCTATTTGTTATTTAATAAATTTTCATTCTATTATTATTTAATAAATTTTAAAATTTGCACATACACTAGGGTTTTGATTAACCATAGTCATTGCTACATAGACTACAGTTTTTAAGTACATCGTAGTGTATACTTGAACATTTTTTGTTAGAGTATGGATTTTAGAAAAAAAAAGTAGTATATATGGTGTATAGATGGCCAAATTTGTAGAGATAAAGGTTTTGTGGACTTGTGCTCAACATTTTTAGTTTTTTTAAGGTTGAATCCGGTATTTATAGGAGGGTGATGAATAGTATCATTGGAGAAACACCAATCACATATGTTCCATTTGTCGTTTGAAATCTTCGTTTAAAACCTAGTATGTCGTTTTTAGTATGCGCAACATCGTATATAAAGTGCTCTCTACAGTGCAGTGCGTGGTGAGCATGGAAGGATTCTCTGCAGATTAGCTTTGACACGTCTAAAGTCAAACACCAACGTTTAAAATATTCCATGTTTCTTGATGTTGACTTCGTGTTTTTGATGCAGTTGACTTTGTCTCTTCAATGAAATCGACTCCGTGTTTCTTCATGGATTGGACTCGTGTTTCTTAAATATGTTGACTCGAGTCTTGATGAACACTTTAGTTGGCGTATTCTTGACATCTTCTTCTCTTCTGAAATGAAACTTGGTCATTTTGACATTTTTCTTCAATAGCATTGAGTCTTCATTCTTGTACTTCTCTCGTTAGTGATTCTCTTAAGTATCAATGCGTGTGTTTCTTGATGGCGTTGTCTTGAGTCTTCTATCGATGCGACTAGCTTTAATCTTGTTCTTTGAACTTGATGTCGAGCGATCGTATTGATAGTTAAATCTTTGAAATCTATAAGTATAAAAGCTCGTGCTTGTCTACCGAGATATCCTCTGCACGAGGAAGACCACAAGGCCCGTCTTTGGAAAATGGGAACCATTAGTGTTTTTATTTTCAAATTCAATGAGTTTGATGCAATTTAAAGAATCTTGGAACAAGCTTATGGCATGTATGGAACATACTCTCTTTAGGTTATGGAGCTTGAAGCTCGGTGTAAAGAGTCGGTTCTAACATGTGAAATGACATTATGTTACATCGGCAGAAACATCAAAGAGGTTTTGAAATCTAATCAAAATACTAAGTATTGACAAAATTTTCCCATGAGACATGCTCTCTGGCTTCCGTCGTAGGAAGTCTCATGTATGATGCTCTACGGGAGGCATGATATCATATCTGTGGCATAGTGGTAAGATATCGATCAACCTAGGACAAGCCCATTGGATTGCGGTAAAGCATATACCCAAGTACGAAATGGATTTGAGATTATAGGCTAATTTACGTCAGACAATCTAATGCCTTTGGGTTATTCAACTCAATTCAAGTATGTGATTAGAAAAAGTCTACATGGGGTTATGTGTTCATATTGGGCGATGGATTCATATCTTGGAATGCATTGCGACTTTGCATTGCAGACTCCACCATGGAGGCCGCGTATATCGCTACATAGAGGCTGCTAGGAGGGTGGTGTGGCTCGAGAACTACTTCTTGGATCTGGGTGTTTCCTCGTTTTCAAAGAGTATCACATATTCTACAATAACTCGGTGCAATAGCAAAATCGAATGAACCACGGACTTACAAGATGATGAAACACATCGAGAAAGTACCACATCATACGAGAATTGTAAACGAGACATGCTTAGTTCTACGGATAATCTAGTTGATCCATTCAGAGTCTCTGCAAGTGATCACGACAAGTATGTTAGGGACTTAGAATGTGCAAGATGGGCCAGTTTAAGGAAACTTTTGTATAAGTGGGAGATAAAATGATTATGTTGTTTGTAATAGCTAGTAGAGACACATTTTATATTAAAAGTTTGCTTTAGTATAAGTGAGAGATTGTTGGATTTGTATATTGAAGGTAGATTGGTTGAGCTTATCTATAATATTTCATGTTACAACTATTCGATCTTCTATCGAATTGTTTATTGATTGCAAATGTTATCATTTTATCTCATACAAAGTTTGATCATATAGTATGTAGAAAATCGCAAAAATCATGATCGGTTGAGCTAGTTAATTATTATAAATCATAGTGAGACAATTTGAGCACGGGTTGTTGTTATAAGTTGCGATACATATAAAGTAACTTGGTTGCTTGCCTATATTGTTACGTCTTGCTGTTGATAGATCACAATTAGGCGTGTTCTTATCGCGATCGTGAAGAACACATGACTCGTGACTTTACATTGATCTAAACCGATAAGGTTTGGATGGGTATGAGTTGCTAACCATCACTTTGATTTGTTATGGGTGATGGTTACATGGGATAACAATTATTCTCATATCTTGGGTGATGGCGGTGCTTGTGTCATCTTTGGTTATCTATATCGTGATCATATCATTTAGGATGACGACATTCCTTAAGGAGCTCAAAGAATATCGTACTAAACCGTAGGTTGAGTAAGCTCAGTATAATGATAAGTTTGGCGGTACTACTTAAGGAATTAATTGAGATTAATTATTTTAAGCGATCAAGTGTTATACATAATTAATGGACGTGCGATATCTTAAATACAAAATTCATAAGTCTAAGTACAAGTCCAACTCAACTTCGTAATAAAGGGTAAGTCGTCATTTATTCTCTGTGAATGAAGAAATATTTATGAATTAATTTATGTTTTGGTGAACATAAAATAATTAATTCATTTTGGGTCCATCTTTATTACGTGTATTTGATCCCTAGACTGATCCAATAAGGTCTATCACTATGAAATTTTTGTTACCGATTGAGAACACTATCTCACATGGGTTAATTGTCTATTTTGATTTTTCGAGCTCCAGACTAATTACTTAACACATCTCGTCCAACCTAGAATGTAAAGCAGCTTAATATAAAGTAAATAAATGAAAAGATAAAGTAAACATACTTAATATTAAAATCTTGAAGGGAAAATGAGTAGCTTGGTTAACTCGATGTTGCCAAAGAACATAGTAAAACAAATTCTAAATTGTTCATAGGACTTATTTTTCATGCTCGCTCATAAATTAAAAGGCAAATCTAAGCTATTACGGATCTCGATTCTCAAGAGTTGGATGATTGTGTTGTGCTTGATCTATGTGTTTAAATAGGAAGGCTAGGCTAAGGCTTTGGTCGATTAATTAAGTAAGGCTTGGGCGTTCTTGCGACCGTCTTCAAGTTGAATTAAATATCTTTCATTCTTTGCATTGATTTGATTCTTCTTCATAAGAAAGGGTAAGATCATTTCCTTATGTGTCGTCCCAGATAAGATCTTCCACTAATACCTTATTCCATGTTCTTGGCCAATGTAACTCCTTGCTTGCCTTGCCTTTCTTCCACCGAATTGGTCGGATTACGTGGTACCTAGTTGGGCATGAGAAAGGTCCTGAGTGCTAGCTAGATCATCATTCTAGATTATAATGCCTTTAGGTGAGCTCAACACCTCTCTTGTGGAATCACGGTCATTTCACCTGCAATACATCCTTCTCACGTGCCGCTTCGACAAACAAAGCGTAAAAAACACAATACAAGACACAGCAAAAGAAAATGGGCTCATCGGTCACCTCAGTACAACTTCCGTAAAGTCCCTTCGCGATAGTGATGTGGTATTGTTGGTCAATTATTAGTTTCATTTTCATGGGATAAGTTGACATGGAATGAAATTAGCGATTAAAGTTTATTTTTTCGGTTGAGGATTCTATGGCGTCCATACGTGTGACTTGCATGTGGGATTCCTTAGGCAATTGGAGGATTCATATTGTTTAATCAAAATGTTACAATATTATTGTTACGATGTGATTGTATGGTTATGTGTTTACATTTACTTTTTCAAATATGTCATACTTGGATTATCAATATCTTTGGCACAAAATCTATTATTCGATCATAATATAGAGTTGAAACACGACATTAAATATGTTCTTATTGTTGAAGAACATATGTTTGTTCTACTACTTCCAATCGATGCCGAGAAATTAGCGATGAAAGCGTGAGGCACACAAACTTTGACATAAATCAAACAATATGACTAAGTGCTATATTATGACTATGATATCCAAGGCCATGGTTGCAACATCAAGTGATGGAAGATCAACCAATTTTGGCTAACTCTTGAAAAAGTATGAGGTCAGTGACGTTGTTTCACGATGAGGAAAATCTTAGCGTGTAAGATGGAAGAAGAAAGTTGGTCCGATATGTCACCGTGACACATCTCATAGATAGTCTTGATCGATTGAAGGAAGTATCAATAGCGAAGCCGTGGTCAATATCATCCTCAACACTCTTGAATCTTTTGAGAACTTTCACGTGAGCGATCATGAGCAAGAAGAGTATACACTTAATTGGTTGCTTAATGATCTAGTAACACGAAAGAGGTTATGAGTAAAGTGCGCATGCTAGCTAGCATATCCAATGGTCTCCTTGTTCTATCGAAGGTGGAAAGATGAAGATGGCGAAGTTAATAAAGCTAAGGAAAACAATAGAAGCGAGTTAGAGCGAAGACATGGGTCCTAGCGTGGCATGAAAAGGTTGAAGAGGAAGAACAAGTTTTTTTAAGCTGCGTGGTGGGCATTGAAAGACTAAGCGGCCTTTGCTCGAGGAAAATAAACAAGTGCGACATTAACTCTAATGTGAAACATGTTTAGTAGTTTGTTCTACTCATTTATAGGTAGTAGATCGAGCACGACTAACCATGTTTGCTACACCTTGAGAGGTTCTTGCGACAAGACAAGTGAAGGCAAGATAACGATTTCCATGGGCGTCTTTGTGAGTCACGGTAGTTGCAGTTGGAGATATTGTTTTATGCTTTGATAATTCAATCTTAGTTTTGAGAGATGTTTTATGTGTTGGGTTTGATGCTTATTTCGTTCCTAAACTATTTTTAATGGATATTGATTATTTTTATAGTGGTGTTTATATCATGGAAAATAATAAATTTATCTATGGTGGCATATTATGCAACTCTTTACATTCTATAAATGCTAAGCATGATACTAAAATTATGTTGTATCTACTTCATCAAACCACAGAAAGAAAGTTTTCTTCACAAAAAACTATACATATCTTTGGTACCTCGGACTAGGTCACATCAATCTAAATAGGATCCAAGACTAGCTAAAGATAGGCGTTGGGTGATTTCACGGTTCTTTTATTTCTAGTCGTGAATCATATATAGAGGAAAGATGTCGATCATGCCCTTCAACGGGTAAGGTTATTGGGTTAAAGAAGTGTTAGAATTATTCCAGTCTAATTTGTGTGGACGATGTTTTCAATCTGAAGTGAAAGTGCAGTGCTGTCACCTTCATTACTGATTACTCAAGGTCGAGATACATATATTTACCTACTTTGTTGCAAGTCCGAATGCTTTGAAATTGAAAAGTTTAAGGCGGAGGTGAAGAAGAAGCTTGGTAAAAGTATTAAGTCGTTGCATTATGATCACGGTGTAAGTACCTAAATGAGTTCAAAGATTTACACAGTGAGAGATTACATCCTAGTGACATTGGTCACCATAGCGAATGGTGTGAGAAGAAATATGACTCTTATAGAAATGGTTAGATCGATGATGAGTTATGTAACGTTGTTTTTTTGGGGGGTTGTATGCTTTAGAAATAGAAACATACTTGCTCATTTAGTACCTTTCAAGTAAGTGAAAAAGATATCTTTGGAATTATGATTTGGGCATAGCCCGGTTAATATATAATGATATGTGGCTCCTCCATGCTCTGAACAAACAAATTGACAAGTTGGAGATTACATACGAAATAAGTTATTTATAAGATATCTTAGATGAATGATATGATGATATGACTACTTCTATAGTCTTAAGGATCGGAAGGTTAGTTATTAGCACTAACGCAAGATTCTTGGAAGAAGACCATGAATAACCACAAAAGCAAAGTTGAAATAATTCTTGAGAAATTGGAGCGGTCGAGTTCACATGATAGATAAACCATTCTACAAGAAATGAAGGCGGTGAGTTCCACCTAGAAAACCAATAGTACAAGTATATCGCCTACATCAGTATGTAAGCGACACCACGATTCTTGTACCCATCGTTGTCACATTCTAGTAGTACCTCGTCATAGTGGGATGGTTGTTCGATAAATTGATATATGTTTGTGGGAGGAACTTACTTTTATCGGATGAACATGCTATAATCGATCCATAGACATACAGAAGTGATACAAGACATAGCTATCGTAGAATGACACACCACTATGGACTTAGAAATTATGTTCATAGCATTATTGATGTAAATGAAGACACCACTCTGGGATGACAATGAGACCATAAGTAGTAAGCGATATCGGTTTAAGTTGATAACATCCCTTAAGTAGCTCAAAGGTTTGTTGCATTAAACCTGCAGTTGATTTGATCATCGATGATTAAGTTAAACGATATTACTTAAAGAACTAATCATTTATTAATTAGTAATCGCTTAATTTGAGCATCGGGGCTTGAATTAATTAATGGATGTTTGATATCTTAAATACATGAATTATTTTAAGTCTAATACAAATCCCGACTCAAATGGAAGTTAAGAGGCAAGTTAATATTAATTCTATAGTGGAATGAATTTATATCTATGAACTAATTATGTTCAGGATAAACATAAAAAATAATTTATTTGAGGTCCATCTTTATTCCTTGTATTTGATCCTTGGATTGACCCACTAAGTCCGTGCGAGGCGGAATTTGAAACCCACTAATATGGGTCTCCTAGTGTATTTATTATAATATTATTTATTCTAAAAATATTATGAGATAAATATAGTATCTTTAGATATATGGAAAATATGGATAAGATAAAATATCTTCTATATATATAATCATTACATTGAGATAATTACCACTATATATAGACACTATATA
This sequence comes from Salvia rosmarinus, assembly GCA_036937905.1. Taxonomy (NCBI): domain Eukaryota; kingdom Viridiplantae; phylum Streptophyta; class Magnoliopsida; order Lamiales; family Lamiaceae; genus Salvia; species Salvia rosmarinus. The sequence continues at coordinate 838,361 of JAODLM010000344.1, forward strand.
GGAGAGGCAATATAGTTCAATTCATAGGGTTTTGAGTTCTCTAATATTTTCAAAAAATATTCTCTATTAAATATCGGAAAATTCAAACAACAGATATATGCGAAACATCGAGATGGAATCGATATTTATTGCTTGTGCAATCGGTTGCATGTTTGTACATAACACTGTGTGTTGCATTAAATTAATAGAACCACGTTAGGATCATAATCAATGTATGATGAATTATGATTATCGATAAAAGATCAAGAAGCTTGAATCTATGATTAATTTCATATATTCTTACAAATAGCTAGTAGGAGACACATTGTATAATAAAATTTATTTTAGTATAAGTGGGATATTGTTCGATTTGTATCTTTGAAAGTATTTTATTGGTTGAGCTTGTATATAATGTTTCTCATGCTACTATTCCACTTTCCTATCAAAAGTATTTATGATTTCATATGTTGTCCCTTTATCTCATACAAAAGTTAGATTATATAGTGTGAAAGATCATATAAGTTTATATGATTGGTTAATCTTGTTGAGATAAAAGTCGTATCAGTTGAGACAACTTGAAGGCAGTTGTTGGTATAAGTTGCACTACAAATAAGTAGCTTGACTGACTTGGTTGGTTGTCTATCTTGTGCGTCTTTACGTATTGATGGATTACGGTGAGGCGTGTTCTTTATCTAACCATCATAAAGAACCTAGATCTTCGTGACTTACGATGATATGAACTTTAGTAAGGTTTCGGGTGAGTATGTGTTGTTAACCATCACTTTGACAAATATTCTCCACATCTTGGATGGTGGCATTTCTTATGTCATGGCGGTTATCTATCGAAATGGCATGTCACATTTGATGATGTTGTCCCCTAAGGTGTTAAAAGCTTTATCACACTAAACCCCAGTTGAGTTAGCTCATGTACGATAATAAAGTTAAGTGATCTGCTTAGAAAATTAATTAAAGGATTAATTATTTTAAACAAACAAAAGTATAAATAATTAATGGATGTTCGATATCTTAAATACGAGAATTAAGTAGTCTAAATACAAAATCGACTCAACTTGGTAATAAAAGGTAAGTCGATATTTATTCTCTAATCGAATGAATTTATGCTCTAAGCTCAATATAAAATTAATTAATTTTTGAAACTCATATTTTTCTTTGTATTTGATATCTTGGTGACCAATAAGACATCCTAACCTTGGGTTTTGCCCGCTATAGAGAGCTAGGTAGGACGAGACTATTAATTGTACTTTTAATTTAGTATATCTCATAGTTTTTAGATAATTATTTGGTATCGAGATAATTATTATATTATTTATTAGATATGATGGAATCTCGATCGATTAGGATTTGGAGAGCATTATAGATACTAGAGAAGAAAATCACTAGTATCCTTGGTACTACAATTTTCAAAATTAGGGAAAGATGAAGATAATTTTTGATGTTATTCATAGTAACTCTATTCATGAAGTTCATGCAACGGATATAGTTTAGAAGATGTTGGAGTCCATTGATCATACGTATGAGAAATTCTTATAAACATGCGAAAACTCATATGTGATGAATTAGTTATATATATACATGCTAGGAATATAATCATATATATTAAATTAAACATCCAAGATAGATCATTGACGAAGATCATATTTCTTTCAATCAGAGATCTTCTTTTTTATCGACGTCACATCATGATCTTCATTGAGTCCGTGCATTTCTCATGTTAAGTCCTCAAACTTCATGACTTCATCTTTTGGTAATCGATCGCGACAAGACTACGATTGAATCTAAATTTTTAAGCGAGCCTCGAGTCATTGAGGTTCTATGATCTTCGTTATGCGCGACTACGGTATGCGATGCGATGATCACTAGTTTCCAATCGGGCTTTCTAAATCGCACTTAACTTAGTTTGTCGATGAAAATCTTTCAACATTGAGCTTTTCTTTTGATGCTTTAGTTGATATAGCTTTAAGCTTGTTGTTTGTTACTTCGACTGATTCGATCTTGTTGCTTCGTGCTTGAGCTTATCATCGATGAGTCAACTAATTCTCATTGACTTGGTTTTGGTATGCGTCTTTAGCTTTAATTCCTCTTCAAACAAAGGACATGTATAAGCTAAATACAATCCCTAGCAGATGGTGACAAACAAACAAAGCACCATTGGTCGTTTGAAACATATATAACATATATCTTAAGTTAGGTTTGCGATCTAATCAAAACATTGCTTCGACCTAAATTTTCTACAAATTTATACATTCTATATGGATCCAAACATATATTGACATAATTATGTGGAATTTTTTTTATTTTAAATCATTTGTTATTTTTATTATTTAGTGCAGTATATACATGCATTTTAGACGACAAGAAAGTTTATCGACATGCCTACATGAAAATTTTCTCTATTTTGAATATTTTATTATTAATATTTATTCTCTAATATTTTGGTTTTATTAGACGGATAACAAATTACTATAACAACTTATATTTATAAATAAACTTGTTTCATTGTTAGTAGGGTTAAGACTTGATCGAGTAGTAAATCATTTTCATTGAGTTTGCGATATGTATGAGTTATAATTCTAAGGGATTACGAATATCGATATGCTTACTTAAGTTTTATCCAAATTTTAATATTTTGTTTATATTATTTATTATTAATGTTTACTGTTATATTCATTTTTATTATGACGAATAATCAATTACGATAACACTTATATTTATAAATTTAAATGGATTTAGGTAGTTAATAGAATTTGGGACGATCTGAGATATATACATTAGGCAGTAAGAACATTTATCAACACACATACATGGAATTTTCTCTTTTATCTTTTTTACTATTTACTATAAATGTTTCTTGTATAATTACGTATATAATCAAGTATTGTAACTACTTATACTTATAAATTCAAATAAGTTTGGTTACTTATGGATATTACTATACGAGTTTGAGACAAAAATACATAAATAATATATATTATAATATTTATTATTAATATTTACTCTATAATATTTGAGTTTTATTGAGATGAATAAAATATTATATTTAATATTTTATATTTTATAAATTTAAATTAATTTTGATAATTAGCAAGTATTGTTATACATTTTTGGGATAGAAACATGTAATACATTTTTAAAATCTAATTTGGTATAAGTACAACTATATAAATTCTAAAAGAGTATGAACATTATCTACGCCTACTTGATTTTTCTTCATTTTTAATCTTTGTTATTTATTCTATTTATTATTAATATTTACTTTGTGATGTTTAGGTAATTATTGCAACATATAAGCAACTATTGTAATAACTTATACAGTATAAGATGATAATCAATGTTAAAATCACTTTTTAGTTTTGGTTTATGAGGTACATGTATATAAATTTTAGATGGGTTACGGTGGTGAATTCTAGCATCACATTTCGGTTAATTATTATGCTCCACTATGAACAATGATTATGGGTGGCGAACCTAGCCTCATTATTTTACTTCTTCATGCTCGTCACACTCCACAACTTAGGTGATTGAGCACTGCAAAATATGAAGTTGTTTATAAATTATAATATAAAGTGATTCTAATTAAAACTACATATATAATATATACATTCAAATTAAAGCGTATCACGATATAAATATTATTACATTTTATAACCATAAACACATAGAGATGATTTTGGGTCTTGTGATGGTGTGGGAAAATACCTCCTGATAAAATGAGGGGCCCATAAAATATTTAGGTCCTTATATAATATATCTATATTACCTTCAAAGTAACAATAGCTTGTTATAGCATGGTTGTTAGGAGCTTGAGTTTAACTTTGTCATCTAGAGTTTGATCCTACAATAGTTTTCTTTTGCATTTTCATACCAGTTACATTTTAGGCCATTTTTACATTTGCATGTTAGTTAAGGTCTTTTATCATATTATTTATAGTTTTTTTTGCATTTACATATTAGTTTAGATATAAGGCCTTTTCTGTTTTGCATTTTGCATATTAATTTAGATATAAGACCTTATGTATCAGATTTTGCGTCTTCATACTTTTTTGGCAATTTACATATCAATTTAGATAAAGGCCCCTTAATCAGATTTTCATTTTGCATCTCAAGTTAGATTGAAGGCCTTTTTCTTTGGTTAGATTTAGGAAGGCTCAAGCAAGAGTTAAGCCATTCTTTTTCTAGATATAATTTACTACTTTTTGGTATTTCTAAATTTTTATGTTTAAAAAAAAAACCATATGATAAAGGTTAACATAGGCCATTGTCCACTTACACGACATAAAGTATTTTTAGTCAAAATCCAACGAATTATACACTAATCATCTCTTAAGAGGAAAAATAAAAACAATATAATCTTTATCAACTATTGTGTTTTTATACATACATACATTATAGATAATAGAAATTGGATCAAATCTGGCCAATTTTAAAGTATAAAATATGGTATTTTAGGTTTTGTTTGAAGGATGCATTGATTTATCACTTCTTGGTAATTCAAATATTTAAATTGAATCTACGTATAACAAATTTTTACTTTTGAATTTAAGCACTTTTACAATGAATTGAAACCATGAAATTCATGAGTGCATAATTATAAATTAAATTTTTTATTATAATTACTATCATAGACCGTAAATAAAAGCATTCCACGTCTATCCGTACCCTATGCCGGAGTAAAGAACGGAACTATCTCAAAATATGGAACGCTTTGTCGGAAGGAGCATGCAACATAGAATTTCATACTGTATTCGCAAACCTACATATTCTGGAATTACATATCTACCCCTCGTCTCATACGTGTCCCAACCGCAACGACAGTTACACAAACCTTGTCACAGACAGTAACAAACACTCTTGATATGGCTACAAATTTTAATCAAAGAGTGAAACAGCCATTGGCTCACTTAGTCCTACAACCAATAATGTCTTGTTACATATTCCCTGCCCCTACGCGTCAGCATCTCACTCCAATTCCCCAAAATGCCTCAACCCCCGCCTTGATTTGTCCACTCAACTCTGCTAAAACAGCATTTTTTCTTTTTCTTTTACCAGTTTTCCTCGCCTAACATCTGAAATAAACACACATAGTTCAAACACCTCTTTCTCTATCTCCAGACACTCTCTTTCTCGCTCTCTTTCTCTCTGCGCCTTTGTGTACATGTACGTACGTGCAGCTCTGCTCGAGGACGGTGTGAAGTTTTGACGTGTTGGACGGCGGAGTTTTGGGTTGTTGACGTTACCTCTCTGAGATTTTAGTGTTCGGGGCCTAGGGTTATGAAGGATAGGGTGGCCGTTCAATTGGGTTGAGTTGAGGGAATCAACGGTGAGAATTCGTCTCCGGATGGAGGGAGGTATCTCTACCTTACTTCTTCTGGTACTCTTCATTTCCTCTTTTTTTGTTTTTGTTTTTGTTCGTTTTCTTATATAATGTTCGAGGCTTTTGAATTTATACTTTTATTTTGAGAAAACCGAGTTGGAGCTGGAGTTTTAGTTATTGGGGTCATTGTTTGTTGCTGTCAAGCTGCTTGAGAGCAGTGGGTTATGTTGAAGTTATGTTGGGTGTGTCCTGTAATTATGTTCCAGTGGTGCAATTTGTTGCTTCATCTGTGTCCGAGACAGGATGGACTGATTTTGTTGAAGAAATGAAGGGATTTCTAACATCTCATGTATTTTAGTGCGTATTTAGGGTTTCTGATTTTGAGTTTCAAACCTGGAATCGTTATTGGTTTTAGGGCGTTTATTCAGACCTTAAGCAATTGGATTAGGGTTTGCAAATGTATGAAATTTTCTTTCTGTCTTGTTTCGATGGAAGTTGGGTGCATTTTGTTGGACATATTTTCATATTTAGATACTTGATGTTGCCGTGTGTAGCTATCACTTTTCAGAGTGTATAGCATTCTCCTGTTGTGATACTTGAGAATGCCTGCCATATAAATTTGCCTTGAAGGTGCATTGCTGATGTACTAATGTAGAAGTCTAAAACTAGCTAATTTCCTATTATTACAATACATAAGCTTTGTCAACACTTTTTATCCATGGTCTTGGAAAATAGTGATTTCATTCATTTGTGATTTGTAATTTTAAAAATCTTGTCAGGGATAGATTCAGGGAAATGAGAAAGAAAATACAAAATTCTCATTTGGACTATGTATTTTACAGTTGAAGGTGCCCTGTTCTGGAGATTTTCTTACTGCAGGATAAATTGGTAAAAGAGTATTAAATTGTATGAATTGGTCTCAATTTTACTATGACCTAGGTTTTTAATTGTAATTGCTATTGGCTTTACATTTCACTGGCCGTTAGATGCTAGTCTTAATTTAAATGCTACGTTACACTATATTTTTGTTGCCTCCAGTGAAGCCAAGTTTTTTATTTTTATATTGGTTTCCATGTGCACCTGAACTCCAGACCCTTTGGGATACACAGATGGACTATAATGACAAA
>JAODLM010000135.1:0-100000 GCA_036937905.1 Salvia rosmarinus
TCACCTCATAGTTGACACTTTGTCCGCCATCGTATATGAACAATCGAGTGCTTTGCTAAGAAACCCTAATCTCTAGCGTAGATATTCAATGCTTTCTAAATGCAACGAATTTTTCAAAGCATCATATTCGAGTGTGACCGTCAAATCGTATATATACAAAAATGTTCCTACATCCGAATATGTCAAAGCTCACTATTTAATTTCTCAAATGAAGGGTTCAAACAACAATTTGTTTGCACTAGAAAGTTTGACTAATCAGTCAAATTGAGAGGTGATCTTAACTACAACGAATTAAAAATTGGATATTACCGTGTCTCCTTATCAAAGTTTGAAAGTAATATTGTAATTATAATTTAACCTAAACCTCATGCTTTTAAGTAAAACTAACCCATGAGTTTTAATCTCGATGGTAAATGATAGGAGACCTTTCACAACTTGTAAGATAAAATTAACCTTTCCGTAAGACAAAGATGCTAGTCATGGAATAACAATTACGAGGAATAACCATTAAGATTTATTGCGTCAATTCTTTAACACTATTTTATTTTAAGGATTTTGATCAATATTTCAGTCGATATCATTAAGTGTTATTACAATATACTCTATATAAATAGAGAAAAACAAATTCAATGTTGGTCCCGTCGGAGCAATGATTTTGAAGGATGGGCCCATGCAATTCTTTTGCCTTATTATAATTGAAGTGGTTTGATTGAATTCAAACAATATTCAACTATGATTTTATATTACACATGATTTTTTAAAATATTGTCATAATATATGCTAGGAATTTACAAAAATAATTAAGAATAATGAATGTTATAACATAGCTAACAACCATGTAACTGTAGATTTATCTCATAGTACTCCAGTCACATTAGTAATATTACTTTTTTTTCAGAAAAAACATATGAAATCACTAATATATTAAACAAAATAAATTTTACTAGGAAAAAAAATAAAATAACTAATACTGTATTTTCTGTAATTGGTCCCTAGACTATTTTCTCCTCCAGTTGTACCTTTTTATAATTTTATGGTACGAAGAAGCCCTAAATGTAATAAAATCAAAATAATTGAATAACTCCGTAAAAAAAGAGGCAAAAATCAGTTTATATCATAGAGTTTCACGATTTTTTATTTAATGTTCTAATGTAAACATATTGTTATTTTGGTCCTAACGTTTCAGAAAATTTCTATTAATATCATGTGGATCAATTTTCGGCGTTCAAAACGATTACGTGATTGCCAAAATTTCATGTTTGCTTCCAAGTTAATATAAAAATAACATAAAAATATAGAAATACTCATCCAAAACGACGTCATTTCATTTATTATCTTATATTGAAGTAGAAAAGAAATGGAATGACGTCATTTTGAAGGAGTTTTTCCATGTTTTTATTTAATTTTTGTATTAACGTGGAGTCCAATATGGAATTTCGGGAGCTATGTAAGCGTTTATATGTCAGAAATTGATCGGTGATATATTAATAGAATTTTTTTGAAACGTTAGGGACCAAAATAACAATATGTTTAGATTGAAAAATTAAGTAAAAAATCACAAAACGTTGAAATATAAATTCATATTTACTCTTAACAAAAATAGTACTCTTTTTTTGGCTGTTCCATTAAGTTGGTCCGTTTCCAAAAAATGAAATACTTTTTACACAAAAAAAGTGTCTCGAATTTCATGTCACCCACTACTTTACATACAAAAAACAATTATTCTTAATTTACGTGTAAAAAAGAAACGTGTCATTGATATTGAAACAAGGGAGTATGAAGGTATGTTTTTAGGTGATATGAACTTGTGGGGCCACAATATTAATCTAATAAAATCTAAATATATTGTTTGCTTAAGAAAGAAATAATATGAGCTATAAATTAAATCTTCTATTTTGATTATTCTTGGGTAGAGCGGGAAAAGTATTCTAAAATTCAGTAATCAACATTGACTCAAAACCATTGTTGTTTTGATTATTTTTCGATCAAAAAACACTTAAATATTTAATTTTTGTTTTCATAATTGAAGGCTTGATAGAAACCTAGATTACTAACGCTATCTTCACTGGATTAAATATTGGTTTAGATAAATCTTTGGATTAAACATTAAACGCCACTGTTTTCAGTGTTGTTTTTATTTTGTGCAGTATATGCAGACGGATAAGATATTTAACTCGGAAAAAAAATTATATATACATCACCAAAAACGTTTTGATTCTTTAGCCCGGCCTTCAAGACAGAAACAGACAACTCCAATATAAAAAAAATTCTAAAATTCGTACTAGAATTTAAACCTTTCTGTAATCACTGTTTATTTATCTTTACTAACTCGGATTTGCACCATTTTCAAGTTTCCACACCCTAAAAATCTCACGCACAGACACACACACCTACTGCGATTTTTAGTTGAAGCAAGATATATACAAAGGAAAGAGCTTATCCAAAATCCTGACCTTCTTGCTTGTTGAAGGAAATGGGGCGTTGTGGAAGATCGAAAGCTGCAATCTTGCTGTCTTTTCTAGTGTTAATTTGGGCCGAATTAGTGGTGGGTCGGTTTCTGGTGGAGAAGAACAGTCTGAAAGTGTTATCGCCGGATAGCATTAAGGGAAATTATGATAGTGCCATCGGCAACTTTGGGATTCCACAATATGGTGGAAGCATGGCTGGGACTGTGGTGTATCCAAAGGATAATAGGAAGGGCTGCCAAAATTTGATGGTTCTGGGATTTCTTTCAAGACCAGGCCTGGAGCTATGCCCACCTTCGTGCTCGTTGATCGTGGAGGTACTAGTGTTTGTGTGTGTTTATTTTTTATTTTTATATATATAAATTTTTGTGGTGCTACAGAGGGTGAACTTGCTCCACATTTGAAATTTCATTGGGATAATACTTTTATGGCATCCCATCTTTCTTCATCGCGTCTGTTATTTATCATGCATGCCTTTCCTTCAAATTTGCTTTTTCTTTTCTTTTTTTTTTTTTTTTTGGGGGAGGTTGCATATGAATTTCAAATTTGCGCTTGACGGTATAATTTAGGTAATTTCTTTTATTTCCTAACATACCGTTGTGATTGTTGAGATAATATCTGTTTCAAGCAATTTTCCATTTTTATGTTTTTCTGGGTGAATGTTTGGGATAGACTCTTCTTTTTCTTGTGGAGAACTTTCTTTATTTAGAATGTTATGAAATTTAGCTACAGAATAAAAGAGTTGGAGAGTTATGGATCTATTGTTCTATATTAATTTGTCAATTCCTTCAATGATAACTTGCATCTTTGTTGCAGATTGCTTTTTTGCTCTAAAAGTGTGGAATGCCCAGAATGCTGGTGCAGCTGCTGTTCTAGTGGCTGACCACCTCGATGAACCATTGATCACGATGGACTCACCCGAAGAGGATCGTGCAGCAGCAGAATACATTGCAAATATAACAATACCTTCTGCACTAATTGACAAACGTTTCGGTGAAAAGCTAAAGAAAGCACTCAGTAAGGGAGATATGGTGAATGTAAACCTCGACTGGAGGGAAGCCGTCCCCCACCCGGATGATCGAGTGGAATACGAACTGTGGACTAACAGCAACGACGAGTGTGGGGTTAAGTGTGATATGTTGATGGAGTTCTTGAAGGATTTCAAGGGTGCAGCTCTAATGCTCGAGCAAGGCGGCTATACTCAGTTTACTCTGCATTATATCACGTGGTACTGCCCTGAAGCGTTCACTGTGAGCAAACAGTGCAAGTCTCAATGCCTCAACCATGGGAGATACTGTGCTCCGGACCCGGAGCAAGATTTCAGCTCGGGTTATGATGGGAAAGATGTGGTGCTTGAGAACTTGAGACAGCTATGTGTTTTCAGAGTGGCCAATGAGACCCTGAAGCCGTGGATCTGGTGGGACTATGTTACTGATTTCCATATCAGATGCCCCATGAAGGAGAAGAAATACGGCAAGGAATGTGCTGAAGAGGTTATCAAATCTTTAGGTGAAATTTACTCTTTCTTCATAAACATGTTGGTTTACCACAAAATGGAAGTATTAAATGGTTGCTTGCATATTTAGGTGTTGATGTGAGTAAAATCGAAAAATGCATGGGAGACCCTGATGCTGATGCTGACAATCCTATTCTGAAAGAAGAGCAGGAAGCTCAAGTGAGTATTCGAACTTCTGTTTTGGGGAAACATTTTGTACTCTTTGTAATATGTTATTATCTGTTTAACAATCATTTCATATGCCTAAAAAAGTTAAAAATTTGTAGATTGGTAAAGGATCACGTGGTGATGTAACTATTTTGCCTACCCTTGTCTTGAACAATCGCCAATATCGAGGTCTGTTTGCTACCTTATGTCGAAATGCATCAAGATATTCAAATGTCGCCTTCTCCTAACGTGTCCTCTTTCAGGAAAATTGGAGAAAGGTGCTGTTTTGAAAGCTATATGTGCTGGTTTTGAAGAAACTACAGAGCCATCTGTTTGTTTGAACGACGGTATGCTTTTCCCCGAGTAATTCAAAGGTTGAGTGGTACGACAGTATGAACTTGTCACTGATACTTTCTAGCTGCAGATGTAGAAACAAATGAGTGCTTGCACAATAATGGTGGCTGCTGGCAAGACAAGGCAGCAAATATTTCAGCTTGAAAGGTGATTTTTTTTATATTTAAAATGGACACTGTTTTGTATCAAGTTTTATCCGGCTCTTACATTTTCTGTGTTCAGGACACATTTCGAGGAAGAGTGTGTGAATGCCCAGTAGTTAATGGCGTGCAATTTAAGGGAGATGGTTACAGATCTTGTTCTGGTATGTTTTATATGTCCCACTTTGTTATGGTTACAAATAGTTAATTATGTGCAGCACATTCTACAATATATTCTATAGCGTGTTTGTCATGTTACCTGTATATTTAAATGTTCATCCTCCCAAACATTCATGAATAGCCGCTGCGATTTGGATGTCATGGGGGAATTGGTAAAATTGAGTGATCTATCTTCTGCTCAAAGCTTTGTAGCATAAAATGTTATTTAAATTCCTCAAATTTTTAGCTTGTACAAGTATGTTGATTAAGGTAGTTGTCTTAGAATATTATTCAGATTCATTCTGCATGTGCAGCAAGTGGGCCTGGGCGATGCCGAATAAATAACGGAGGCTGTTGGCATGAAAACAGAGATGGGATCACTTTTTCTGCTTGTGTGGTGAGTGAACTTTAAAATTTGTGTCCTCATCCCAAGCTAAAAGTTGCATACGAATGAAATTGTTCTATACATTTTAACAGGATAGTGATGATGGAAAATGCACATGCCCTCCAGGATTTAAAGGCGATGGCGTTATAAATTGTGAAGGTAAAGAATTTTCTGCACGACATTCTTACATAGCTTTAAAGCTAAGTCCACGATGCTAGACGTTTATGTAACCTGATACAGCCCCACCTAATACAACTATGTGAAACAAATTGCACAAAGAAATCACTGTAAAATGCTTGCTCCCGGTGTTTGCTGAAGCCTGAAGTAGAAATTGCAGTTTTTAAGAATACATGATGCCTTAAATATGCTCATGGCACTGAGATCAATTAAGGTTCTCCCTTGATCGTGTCAAGCACTTATTATTTTATTCGAAAAATTGACTATTTGGTTATGTCAAAATAATAATTTTCGAGTATCTAATGGATAATATATATATATATATATATATATATATATATATATATATATATCGGGGTTGGATCCGGTGAGAACTAATCTTTTTGAGAACTTGAGAACTATACACAGACGTATAAAGTGGATGAATAAAATCTATAAAGTTGTGCACAACGAAAACATTCTAAAAATATTTCATAATAAAACAATTTTAGAAAGTTTTCGTTGTGCACAACTTTATACTATTATGTACATCATCTTTAGATGCTTTATGCATAGTTCGCAGAGCTCGCAAAAAAGATGTAGTTCTCATTTGATCCACTACCTATATATATATATATATATATATATATATATATAGGGTTGGATCGGTGAGAACTCATCTTTTTGAGAACTTGAGAACCATGCATAAGGCGTTGAAGATAATGCACAAAGCGGTATAAAGTTGTGCATAACGAAAACTTTCTAAAATTGTTGCACAACAAAATAATTTTAGAAAGTTTTGTTATGCACAACTTTATATCATGTCATCATCTTCAACGTCTTATGCATGGTTCGCAGAGTTAAAAAGATGTGTTTTATTTGATCCACTCCTATATATATATATATATAGAGAGAGAGATAGGTTCAAATGAAAACCATTTTATCTTAAAAACTAAGAACCAAATAAGTTCGTTATGAAAAATATATTGAGAAAGTATATATGAGAGGGTTAACGTAAAAACTATTTTTATGTGAGAATTTGAGAACTAAAAAAATGATGAATTCACTGTCAAAATTGATGAATCCGTCGAGAAAGTTAATGAATCCAAAAAAATAAAATTTTCGTCCCTCATGGGATTCGAATCGGATGAAAAATTTCAAATTTTGGATTCAGTAATTTTTTCAGCGAATCATCAACTTTCATAGCAAATTCATTTGATTATTAGTTTTTAGGATAAAAATGATTTTTATTTGAATCTAACTTTCTCTCTCTTTCTATATATGTAGAGGGTTGAGTTATTATAAAAATTTATTTTTTCTTAAAAATCAATGCACTTTACATATAGAGTTAATGTACTTTATGTATAAAGCTAATGCATCCTTGAGTTCTGGTAAAAGACAATACTATTCATCACATAGTACACATAGTCATTAACTTTATACGTAAAGTGCATTGGTTTTTACAAAAATATATTTTTATTTGATCTTTTCCTATATATATATATATATATATATATATATATATGTTTGAGTTCCCGTAGTACCCGATCCTCAATAAGTATATAGTATCCCATCTAGATCACACATATTGAACACGTGGATGCAACAAAATTAGACACGTGGCAGTCCACTTTTTGCTTAAGGGCAAAGTGGGAATGCACCTAGCAGGCGCTGGGTGTCCGTCGGTGCTAAGTAGGGGAGTACGCTAGCGTTGGGATATCCACGAGCGCTGGGTTTGGGGAGAGCCACAACAAAACATAAATAATACATACAAAATAACATAACACTGCATTTAAGTTAACATAACACGCATCGCACCCTACCGGAGCTGGGTGCACCGGTGCTGGGTAGGGATGCTGGGTTTGGGAAGAGCCACAACAAAACACAAATAATGAACTTAAAATAACATAACACTGTACATTGCATCACACCCAACATCTTGGCTGGGTGTGATGTGAGTGGCGATAAATGCGGAGCACGAGCGAGCATTGAGAGTGTGTTTTCAGCATGTATTAAAATCGAAACTCATAGTATGCATTTTTGTGTTCATTTAAATGCATAGTTTAGTTCGATTATATGCATGGTCTATTTTTCGAAATCACAATGCCTCATCTTGTGCGAAATCGGTGAAAATAAGCTTAAAAATCCAATAAAATCTCTATCACATGATCTTTGAGATAAATGGATAAGATTGGGTACTACATACTACCTCAAGTTCGGATACTATATGATCCCTCCTCTTTATATATATATATATATATATATATATATATATATATGGGTTGAATCAAATGAGAACCCATATATTTTTGAGAAATGAGAACCAATGTCAATCGTAGATCTAGATGCAATCTATGGTGTGGATTATTCTTAATTTATGCGTAATTTATATTTATTTATGCATGAAAAGGTCATTAAGGTAATATATACAATTTCAGTTAATTATAGTATCCCTACAATCATGGGATTTGTGTTGTTATTTTCGGTAGTCAATAGAATTTTACCATATCCATTTTTTGATTTATTTTTTGATAACTGATTTTTTTTATAACCTCATCTCTACAAATACTTATTGAAAACGTTTTTTTATGTATTTTGGTTTCGTCTCCATGAATTCTCCAGGTAATTATGCGCAAATGGATGATAATCAATGCACATCAACTAATATTTTACGCATATACAAGATAAGCATTTTCATATCAATGCATAATTTAATACTTGAATATGTACATACAGAAAAATAACATAAGCATTTCACGTGTAATATATTTTTTGACCTTGTGCATTTTTATACAGTTTCTTATGCATATTTTTCTACAACCGTATGCACAATCATTATAATCATATGCAAAATTACTATCTAGTTATTCATGTTAATCGATTCACGGAAATAACCATAGTTTTATCACAATTGTAAGACCTTAATGCCCCTCACACGTTTAAAATCATAAAAATAGTATAAAAATAGTGACTCATTTTTAAGTATGAATTAAATATGATCCATTAGATTAGATTAAATTTAGGGTGATGATTAGTTCTTATTTCTTATCTTAGAGGGAGTTCTCCCTATAACCAACCCCTATATATATATATATAGGAGATGAATCAGGTAAGAAATGATAATTTGGTAGGAAATGAGAATGAATCTAGGTCTTTGATTCGTTGGATCAATGGTTGAAATTTAATTTCGGTTGTGCTACAGTTTTGTGTGTTAGGATTACTGTGCAGCACTAGAACCCTTCTTGTGCTACGCTGCAATGAAAGATGTGCTAAACTAATATATTTAGAATATGTGCTACGAAGAGATGAAATATATGCTAAACTAACATGTGCAACATAGTAATTCTGATTGTGCTATACAAATATGAAAGATATGCTAGACTTGCATATTTATTCCTATTTCTTACACTTATTTCCATTCTCACAGAACCATCCCCTATATATATATATATATATAAGACATGAGTTGGTGAGTCGTATTTTAAAGGACTAAGTTTGCTAGGTTGCAAGAAAATAGAAATCATCTTTTCCATCACTTTGTCTTTGCTGTTTGAGGATCATCCAAAGAGCAATATGTTGGTTATGCTGATTGAAAGCATCTCTTTTACTATGCCTCATAATAAAAAAGCGGAAGAATAATCACCATAGGAAATTCAGATATGTGTTTACTTCAGGTGACAACTTAGATAGATAAAAATAATATAGGTTAATCTGTCACATACTTTCATAGATTGAACAATTTTGAGCTTGTTTTTTCATGTAATCCTTCAAATACCCAATCCTATGCATCGCTAATCTAATGTTTATCATACAAAGTAAACGCTCACATTATCCTCTTCCTCAATGGGAGGATGCGAAAGTGGAGCCAAAAGATTATTGTGTAATGTGCTTGCTCAATTTATGACTTCAGTTTACATTTTAACATACAGATATTAATGAATGCAAGGAGAAGAAAGCTTGTCAATGCAAGGAATGCAACTGCAGAAACACATGGGGCAGTTATGAATGCACTTGTAGCAACGGCCTTTTGTATATCCGGGACCACGATACCTGCATCAGTTAGTTCGACCACAAGATTTGTTTTTTTACTAGTTATGTGTACAAATTTTGCTCCTAATCCTCATTTGTTGGTCTGCAGGTAAGAGTGCTTCTGAAGTGAAGTATGGTTGGGGAGCTGTTTGGATGGTTTTGATTGTATTGGGTTTGGCTGGTGGTGGTGGTTATCTGGTATACAAACAGAGGTTGAGGTAAGTTTTCGATCTATACATTGGTTGTATGAATCGTTGTTGAAACTCAACCGCTTACTATTATAACAACTTTTTTCCCCCTAACTGTGTTTTCAGTCGTATATGGACTCTGAGATCAGGGCTATAATGGCCCAATACATGCCTCTGGACAGCCAGAATGAAGTACTAAATTACGTAGATGAAGATCGTGCTTGAAAATTATTCTGAATGAAACGGTGATGTGGGGGCTCGTGTTGTATCTACAGCAATGGTTTTGAAGGTAGTTGGATATGGATAGAGTGAGAATGACCGTGATGTCTTTTAATATGCGACATGCCTGAGTCAGTACCCCGTAAAAGGATTAGGTCGAAACATGTATATTCGTAGCGTGTGACGGGTTGTGCCCCCTAACTGCATCTCTCTCTCTCTCTCTCTGCTTTTTCTCCCCATACCTCATTGGTTATAGCAGTGGTGTGTAGTAGTTAATAATGGTATGTTACCAACGAGACGGATGAAATGGTGTGTTTGGAGCAATCTGGGACTCGTTTTAATAATATGCAGCTTTTGGAGATGATGCTGGTTGTTGGTTTTATCTGATGAAATAATGTTGTTGCACAATGGATGGACACATCTCAAGATTGCTGACTTTGAATGAGTTTAAATCTTTTACATTATTGTATGGATCTGCCGAGCATATGTATGTAAATTAGTATATTGAGATTGGATTTGCTTGTATGAGTCCCTTACTCTTACGTGTGTGTTGGGTGATGATTTCTTTTTCCATCGTTTGATCTAATTCTTTTTTCCCCTTGAGAGTTGAGAATGTTAACCACTGCCAGTAAAATCAATGAGATTAGGAATATTTTCTCCTGTCAATATATCTAAAAACGGCAAATATCAATAGAACTTAACTTATGATTTCATGTAAGGATAAATATCACTTAAATCATAAATTGTTTGGCACTATCAATTATATTATCAATTTTTGACTCTGAAAAATTGATGTGGCTTATTTGATTGTTATAGTGTATTTAACATTTTTTAAACTTACATGCAAACGATGTCGATGTCGTTGGATTGTTAAATACACCACGGTAATTCGGTAAATGTCACATCAACTTTCCGAAGCCGAAAAATGAACGAAGGGTACAATTGAAATAAAATCGATAGTTAATAATTTTTATTAAATATTTCTAGGATATAATTGATAATATTAAAATAAGGGTTTAAAGTGATATATATCCTTTATATAAAATAAATGTGAACAGCAAAAACAATATGGATGTATTGTACATCCATCTTAATTAGTTTCACTCATGATTTATTAATTAATAATTATAGATTATGAATTAATTTAACTAGATTTGACCTATACGTGGAATTCTTAGTCTGTTCTTTCTGTTGATGTAATTCCACAAGCCCAGTCAACTTTCAGGTGTCAGCTTATATGTACGTCTAATCATTTCTATAGCCAATCACTATTCTAATACTTAACTATTACATTTATCAGTCTGCAAGAGCTACCAACCACAATTGCCCTATTTCCTACACTATGGTGTTGTTTGAGAACAAAGTTCAAAGTATAGCTGAATCACGACGACTCCGGACTCGTTGAAGGTCTGGTCTTCGATGGCATCTGCACGGACCTCTGCGTTCGGACTCCAAATTTGTGACTCGAATCCCTAGGCGTAATTGACATTTTGTCCAAACAATACTCAAACTCATCACCATCAGAATCTCCATTATCATAACTCCTTTCATCCCATCTTCACAGTCATAGGCTTCAGCTACATCTTCGTCGCTTGTGCCTTCTTCGTCATAACTACTTGTCACTATTGACCAGTACACATAATTTGGTGGGATGTATCTTCAAAACAATACAAAGAACATCAACTCCTAGTCCAACGCGCTCCTAAACAGTATTAGCCAGATAACAAGTAGAGCATGCGGGGGAAACAAGAAGCAAATAAGGCAGGGAGGAACCTGTCACATTTTGCCAATAGGCAGGGATCAAATGGGAAAAACATGCCCAGTTTTTCTATCCCACCAAATACCGTAGAATGTTCTGATTCCAGGAAACCTGGTCAACAATCAGTTCAAGAAGAAAACATATGCGATTTGCTTTGGCTAGCCGTAGAAATTCATCTACTATTGATGGCAGGCATACCTATTGTGAAAAACCTAAAGTTTCTAAATTGACAATCAGTTACAGCAGTAGGTCACAAAACACACGAAACCGAAAAGATGCAGTACAGATGAGTCAAAATAAATTTGAATGTCACTGGCAGAATATTAAAGCAAATAAGAAAAGGTTCAAAGAAAACATTTAACCTGCAGAGGTTTCAAAGGATGTCGTCAATGCGCATGAGGTACAGTTGGGACTTCAGCCGAGGAACAGCAAGCATTTGTTTCATACGAAAACAGAGCACATACAATGTAGCCTACAGAGTACCTGATCATTAGCAAAGGTCTTATTGGCACATTCATGGCAAAATAAGTGAAACCGTAAGCAGTCAGGAATAACCAAACAAAATTTCATGTGTTGCATGTGCATTGCATGGTTACATAATAATCAGTTGGCAATAAATGATAAATCTGTGCATCAGAGCATATAAACTTAGGCCAAAACCCAGAAATACGTAAGAATAAATCTATGCATCACCTGGCATCCAGCATAGAATACTTTATGAGCTTTTGGATTAATGTCAGCATCCTGGTTTTGCAATATTTGAAGCACCAGCCCGTCACACTGAAATCATGCAAAAAATAAAAATGAAATAAGTTGGGACATTCTTCTTGGTTTTAGCTCTCAAGGAGTTCATTAAATATCGACAGAATGAGATGCAGAACAATCGTTCCAGCACTGCAGCAACCAAAAAGACATGAATAAATTTGGCACGAGCCAGATAACTTGCAAGGTATCCTACAGAGCGCTCATTCTCCAATACAGAGAATAAAGTTATTTCACTATAGATCTTCAACAAAGTTAATTCAACAAACATGCTCAAGAAGGCAAAGAGGGAATATATTCCAGCTGTACTTAGCACCATATTTACAGGTTGGAATTACGACAACTACTACCCTAGGGAAAACTGAACATAAGCAGATTGCCAGACTGAATATAGTTCAAGGCAGTTTAGATTACATAATTTTGCTATGAAACTAGGGGAATGAATAATCACCATGCAGAATTTAAGATTTATTTCAACACCTCACAAGTATCCATCCTAAAGTAACTCGTGTTATACTCCTCCGTAATATAACAAAAGCAACATACTTTCATGTAATCTAAGTAGCTTAGTAAGATGGAAAAAGTAGAGGAACCCCTCCCCCAAATCAATCTCCAACTAAGGATATAAGTCAATAATGCATGAAGGGCTATAGTTACAAAATCCTTTGTTTATTTATCTCCATTCAGGATGGACGCCATTCACAAAGATATCTGCAAGTGCATTAGCAAATAACTTTCCACAATTATCAGGATCCAGCGAGCAAGCATAGAACATGACAAACTACAACAAGAGGTGGGAATAACATGCCAATTAGTGTGGGAGGGGCCTTGTGACCAGCAGCATTGGAAGTACTGGCCTTGGGATTGTCTGGCTAGTCTCATAAGTCCTGATCGCATAAAGGGGAATCTTCTCGGTCGAAGCATGAGCAAACACTCGAGCGTGAGAGAAAGGATCACCCGGTGGCCGTAGGGAACTTGTGGCTGGATTGAATCCTTCGCGAATAAATATTCAGCCGCTTGTGAACCTTCGGAGGGCAATTCAAGTCCATTCTTCAGCTACTCCATCCAGATTAGGGGTCAGAGAGAGGAGGTGTCAGCGCTATCGACCTCTTCCATCCTTCTCTACAAAGGAATCTTAGTCTATGTCTTGGTCACCCAGAAAGTATGGTAAAAAGTGAGAGCAATAAGAAGGAGAATTGCCCCAGCAAGCAAGAAAACAATTCAAAACACATGTCTATTCTTCTGCACAAACACAGATGTCACAATACCTGAGCAAATTTTGATTTGTAAGCAGTCAAAACTGTTTTCTGAAATGATTGGAGGATCTCAAAACCTAAAGCACCATTAGAACATAAGTGTTATCACATGAGATGGGGAATGAAAAGTACATTTTATTCAAAGAAAAGAGCTCCTATATATACATGTGAATAACCCTAATCCTAATAGGATTCTAACTCTAATCATAATAGGATTCTAACCTTAATCTAATAGGATTCTAATATGCATCTACTATATATAATATATTTACATATATAACACTCACCCTCAAGATGGAGCATAGATGTTAATCATGCCGACTTGTTACAAAATAATCAATCCTAACACCATTAGCGACTTAGTAAATAAATCTCCTAAGCGATCTTGATCTTCATATATCCGGTGAAATCAGCCCCACTCTGAATCTTCTCTCGAGCAGTGACAATCAATCTCAATGTGTTTGGTTCGTTCATGGAAAAGCGAGTTAGAAGCAATATCTGAGCGACTGATTGTCACACATATAGCTGCGAGCATTGAGACATGTAAGCCACTTCACTTAGAAACTTATGAATAGACAAAATCTCACATGCATTTAGCCATTGCTCACGTACTCGGACTGCACTCGATAGTGACACCACATTCTGTTTCTTTCGCTTTCCACGAAATTAAATTTCCACCAAAGAACACACAATATCACGAGGTAGATCTTGATCTTCTTTGATCTGCCAATCTGCATCGGAAAATCCCTCAATTCTATCATGACCATAATCACCATCGTGATCCCATACAGTGCTCCTTTGAAATAACATAAAATTTGCTCAGCTTTCCAATGATTTCTGATTGGAGATGACATATCTTGACTCACCCATTGACCGAGAATGCGATATGCGGGCGTGTCACTCTCAAATAGTTCAACTTCCCAACTAATGCGATATCTCTACGGATCTTCAAAGGAACACCATCTTTAGTAAGCCGTAGATTAGGAATCATCGGTGCTGAGGTTTAACCGCAAGTTTCCGGTCTCGAGAGCAAGTCGGTACATCTTCCTACGAGATAAGAAAATCCCTTTCTTACTTCTCGAACTTGATGCGAAAATACTTAGGATTCTCCCAAATCTTTGGTATTAAATTGAGTTTGCATAAAGTTCGCGAGATCTGATCCCTTTAGTGTCACTACGGTAATCACAATGTCATCCACATATCTGACCCAATAGGATAAGGCATTATCGAATTCTTGTGAAAGCAGAATCATCGGATCTGAGTTGCTTGAAGCGAATCACGTGGCTGCTAAACGTACCAAACCATGCACGAGGCTTTGCATCAAACCATCTGATGACTTACGGAGATAGCACACCTTACGGACTCACGAGCAACAAAACCGGGCGGTTGCTCCATATAGATGGTGTCGGTTAGATCTCCGTGAAGGAAGGCATTCTTAGCATCCGGTGATATAAAGGCGATGATGGCTACCAAGGAAATCACAATCCGAATAGAAGCAAAACTAGCAACGGTGAGAAGCGTCTCAAAATAATCAACACCATAAGTTTGAGCATATCCTTTGGCAACAAGGCGAGCATGAGCGATCACGGAACCATCGGATTCACTTAATAGTAAACACCCATTTACACTGATGGGCGTTTACCGGCCGGAAGATCGACCAATTCCCAGTGCCATTAGCGAGGCATTCGTCTCTCGATCATAGCGCCCGCCGACGGGGATGGGCGAAAGCTTGAAACAGTCTTAGGAATAGGAATAGAATCAAGGGTGGAGACAAGAGCTTTAGATGAAGGAGAAACGACTATATGACACAAATGCGAAATGGGATAAGTGCAAGGCGCTTACGCTGCGAAGAGCAATAGGAAGATCAATACTCGATGTAGGATCGGACAGCGAAGCTATTGGATCATCGGGACCGGAATCGGATGAAGTAGTAACCAAGGATTGATGGCATGAGCGGAGGCGGGGAGGGAGAGGACGGCGAGTATATTGTTGTATGATAGGAGGAGTAGGCATATCGGAGGCAGACGAAGACTCGACGGATGAGGTAGTATAGATCAATCGAATCCTCGTCCACGAGGTAGAAAGGAAGATGGAGTAAAGGGTGTATGTTAGGCTACATCAATGAGACACAAGATATTTGTTGAGATCGGACGGTAACACGGTACCTTTTGAACCTAGAATATCTAAGAAGATGCACTTACATAGATTTGGGATCAAGCTTAGTAACACTGTGGTTGAACATCACGAACAAAACAAGTACAACCAAATATCTTAGGGGCGATAGGATACAAAGATTTAGCGGAAAGAGGACATGATAAGGAGACAATGGGAGAGAGGAGGAGGGCGGCATACGGTTAATAAGAAAACAAGCGATGAACACGAGCATCCGCCCAAAGTGTTTAGGGACTTTCATGGCGAACAATAAAGCTCAGGTTGTTTGAGGAGATGCCGATTTTTCGTTCAGCAACTCCGTTTTGAGCGGATGTGTCAACACTGAAGTTTGATGAAGAATACCATTAGTGACCATATAACGACAAAAGTTATCGGATAGATACTCCTTAGCATTATCACTTCATAAGACTTGAGCAGACACGTAGGCCGAGTCTTAATTTCACACAAAAGCGGAAATGGGTAAATAACTTCGAGCGATTTTTCATTAAATAAATCCATGTCAAGCGAGAATGATCATCCACAAAAGTAACAAAATACCTATAACCCGACTTTGGATGTAGCATGACGAGGACCCCAAACATCGGAATGAACTAAATCGAAAAGAGCATTAGCTCTCTTATTGACTCGAGGACTCGAACTAACACGATGGTGTTTAGCAAACTAACAAGACTCACAATCTAAAGAAGACAAGCGAGAAAAGCTGCGGATCACGGTCGCTTTAACAAAGGAAGGGATGGATGGCCCAAGCGACAATGCGCATCCATAGGAGTGGCGGCACACTGCAGCGCTCTTGAAGAAGGTGGTTGTGTATCCGGGATATAGAGACCACGATTCATGCCTTTACCAATAATCTGTCTCGTCGTAAGATCAAAACAAGCAATAATCGGGGAAAAATGAGGCACTACAATTGAATGGCGAGTAAGCTTGGCGACGAGATAACAAATTAAGCGAGGTGAGGAAGACTGGGGCAGAAGATAAGGATAAAGAAGGCGTGGGTTGGGCGGTGCCCGATCCACGAACAATGGAGTTTGAACCATCGGCTAGAGTGGTGAAGGTATGTTTGATGTGACTCAGTGTGGAAAACAAAGCGAGATTACATCGTCATATGATCATGGCACTGAATCAATGACCCGTGTGGTTGGCGAGAGAAACCGCGCATGCGATAGGATTACACAGATCGGCGAGGCGGTGGTAGGGCCGGATGGGAGGTCCGTTCACGATGTTGCAAAATTGTGCATACTCGAGCGAAATAGTGATGGAATCACTAGGATGGACATAAGTATAGCCCTTGTCGGCAACATAGGTGGGACGGAGGATGCTTCTTGGGACGGATCTTTGAACAAAAGCGCTTGGTATGCCCGATCTCATGGCGATGCTGACATTCCACATTGTCGTACCAATGTCATGGCGGAAGGACTCTTAGAATTACCATTCTTGTGCACCGGCCTACTCGGTGCATAGGAAGGCGCGGCTAATAAGAGCACTATTATGTTGTGCGGATGAGACAACAGTCGAGCAGCTCGGTCGAAGAAGCGCTAAAGGCTTCCTCGAAGAAGAGATCGAGTATCGAGAAGAACACGAGACTTGGGTCTCAAAATCAGACGAAGACCGGCTAAAAACTCATGCTGCGCCATCTTTTCACGTTGAGCTGTTGTACTCCTAAATGCGGGTGAGCGGAATAGTGCATTCAGTGCATAAGTTCTCTTAAATGACATAAAATACTCTCTAAGACTTCGCTCACTTTCTACGACCTATAAAGGCTTGCACATCAAACATGCGAGACACATTTCCTTTGCAGAATATAAAAACTCGAGATACGTCATGAGAGTTTTGGCGGTGTTGCGATGGGTGATCAAACCGATAAGCTGTCTTGTCTGTCGAATTACGTATTTGTAAAAAGCGAGCATCCTCATGAAGCGAGGTTTCTTCTTTGCTTCATCTAAGGGAGGATCGTCAGACGGATGATGATCCATCGAAACACTCGGCAAATATAGTTCGATAGTTTGGCCTTGATCCGTATAATTAGTAGAACAAAGCTTATGATCCGTGATTTTCGACATCACGGATACAACATCAACCGATTTATTTTCGGACATATTAATAACCCAAAACACGGCAACCTCGACCAAACAAAGCCGGAAATCAAAGCAAAGCAAATCCAAATACCGAGAATAGGCATAAATCACGAAGCGAGGCGGAGCGACAAGGCGAGGCGAATGGCGTTGGCGGGAGCGAATCGGACGACGAACGCGCCCGCGCCCGGGCTGTCGGCGCTCTGCGTACCTGGCGGATTCCGTGACTGGACCGGGTGGCCGTGGAGTGCGCGGAGGGGAAGCCGCTGGGTGGGAGGTGTCGTCGGTGAGCCTCCAATGCGAAATGGGTGCGAAACCCTAGATTCGAAAATTGCGAATTCGAAAACCCTAAAATTGAAACCACAAAATTGAAACCCTAGAACCTAGTGCTACGATACCATGTTATCACATGAGATGGGGAATGAAAAGTACATTTTATTCAAAGAAAAGAGCTCCTATATATACATGAATAACCCTAATCCTAATAGGTTCTAACTCTAATCTAATAGGATTCTAACCTTAATCTAATAGGATTCTAATATGCATCTACTATATATAATATATTTACATATATAACAATAAGCAAATCAAGAGACTCGCAACATCTCAAATCAAACCAGAAAGGCAGAATGAACAATTTACCTGAACTAGACGACCAATCTCAGAACAGGAATTAAGGTGTTCAAAAGTAAGCACCATCAAACTATCTAACTTTTCAGCATAAAATCCAGAATAAAACCTTTGCATCGGTGCTTCCTAGTAAACTGGAAAAATGAGTTGTATTAGCAAATTGATGAATCTAAAAGATTTGAGTTTATAGAACCCAAAATCAGAGTCTAATTATGTGCATCCGAGCACAGTGAAAAGGACTATCTTGAACAACAGATTCTTTCATAAGCGCTTAATGCCATCAGTCATCTCCAAAATTTCCTAAACTTATCAAATTGTATATATTTGTTGATAACTCATAATACAAATAATGAAGTGCTACATTCCTACTAGGGCTAAATATATACTATACCAAAGAATTTCAAAGAGAAACTCATCCCATGTCTCACCACAAAACCAGGATGTGCATAGATTAGTCATATGCTACGAAGATCATGTCTCATCCCTGTCTCCACCACTGACCATTTTCCAGCACAAAGATCCACCTAGAAATTAACTTAGCAAGCATTACTTTCAAAGAATATCCTCAAGTAAGTCCTGCCTACGAGTCTCCAAAATCTGAGAATATCTGCCATTTACTATCTATATACATAATTCAGGCCTCAAGATCCACTTATCAGTTAGCAATACAAAAACTTTACGTTTTGTCAAGATAAAACACACCAAGGCCAGCAAACATCTTAACCACACATTATTTTCAAAAGAACATCCCGAAATAATACCAACTTCAGGTGATCTTCAAAATCTGAGAACATTGCACCATCCATTCACTTTCTAATAGGCAATTCAAACCTCAACACCCTCTTATCAATACAACAGTTTTCATTTGTCAAGAAAGAGATGTGAATATAGTGAATAAATGTTGGAGCGGGCATTTCCGGGCTAATTTAGATGTTGGTGCTCTACAGAACGTTCTACCTTGTTGCTGGTCACTGATTATTCGAGCTAAAATATCACTGAATTTCCTACAGCTTCAAACCGAAAGAATGCAAGAACATTTTACCCTCAATGCTACTGTGTATCAACTTCGGTTAAGGGTAAAGCAAGCCTTAATTTTGGAAAAAAAATCTCAATCTAAGCAGAATTTCTAGATGCATTTATGCTTATCAGTGGTAATTTTTCATAAATTAGCAGAAAAACAAAAACTATTTAAGTTGAAATGAAGTAGGTGTTTTGCTGAATATTGTGTCATCGAACATGATGTTAATCCTCTTCCACACTGAAAAGATGTGAAATTGGAGCCAAAAGATTATCGTGTAATTTGCTTGTTCAATTTCTGACCTTGGTTTACCTTTTAACATACAATTTCAATGAATGCAAGGAGAAAGCCTGTCAATTCAACAAATGCAACTGCATAAACACATTATGAATACACTTGTAGCAGTGGCCTCTTGTATATCAGGGACCACAATACCTGCATCGATCAGTTAGTTCGACTGCAAAATTTGTTTTGCTATTTATGTGTATAAATTCTGCTCTAATTCTCATTTTGTTCGTATTCTATTTCCTGTGTAGGTAAGAGTAGTAAAGAAGAGAAGTATGGCTGGGGCGCTGTTTGACTCTATCTGGTTTGACTGGTAGTGGGGATTATCTTGTGTACATACACAGGTTGAAGGTAAGTTTTCGATGTATATATCATTAAAGTGAATTATTGTTAGTTTTGCAACATTCAGCCCTAAAGGTTTGATTGTTAGTTATTTTTTCATCCATTTATGTTTTCATCTTTCTGGACTATCTAGTTGAAACGTATATTATCTATTCTCAACCACTTAATACTAAGGGAAGTTTGTTATAACAAATAATTTTCCCTCATTGCATTGTCGGTCATATATGTTCTAAGAGATCAGGGCTATAATGCCATAATGAAGTACCTTCTTGATGCCGATTCTCAATGATTGCTTGTCCGCAAGAGTGATGTGGGGGCTCGTGTACCTGACCTTCCATCCCCAACAATGGCTTTGAAGGTAGAATTATATTATCTGAATGATCTTTTGGATATAAAGTTGGAATAAGAATGACCCTCATGTCTTTTAATATGGAACATGTTTGGGGTACTTTAAGGAATAGATTAGGTCGAAACACGTACATTTGGTAGCATGTGCCTCCTAATTGCATTTATTTTTTCCTTCTCTCGGTGAATCTTCATCATGCTACCATGTGTCTATTAGTTATTGACGGGTTATTACATCAGAATGCCCACGTGCCACGGATTAAATGGTGTGTGGGAGCAATCTGGAACTCCCTTTAATAATATGCAACTTCTGGAGACGAACTTGGTTTTATTTTGGGTAATAATGTTTGTGTTTTTATTAAATGAAACAATTAATGTTCAACACTTGTTGCACATTGAATGCATAGATCTCAAGATTACTGACAGAAATAATGCCTATGAATGGGTTGCTATATGGTTTCTTTAGAGAAGTATATTCTGTGCTTACTCATTTGTTTATTATCACTCACTTCCAAATCTTCTTTTTGAGTTTCTTGTGAGCTCGTGTTCGTGTTTCATGTATATGTGTATGTGATATGTGGTGCCTGGATTATCATGTTACATGTAGTAAGATTCTTCATTCAAAGACAGATTAAGAGAACCTTTTTTCTGGTTGAAGTTGTATTTTAAATTGGAAATATTGGGTTTCTAGGCCTCATCCATTATAATCCAATTATACTGTTGTGATGCATCTATAATGATGGTGTTTAAACCTAATCACGATTATTTTATTCGAGTTCAAGTTTGACATCTTCTATTGTTCTACAATCTGTTTCCTCCCTCTCGTTAATAACAGAGTTGGATTTGAAATAAGACAAGGAATATAGTATTAGTAATTGTGTCATATATTCTGTCAGCGTTTCGATTTGTGAAAATTGAATACTCATATTATTATCTTGTAATGATACAAGCATTGAACTCGATGAAGTGTAGTTCAAACTAATTCATGTGCATATAAATTATAAAGAAATTGTATCGGAATTGAATTTCTAAGTAGACGTTTATTAGTTATCGGAGAGTTTAACGGACTTTGATTGTGTACGTAATCTACCCTTTTGGATTCGGATCTTAAACTCAAAATCGAGCAACTGTTACTCATAAACCACAATATGTTTTAGGTAGTTCGACTTTAGGCGTTGGCTCCACGCTCCATAATTGAACAAGTTATCATATGCTTTTGACAAATCCGGATCTGAATTATTGCGAGCTTTTTACACGGTTGAATTTATATAATTTTACCTAATCAAACCCAAGCTGTCGGAGTTTTTATAGGCAATAAATATTCAGCCAGAGATACTTTTAATATTAGTATTATGGGTCCAAATCTGAATCAAGATTTTATTGATTCTTTATTAACTTTTTCTTCAAAATCAGATTAACTTGAAAAATGACGACATCGAAGAAAGAAGAGAAATGACCTTAATAGTATCTTAAAATATTTATTGATTCGGGGTTAGTTTTCCTCTCTAGCTCCATAGAAATTATAGGATCATATATAATTCATTTTCGCTTCAAACAAAGAGATGGTATTTCATGAG
Organism: Salvia rosmarinus; assembly: GCA_036937905.1. NCBI lineage: Eukaryota > Viridiplantae > Streptophyta > Magnoliopsida > Lamiales > Lamiaceae > Salvia > Salvia rosmarinus. The sequence goes on from JAODLM010000135.1 coordinate 21,977, forward strand.
GATGTCCTCATGTGAGAATGTGAATATCACATCGTAAATCTCAATTAGGTTGGTTCGCTCTCCATGCAAAATCTCAATTAGAATGTGATTTTCATGCGTTCCCATGTAAATAGAAGGCTTTGTCTCATACTATTACGCTTAATTTAGTTTTAGCATAACTTGATCGAGACCTATTAAGTTGAGTTACCACAAAATGAATTTAAAATATTTCGCGTATAAGTTGTGCTCTAGTTTTATAGATTATAAGGATCGGTGGTTGAAAATGGATGAATGACGAGATATCGCGTGCGCTATTATCTATTACTTATTAGTATCATAATCAATCTTAATGAGATTCATAACCATTTGAACTACTTGATCCAGTATACATAACTTGAGTGGACCTCAAAATTATCTTAAATTAATTGTATGAGTTCGATTTGAATCTAGATTGTATAGTTTATTTTTATATATAGATGCATTACAAGTTCTAAGATCTCAAATTCTCAATTACAATATGAACCCGAATTCAATCGAGCTAAGCGAAACTAACTTTTCTAAGGGATCGAGTATTGTGATGGGATATGGCCCAACCGATCGGGCCCACTAAAGGCCCAAGCAGTGGGCCTAACGTTGATAGTGGGCCGCGGTTAAGCGAGGCGAGCCTAATCGATCCCAAAACCTGGCCCCAGGAACCAAGTCGGCGCCACTCTCCCGCGTGGCGCCACGGAGCAGCAGCGTCCTGCCCGGTCGATGGAGGACACGCCCGAGAGAGCCCGGCGATGGAGGTACGCCTGGAGGAAGAGTCCCGGCGATGGAGAGATTGAGCACGCCCGGTAGCGAGGCTCGAGATGTATAAATAGAAGGAAAAGCGCGATAGAAGGGTTGTGAACTTATTGAATGCTAAGAGCTTGTAACTACACTCTTTGTACCCAAATCACGGTGAAAATATTGAGGAATCACTCGTCGAGTGGACGTAGATCTCATTAACGATCGAACCACGTAAAAGCCTGGTATTCTTAATTGCTTTACATAAATCTCGCATACTCATGTGGTTGGATTTATCATTGGCGCCGTGCGTGGGGAGCGTCGAACAAAAGCTTTTTCTCTACTGACTCGATGGCGAGAACACGCACAACCGCCGTCCGCGGCTGGCAACAACCGTCTTGAGGAAGACCGGTGGTCACTCAGCGTCGCGGGGAAGGAGATCGCGAGGCGCCTGCGTTCACACTCACGAGGCGACATGGAAGCGTCTCCATACACCATCGGGACCGCGCCACAGCGTGGGGAGATGCCGACCTCAGCGAGGATGAACAAGCAGTTCATTAGTCCCACGAGGTCTCGGCGAGGTGTGTGCAGTTCCTCAGCCGACCTTGGCGATTCAAAGCTTATCAACGAGGAGGACAAAGGGCGGGCCCCTCAAGGGCCCAGGCCCGACTTCCACACCGCCGAGGTCGCTCCACGCCCAAGCGGCCAGGCGCCCGCCTCGGCGTGATAGCTGAGAAACGTGCATCACACACCGTGTCGGAGCCGCTCTCCTGACCCGAGCCGCCGCCCGTTCGTGGAGCAGCTCACAGCGGACGAGCCGCCACCACCGATCGCCTCCAGCGCCATTCGCGGGCCGCTCTCCGCCTCGTTATGCCGCCGGAGAGCTAGCAAAGCGGGGAGAGAAGAAAGCGGTCGAACTCCCGCCGGAGGGCGATGAGGCCGCTATCCGCCTCGAGAAAGAGATGACAACGATCTCCGGGGTTCGGCCAGTGCGGAGAATAATCTCCCTTTCTCCGGGAAAATTCTGACACGCCCACGCCCGATGACAGGCACGCAACATTCTTGCCTACGATGGCCAGGAGACCCTCCGACTTCCTTTCGCCTACACTACCAACATGGCGAATCGAGGAATGGAAGATTTTCACATGCAAAATCTTCCCGAGTCTTGATCTCCAACGGCGGTATTTGGTTCACCTCGCTCATGAGCAATTACGCTTCCGGGGACATCATGGATCGGTTCAAATGGCGCTTCTATCGGAAGATGCCACCTCGGCAACCTTATCCGACTGCTCACAATCCGCGAGGCGGGGCGAGGCGATGTCGAACTTAGTCTCGAGGTTCATCAAGAAGTCGCTCAAAATTGGCGGCGATGCGACCTCTACATCATCAGCGTTCAGCAGGATCCGACCGTAGCGAACAAAGAAATCACCGGGGAGAAACCAAGGCGAGTAAGCTTTGGAACTGGTGGACAATTTCGTCAAAGGCAGTCGGATCGGAAGAAGAGAGATGCAGGGGCGAGCATAAGTCAGAGAAAAAAGCCGGATGACCCGAAGTCGGTGATCGCCAGCGCCGACCAGAATCGAGAGGGCGGCGGAATCAGGCTCGGACCTCGGCCCACCACAGCGGGCGCCACAAATTAAGGCGGAGATATTCGAGCTCACGCCAGGCTCTTTCAAGCCCCTCCTATGAAAGGAGGATCGAGAGAGGTCCACGGAGGTATTGTGACTATCACCAGGGTATGGTCATGATACAGGATTGCGGAACACAGGCTTGCGGATCGGCAGGCTCGTCAAGGTGGGGCCTCGAGAAATACCTCGGCCGGTGGGCCGGGAAGCGAGCGCGGGGGAAGAATAGCGGTGGCAACAAGCTGCGGGCCGACCTTGGCGACGACCCGACACGAAGGCGGCGAGGATGAAGGTCCCGATGTTATGGAGCATGTCGTTATTGGGACTGCCAATAGAACAACGAGGTCGTCGAAAAGCGAAAAGAAGCTCGGGCCGGCCCAGGAGCGAAACAAGCGACTCGGGATGGTGAGGACATCGTGTTCTCAAAGATGACCGGTGCCCAAATCATGCCCCACCAAGAGCGCCATTACGATCTGGCCGTGGTGGGCGGCAAAACGTCCACGGGTCTACATCGACATCGGTGCCTCCGTCGGCATCATCTTCGAGTTGCTGGATAAACTTGAGGTCGGAGGTATTGAGTACACCCGCGCCTCCGATTCTGAACTTCACTCGGGGCGGTTGACCAGAAGGTGTCATCGCCTTAGGTTACTGTAGGATGGGCTCCAATTGGTCACAAAGGCCGTTAAGTTTTCTGGTCGAGCTCCTCTCCGTACAACATCATCCTCGGAAGAGATTGGGTATGCGCCACTAAGGCCGTCTGTTGATCTACCATCTTATCGTCGATACCCGCCCCGGTGGGAGTGCTAAGCATCGAGGCGACCAGCGGCGGCAAAAGAATGCCTCAGTCTCGACCCAAGATGCGGCCTCGCCCGGGCATAGCAACTTCGAGAACCACCGAGGCGACACCCGGGCGACGACCGAAAGCCTTCAACTATGCGGCGCGATCCTCGAAGGTCATCAGGTCGGCACCAGGGGCCCAGCCCGACATCCGGCGGCGTGTCGTACAACTCTGAGGGAATACGGGGGCGTGTTCGCGTGGTCCCGCTCGATATGACGGGCGTCGCCCGAGCTCATAACTCATCGCCTCAACATTGACCGGCTACCAAGCGGTCCGTGAAGAAAAGAATATTCACGGCGAGCGCGGCCGGTCGTAAGGGGCAGGTGACTCGACTCTGAAGGCGAGATCTTGTTCGAGGTCAATACCCGCACGGATGGCTAATCCGATCGTGGTCAGCTTGAGGAAGGGTGGCGCATGTGCGTCGATTACACCGACCTCGACAAACCGCAAAAAAAGCTACCCCTCCCGACGCCGACAAAAAGTGGAGGCGGTGGGCCATGAGGACCTTCCGAACTTCCAGATCTATCAAAGGTACCACCAAGTCTGATGAGCCGGAGGGCGCCCAAAGCGGCATTCATCACCGACTTGTGTCTTTGCGTGTCGGAAGATGCCGCCGATGCGAAGACGTGAAATGACCTATCGAAAGGATGGTGGGCCCGTATTCAAAGATCACATTGGGCGGATCGTTGAGGTCTCGTTGGCGACATCGTGGTCGAGAGTCGAAAGCGGAGAAGGCTGCGACAACCTCGGAACTATTCTCCGGCTCCTCCGGTCGGTGACCTCAAACTCAACCCCGAAAATGTACATTTATGGTGAAGACCGGCAAGTTCACGGGATCTTTGGGTTTCTCGAGGGCACGAAGGCAATCCCACCAAGGTGAGCGGTGCTCGACATGCGGTGCGAGGACCATCAGTGAAATCCACAAACTCACGGGTGCTGGCCGCCTCGGTGATTCCTATCTCGAGCCGCCGAGAAGCGGTTCCCTTCTTGAGATCTGAGGAGAGCTCGGGACTTCGCTGGCGGGAAGAACACCAGTCGCCATGCAGTGAAGGAGTATCTCGCGACCTGCCGACCATCGCCCGAAGCCGGGTGAACTCATTTCTGTGCTTGCCGCGCCGGACGAGGCCATCGATCTCGGTATTAGTGCGAGATGAGGAGGGGCGACAACTCCCGTCTACTTTATTTGCCAGAGCTCGAGGACCCGAGAGGCGAGGAGTACACCTTCGAGGTAGCGGCCTTGGTGAGCGCCATGCGGCGCCGATCCTACTTTCAAGCTCATTACGTCCGGTACTAAGCGACCTACCTTTGAGACAAGTCTTGTCCAAGCGAGTCATCCGGACGCGTAGCAGTGGGCCTTTGGAACTCGGTGAGCCCGACATCTCGTACTCACGGACCGGCCATAAAAGGCTGAGCTCGTGACTTCTTGGTGGAAGCCAAATTCACGGTCGGCTCTACCAGTGAGGTCGTCCCAGCGCCCGCCCCAGTGGAGGAGTCAGTCCTGCACCACCCGATAGCTGTTGGCGGATGTCGTGGGCGGAGCTTCATGCAGCAGGCGGAGGCGAGCATCCTCCTCCTTGGCCGGACAAATAAGTGACCTCGCCCTCGGTTTACCTTCCGACCACCAACAACGAGGTGGAGTATGAAGCGATCTCGGGACTCCGCCTGCAAAAATTGAAAGTGGACAATGTCCGGTTTTCGGAGACTCCCGGTCGTGGTAAGCAGAGTCTGGCGGATATGAGGCCAGGAGGATCGAATGAGCGGTACCTCGAGAAGGCAAAGGAGATCTTGACCTCATTCGGTACTCGGTATTCATCGAATCCCGGGGAAAAACAGCCGGTAGCGTCCTCGACAAGTTAGGCTGCGTCGTCGACAAGTTCACGGTGGAGGAGGTTCATTCGAGAAGTATAGCGGAGTCTCACATCGGCATCGTCGGCGAGATAGAGCGAATTGGATGTCTCCCATAAAGGCTATCTACGGGCGATGGTGCGCTACCTCAAGATCGGCTCGAGTAAAAAGATGATGGCGAAATCCCGAGTACCTCGTCTGATAGGGCGCGCTCTGCAGGAGTCTTACCCTCGACCACTCACGAGGGTGCCTCGGGCGGAAGATGCCGACTCGTGCTCAATGAGATCCACGGAGGATCTTGCGGAAGCCACATCAGTCATGAGCTCTCTCAAAGAAGGCGAGGTCGGGATATTCTTGGCCCACCCTCGTTCGGTCGGCCGAGCTCGTCAAAAGTGTCAGAGTGCCGGCTTCGCTCACGGTCAGCTACCCCAAACCGATCGGCGGCTGCGAGGCCGTGGCCTTTCATGCGGTGGGGATCGACATCGTTGGTCCGTTCGACCGAGCACGGGTCGACCGGTGCTTAGTCGTAGCCATAGACTACTTCACAAAATGGATCGGGCGAGGCCAACTTTCGAGCCTCATGGCGGGAGGATTGAGACCTTCGTGTGGAAAAATATAGTCTGCCCGACGACATACCGCACGATACGGTCTCGGACAACGGTGCCAGTTCGTTGACAAAAATTTCAGGAGTGGTGTGAAGAGCTCCGGATCGAACAGCAGCTTTCACCTCGATCGCACACCCGCGGGTGAATGGTCGGGCAGGGTGACGAACTGCGATCGTCAAGGATTGAAGAAAAGGCTAGGCCGAGCGAGGGTGATTGGGCTGAAAATCTCCCTCAAGTCCTGCGGTCTGCAGAGACAACACCTCGGACCTCGCGCGGAGAAACCCCTTCGATCGGTCTCGGTGCAGAGGCCGTCATACAGGTGAGATCGGCGCACCAAGCCCTCGCACTCTCGCCGACCACGCCCGATACGAGGAAGACCTGCGTGCCACCTTGATGCTCTCGAGGAGGCGAGCTCAGCTTCATAAGCGAAGCCAAGTCTGAGGGCAGTCGCAGTGGTACTACAACAAAGAATTGAAGCCTCCGCGCTCCAAGTAGGCGACCTCGTCTGCGAAATAATAAACCGATGAAGCGAGGCGTCTTAACAAGCTGGATCCGACATGGGAAGGCCCATACAGCGTTCACGAGGACCTCGGCAAAGGGCTTACAAGCTTGCTTCTCACCTATCCGGTGCACTTATCCCGAACACAGCACATCACTCATTTAAGGTGCTTTACATAGCTTGATTTAAGATCGGCATCATTTTAGTCCTTTATTGTTTTGCCAAAATCGATGTTGATTACATATTGATAAAACATTTGTTTTCTAATGAATATTTCACTTAGTCTCATACATATGTGAACATCTATTTGGATATACCACATTTAAACCTTCACAGGGGGGCCACTACGAAGATGAAAATCCCACTAAGTAGAGTGCATCACGGACTACTCATTAATTTGAGCGTCTACATGCAAAGCATCTGATTACCCATTAAGTTGGATGTCTACATGCACGCGACATCGAGACCGATCTCGCCAACTTACACCCTTTATTTGGGAAGATATGCACTCCGGTACAAAGTCTAAATGTATTGCGACTACAAACCAGTTCGAAGCCATATACAAGTCAACCGGGCTTAGAGCTCGTTTATACCCTTTTATTTGGGAAGATATACATACGTATCTGTCTAAATACATTACGACCAAAGCGAAGTCTAAGCTATGTTTGTACATCTCGAGGGAAAATATACACTTGAGCAGTCTAAATACATTCGACTACATACAAAGTCTAAGCTATATACAAACTCATTCGGGCTTCGAGCTCCACTCGCCACAACTCATTGAAGCTACACGATCTGCACAAAATCTCCAAGTCGGCGATGAACTCTGGAATGAACTCGGTGCCCGACCAAGTCGATGAGGCCGGCGTCCGCGGCCTACTCCAGCTGCTTGGGCACGGGCCGGGGACACCCGACTGAAGGGGGACTCCGGTACCCCACGGCCTACTCAGGAACACTCGGTGTGACCTCGGTGTCACCCAGAGCACGGAAGGGATGATCTCCACCCCAGGCTTGTCGCCCGGGCACAGTGAGACCACAACCCGACTGCTATCCTTCCTCGCGGACACGGAGCACGGGCGAGGTCCTCGCTCTTTGAAAGTGGGCGGGCCGAACAATCGAACACCGGCATGATCGGCATAGCCGCCTCCCACCTCGAGGCGCTCTAGCGCTTGGGCCAGCTACGAGGCTCGTTGCGGGGCGGAGGCGGCGTTGTTTTGCTGGTTTCGTATTCGGCATACTCTACGATGGAGTCGAGGCGGTCTTTAAAGCTCTTCTTTGTTAGGCCCTCACTCGTCCCTCGGCACCATGCCCTCGGCGAGCAAGCTCTGCACTCGGTCGTCGGCTTACGATATGGTGACCCGCAGATTGGCGGATCACCTCTCGTATTCGATATGCTCTCCGAGATCAAGCCCGACTTCTCAAGTCGTCGACTCGGTGCTCTTCGCATTGTGTCGGCGCCCACGAATCATGTCGACAGATAATCACGCTCCCGGGCTCCAAGTGGCGATCCTTAGCTTAAGAGCCTCGTTTTCGGACCGGAGGCGAACCACTTCGCGATCGGCCTCATGCAACTTCCCTTTCAGTTCGGTGGCGATGCGGTGACATCCATCTTGGCGCGAACACAGGTCGATTCGGCAAACCGAATCCTCGGTCGTCACCTCTTCGTCCTTCTCGGCGAGCACCTCGGACTTCTTTCGGCTTTGTCGGTCGTGATCAAGTCCGATGTATTGAAGTGAAGTGCTAAAATAAACAAGACAATACACAATCAAAATGTTGTGTTTATTACTCAAAATGTGGGAAATTATTACAAGGCTCGGGATCCTATCGACCCGGCGATTCGACCTATTACATCGGTCCAGCGACCTCGGGCTTGTTGGGACCGCCGACCTCCTGCTGCCCTGCTTGATGCTCTGCGGTTGGCCCTCGTAGGGAGCTCGAAGACCAACTCCTCCTCCACTCTCCTCCTCCTCGGCTTTGGCCCGTACCTCGGCAAGTAGCTCTGGAGCTCGGGATCTTCGTCCTCCTTGCCTTTGGCGGCGACCTCGGCCGTCGGGAGGATCGGGACTGGAAGCCGGGGCCTCCGGCCGGGAAGGAGCCAATCCGGAGATCACCGGGCGTAAGCTTTGTTCGGCTCTCGAAGGTCGACCTCGGTCCGGCCGTGCTTGACCTTATCAGTCGAGGCATGGCGGCCCGGCTTCCCAGGTGATCGACACGCCCGGCTTGAGCACGGCGCAAGATGGCGATAAAAGCGAAGCTCTCCGGCTCGATGAGCTGTGGCAAGGCCCTCGGCAAGGGTCACGATCGGCCGACTAGCACCCCTCTCGTCCATGACTCCTGCCTTCACCCGGCCACTCTCTCGCGAACCTCTTGACCTCACGCCGGGCGGCCTCGATGCCCAAGCCCTCTTCTTGGGCGGCCTCGGCGGCCCTCGGCCTCGGCCAGCTTGTGGCCTCGGTTTCCGCCTTCGCGGCCATTGTCTCGGCATCCGCCCGCCGCGGCAAGCTCCGCTCGGTACCTCATCTTGGGCGAGTTCTCAGCGACCAGCCGGCGGCGACTTGCGGCTCCCACAAGCAACAGCTGCAGGGCCCCCGTCACCGAGCTCCACCAAAAAGCGGCACTAGTTATCACGATCGCGAGCGCACAAATCAAATGTGGAAGAACTTTTGTACCTCGGGAAGGGGTGCGGCCAAGCTTGAGGCGGTACCGAACTCGAGGCGGCCACAGGTAGTGACTCCGATCTTGGGCTGGACGCGCTGAGGCCGTGACTCGGGCGGTGGACCCGCACGAGGCCGATCATCAATTGCCTCATATTGTCGACCTTCTTGGACCCTTGGTAGGTCCGGCCAGCCTTATTCTTCGCCATGAGGCTCGCTTGCTCGGTGATCGTGAGCCTCCTCTTGCCGTCGGCTTCCTTTGCATGACGGAAGAAAGTCGTGTTACGACAAAATTAGACTTATAAGGACTAAGAAGATGGGATGCCTCACCCGTCGGACCCGATCCGGCGCTTGACCCATAAACACTCGGCCCGACCTTCTTGGTCATCCTCGGTGTAACTTATGGATAAAATCTCACCAAGGCTGCTCGGCACCTCCTCCATGTGGCCCGAGGCTTGATTTTCAGGTCCGTCATCGTCAGAGGGCCCGCTCATACCTCGGATGCCCCTCGGCCGCGGGAAAAAATACCTATTACGCGATGGGACACTTTAGAGGCACGACTACCTTAAATTTCAGCCGAGGAGGCGAGATAGTACCTCACTCCTATGGTCTTGACACTAAAAAGCGCATCAATACCTCGAAGGAGAACTCCTCGGCAATCCCATAGCGGAGAGCCCTAGCCCACCACCGACCTAATGGAATTCGAGGTCAATTGACAAATGGGGATGCGGAAATACTCTTGAAAGCTAAGAAAAATTGGGGCGGAGGATACCTAAGACCAGCCTCAAACTATCTACATATCGGTAATAAATCCCTCAGGAGAGCCATCGCCTATCATCCAGTGCGGCGAGCACCACCACGCCTCCTCCAGGATCCGGTATTCCTTCACTACTTCAAAAAGCTCCTCAGGTGTCGAGCTCGACCTCGCCCCCCCGCTAAGTCCGTCCCATCCCAGGTAATCTTGGCGGAACCACAGGACTAAGTCTGTGGACTTACCAGGCGATTATAGCACATGTAGTCCTTTACATGAGAGCAGGCGACCGAACCAGGCGAAGCAGAACTTTCGAGCAGCGAAGGCGGAGAAGAATATGAAGAAAACATACTTACTTTTCACGGGAATATATGGCTCCTTGGTGAGATCGGGAAGAATTCGGAAAATTTCTGAATTTTATCTCTCAAACAAAGCGTCGAAGGGAAAGTGAGCAGTTGCCTCGTTTGGGCTATTTATAGGACAAAGGCGCCTAAAACTGCCATTTCAACCGACACGTGCCTACCCGTGATTGGATGTGGAGTCCATGCGCGCTGCGGTTCGAGTGCCCAACTACCGCTGGCTCTATAGCGTGCGCTAGCGTAAGATAGACCGCCGATCGACTTCACAATCATCACACGGACCGGCGTCCTCCGGATGGCGGCGCCTCGAGTCGTACCTCGGCCCCGAATAACGAGGGACCCGGATCGGACCTCGGCGTCCTATCAGCGGACTTCGCCGTTACGAGAATGTCTCCATCGGATCGAACTTCGGCGAACCGGCCCCAGTCGGTGCCGCCCAGGCCGCTCCTCGGCATCCCTAGAAGGGCGGTCACTCAGGACGAACCTCGACACCATCCAGCATGACTTCTCCATCTAGATCCACCTCTCAGATCGGACCTCGACATCCTCCAGAAGAGCGGTGCCGCTCGGATCGGACCTCGGCGTAACCGCCGTGGGGTCGATATCCGGTCGGTTCGACTTCCATACGTATGCACGTCTTTGTCAAGCGACGGACAGAGACCACCCAACTCGATTCGGAACGGATCGCCAAATAAACCCTCACGTCGAAAAGACAACAACTTCACGAGCGGCGCCTCGCTTTCGGCAAAGCGCTTTCTTCCTCCGCCGGCATCAGCATTTTCGACTATTCGGGGGCTATGATGGGATATGGCCCAACCGATCGAGGCCCACTAACAGGCCCAAGCAGTGGGCCTAACGTTGATAGCGGGCCAGCGCGGTTAAGCCAGGCGAGCCTAATCGGCCCAAAACCCAGCCCCGGAACAAAGTCGGCGCCACCTCCGTGGGCGCACGGAGCGGGTCCTGCCCGGCCAATGGAGGACACGCCGAAGAGCCCGGCGATGGAGGGCACGCGGAGAAGAGTCGACGATGGAGAGATTGGGCACGCCTTGGCGCGAGGCTCGAGATGTATAAATAGAAGGAAAGCGACGATAGAAGGGTTGGCAACTTATTGAATGCTAAGAGCTTGTAACTACACTCACTTGTACCCCAAATCATAGTGAAAATATTGAGGAATCACTCCTCCGTGGACGTAGATCTCATTAACGATCGAACCACGTAAAAGCTTGGTGTTCTTAATTGCTTTACATAAATCTCGCATACTCATAGCTGGATTTATCATATTGAATTATAATAAATGTTAAAACATACTTTTTTGAAATAAGGTCTCGAGTAAGATATTTAACTATTTATAAATATGCTCTAGATTGGTGCATCGGAAAAAGTATGAGTGTCATCAAGTGGATGAATGAGAAAAGAAAGGGAGCGAAGCTTGTCAGATAGTGTTCAAGAAACAAGATCTCAACCTAGTCCTAGAAAATAGGAGACAAAGTTGTATTTCAAATTCTTTATTCCACGTACCCTATTGAGGAAGTGCAACACTATCTTATAGGCGGTAATCTTTTTCTTTTTGAATTTATGGAAAATCCGTAACCATTACATTCGGTGTGCCTTTGGATAAATCTCATATTCTTACATTGATAGCATCTGAAACCACACATGACGGATAAACCACATAGAAGCGTTAGTGGGTTCGAACTTGTGACCTTTTGGCGAAACCCACTTAACCATTGGACCATTTCAAAGGGACAACTGTAATCTTTTTCTTATGAGGTTTCACTTAAATGGGGGTTTTACTTTTATCTAGGGTAAGTGTTTGTTGTTAGGGCTTGGTACTTTGAACCATCTTTGGTTAGGTTGTCCTCCTCCCATTTAGCGACTTGTCTTCTATGGGCACACCCTTGTATTTTGTTTTCATATCATTTAGTTATTTAACTCCCACCCAAATAAATAAATAAAAGTAATTATTAATTTAAAGTTATATACACATGTTGGGGTCCTTGGGGATGTGGATACATACCTTGGTCACTCACCCTTATAAAGGGAAGAAAAACCATTCAGTTACGATGCTAAGTGTTTAGATAAAACAAACTATGCTGAAATACTTATCTTGTACTTGCAAAACAAATAAATTAAAAGATGATGTTGTAATTATTATTTCAAAAGTTACATGAAAAGCATAAATTTGGATAAATCATTGTGTTATTCCTTCAATTAATTCTAGTATAACATACTACCTTCGTTTCTGATTTTTTTTTCTTAGTTTTCCTTTTCAAGGCGTCATTTTAATCAACAAATTTAAGAAAAGCATAAATTTGGATAAATCTTGTAATTTACATATTTTGCCGCCCATGCTTCACCATTATTTTAATTAACACTACATAAATATGAGATTTTTACACCACTCACAATACATTAATAATTTTTATTAGAACATGTATCGAAGATTTTTAGAAAGATAAATGAGAGACGACTGGAGTAATTTTTTCCACTTTGAATACCATATGTGCACACACGCATGGAATAGCTGCGGGCCAGCGGGCCACAAGAAATTAAGGGTTAATTTATATTTATATGCTCTTATTTATATTTATATGCTCTTATATATATATATATATAGGAGATGGATCAGGTAGGAATAGATAATTTGGTAGGAAATAGGAATGAATCTGGGCCTTTGATTTGCTATATCAATGGTTGAGATTTAATTTTAGTGTGTGCTACAATTTTGTGTTTTGTGTGCTACGGATTATTGTGCAACACTATAACTCTTCTTGTGCTCTGTTGTAATGAAGATGTGCTAAACTAATATATTTATATATGTTACTACGAATGGATGAAATATGTGCTAAACTTTCATATGCAATACATTAATTACGATTATGCTACACAATATGAAAGATATGCTATTATTCCTACTTTCGTACATTAAGGAGCTTTCTACATAACCAACCCTATATATATATATATAGGGGATGGTTCTGTGAGAATGAAAATAAGTGTAAATAGGAATAGATATGTAAGTCAGCATATCTTTCATGGTTGTATAACACAAACAGAATTACTATGTTGCAAATGTTAGTTTGCACATATTTCATCTTTAAGTAACACATATGCTAAATATATTGGTTTAGCATCTTTCATGCGACTTAGCAGAAGAAGTTCTAGTGTTGCGATGGTCGTAGCACACAAAACTAAAGCGTAGCAATCGAATTAAATATCAACCATTGATCAACAATCAAGGCCGGATTCATCTCATTCTATCAAATTATCCATTTCGATCATCTCTATATATATATATATATATATATATATATATATATATATATGGGGAGTGGATCAAATGAGAACCACGTCTTTTTGCGAACTCTGCGAACCATGCATAAGGCGTTGAAGATGATGCACAAAGCGGTATAAAGTTGTGCATAGCGAAAACTTTCTAAAATTATTTTGTTGTGCAATAATTTTAGAAAGTTTTCATTATCATAACTTTATCTTTATTTTAATGCGTGCTCAACGTCTTATGATCTCAAGTTCTCAAAAGATGAGTTTCATCGGATCGACCACATATATATATATATATATATATATATATAGAAGATGGATCGGTATATATATATATATATATATATATATATATATGAGATGGATCAAATGAGAACCCTATATATTTTGAAAATGAGAACTAATTTTATCTCTTGGTTTGCACCGTCCTAAGGTCACGATTTCGTCCACATATATGGTAGTGTAATTTTGAATGTAGAAAGAAGGATATAGTTGTAATTGACCTTTTTAATGTAACCGTTTCTAAGAGTAATTGTAGGGATTGCTTGAAATATTTGGTAATTTAATATATTCATATCTAATATCTTCGGTTTATCGCTAACAATCTATCCTTTTCAAAGTACAAAACTATTTTGAAGTGTCTATTTTTGCAATTTCGTGTTTCTGTTTTATTTGTGCATACAATTATGCATTGATGTGCATCTTGATATTATTAATGGGCGTAGTATGATTTAAATTTTTAACAATATGCATACAAGATGTAAAATTGTGCATGCAAATAATGCATAATGATATACTAGGTGGATGACAATTTTCTCAATCTTAGGCGATAACATTTCATTATTGATAAACGTTTATCCTATTATGCATAACCGAATTCATTGTGCACAAGATTATACAGTTGTGCATCTTGACACTATTAACGGATGAAGTATGATTTTAAGATTTATCATATGATTGATTATGCACTAGAGCATGAAGGATTGTTTATGTGGTTATTGTTTCTTTGTGCATACAAAAAAAACTCGAGATATAGATATGAGATTTTTGAGGAAAAGATATATAACCACGGGATTCCTTCTTCGATTAGTCGTGTATCAATGAACAAATTTTAGCAAATATTCTTCAATATTTTTGCAGATTTTCTCCTATCAGAGAGAGAGAGAAAGAGAGATAATGATATTAAATATGAAAGATGTATAGTATCTAACTATTAAATATGAAAGATGTATAGTATCTAACGTTAATTTAGGGGGATTGGTAGGTATTGTGGGGCCAAAATCCAATATTTACGTTATTACCCTTATAGCTTTAATGGATAATTGTATTACCGAGAATGTATTAATTCGGCCATTATGCACATATTTAATATGGACATTTAGATTAGATTAAATCAATGGCTATAATTAGTTCTTAGTTTTCATCTTAGGGGTGGTTCCTTCTATAACCAACCCCTATATATATATATATAAAGGACAAGGCCACAAGGTTGGATGCAAAAAAAAAATAGTTTGAAGAGAACTAAAATCAAAAATTTCAATCGAGAAAGGGTGCAATATAGTTTATTTATTTTCAAAATTACTAGATATAAAGGTAAAAAACTTTTTGCTCAGTGTTGGTGCTCCACCTAAATCCACCCCTAAAGAGGATCATATGAAAACATATTTATTCAACTAACTAGAAATCAATCTTACATTGTTTACATAACTACTATAAGTATAGTAGTACTATAAAGTACAAATGTACAATAGTACCTATGATGATTTGCAAAATAATCATTATATAGCCAACTTTTTAAATATACTAACTTAGAAAATGATTTTTGCCATTCTTAGGAGGGAGTGACAAAATACACTTAATAAAAGAACAAAGAAACTACCTAAATTTCTCCAATAAAAAGGCCCCCTCGTCCCCGATCTACGCAGCGAGTTGTTCAAATTTGCAATTAGAGTAATTTTGACACTTCTTAACTAGAAAACTGGGATTTTGTAGTGGTACCTAGACAAATTCGCCTCACAATGCTAATACACCGCAAAATCTTCCTCGTTTCTATCGAAAAAGCCAAACAACAATTTAGCTAGACACAAATAATTGTAATACAGAAAAAAATATTAACAATTCATGCACGGTATAAAACACATTTCAATCAACTCATTATTACACATATATAATAAGTGTTTAATCATAATCTATACAATCTCATCTTCATGGCTCTCAGCAGAATAGCCAGAAAAAGAAATTAAAAAAGCAATGTCCGATTCATCAAGTTCAAATATCAGCCAGTGATTATTGGCCTCGATTAATAAGCAAGAATGGTGATTGGTCGCTCTGGTACTGCTGATGCCGCCGCTCTTTTCTGTTATGTATTTTTCATGCAAAGAATTACAAAAAAGGTATCAGGATTAATGGCAACTATGCATGGCGTCGTATTTATTCGCAGAAAATCTGTATTTCATGAGGATTGTGGTCTCAAATCCAGTCCAATGTCCATCCGTTGTAGGCAATCGGAGCATACATCCACATATCGTCGGAGCTCAAGAGCTGCATAACATAAAAGCCACTGTAAGTCCAACTTCATCGTTTTATGTTTTAGGTTCCGGATCGATAGATGACCTATATATATTTTGGGTCCTAAGTTGACAAAACTCATTAATGTTAATATAGGGATTAGCCTATAAATTACTGAACTTGGCCAAAATTTTGGTTTTGCATAGTTTAAAAAGATTCTGATCAAATAAATTACTATACTTTTCTTTTAATTGATTCAAAATTTTCGGCTGAGATTGGTTTATCCCAAATTAATGTTGACATGATTGCATGAATTTTGGTCACTTTGGATTTTCAGTTGACCACGTCAACATCAATTTGATCTCAGTTAGAATATATTAAAAGTATATTATAATTTATCGACATAATCTTTTTTTGTAGTGTTGATAATAAGTTGGGTAACTTAAAGGCTATTATCCATTTAAGCATATATTTGAATAGGGTTTGGTACCTTAATCTGAAGCTGCAAGAACTTGACGTACTCCACGGCCTCTTCGAGCATTGTGCTGATGTCAACTTTTGTTCCATTTGGGACGAGGGTCTGCAAGATTCTGAGCCTCTCGTTGATTCTCTCTCTTCTTTTCTGCACGATCAGTGAATCAAAGTATGTTGGTTTACAGTCTTGATTCTGATAATTTTTCTAGTATGAGTGAATGTATACATACCCTTGCGTAGAGGCTCTGTGGATCGGTTGCCGAACCCCTACCAGGACGTGTTTTCCCTCCGTTTGGATTGGGAGCCCGCCCGCCCGACCACGACGTCGTTCCGACCACCTCATCTTCCGAACAGCAGCTGCTTGAGGCCTGCTGCCTCTGAACCACTACATTCTTGTTGTTATGGTTATCTTCTTCGCCCTGCTTCGGACACCTGCAGCATTTCATGCTCTTCTTGCTTCTCGGAATCTGCCATTCCACAAAATTCAATATAAGAAAAAAGAAAGAAAGAAAAGAACTAGTTGCATTATACTCTTAAGTACTTACTTCGCAATGAACACGAGATCTTTTCTTGGACTCGGAAGGGCTCTTCGCAATCACCAGTTCGTCGTTGTTGCAGTCGGTGCTGTCTTTGCTGGCGTCCCGGTTCAAGAAATCATGATCCCCTCCCATCACATTAGTAAAGTAATCCATTGTCATGAAATTGTTGTTGTTAGGAACTGAAGAGGCATGATGAGAGAAAGCGGAGTAGTAGCTCTCCTGACTGGAAAATGGAAAGAGGAAGCCTCCACTGAAACCACTCCGTTGTGAAAAAGAACACATTGCTTCATCAACTGCAGCATTTGGGGCGAGCAGTTCCTAGCAGTTGTGCCATGAACTCGGCCTCCTCGGAGCACACACTTCCGTTTATAGAGCTCCACTCTCCTTCGTGAATTGCTCCAACGTGTTGCATTTTCTTGTTTTCGAGTTAATTAAGAGGCTGAAGAAGATGACTTTAATTTTGCTGCTTACAACTATCAATAGAAACTCGAATTATCGACTTGCTTAATTCATCCCAGACTTGTACACATATTTATACTCCTAGCCACTATTACCTAATCATGTCATACAAATATTTAATAATCCTGGTTAGATAGTTTATAAGAACATAAATATGTGACAACTCATAGAGGACTTATTCAAGCAATAATGAACAAAATTAAGCAACCTTTGGGGCACTTAAACAGCAGATTAATTAAATTCATACCTAAATAATCATGAATATATTATTAATTAATTCATTCATTATACTGCCACGGTTATTGTTAAAGCCAAGAAATGTAACCAAAATGCGATGCTATAGACTGGGATATGGAACGACACACCTTTCAAGCTACAGAACGTGGGGTCCTTTTCAAAGATATTAAAAACAACTGTGATGATTAATCCAATGAAAATGATATATATATGACCATCTAATTAGGAAAAGAAGTGATCGTGGGGTGTGAGACTCTAATATTATTAAAAAAAAGTACCAGCAGACAATCTTTTTCAACTTAGTTCCTTGATCCCAAACCTCCAAGTCTCAATAAAAATTGAAGGCCTAAAACAGGCATTACTCGTGCATTTGAATTTGATCATCAACAACACATTGTATGCATACATCTTAATATTACTGACAGAAATAATGCTTATGAATGGAGTTGATGAGATTGGATTTGCTTGATCGGTATAATCTGGAATATCGTTTCCATAACTGTTTAGAGAGGTGTTTATTGTGCATACTCATTTGTTTATCACTCAATGCCAAATCTGTTGTCTGAGTTTCTTTTTCTTACACTTTTTTGATGAGTTCGTGTTTATGCGCGCGCGTGTGATATGTGGTGCTTTGATCATCATGTGTAAAATCTGGAACTGATGATTGTAAGATTCTTCATCAAAGACATATTAAGAGACTATGTTTTCTAGTTGAAGTTGTATTTAAAGTTGGGAATGTTAGGGTTTCTAGGCCTCATCTTGATGTTTAATTGTAATGGAATTTAAAACTCTGATCGATTAATTTATTGGAGTTCAAAGTTGACCTCTTCCATTGTTCTACCACCTGTTTCCTCCCTCTGCACTATACCAACCTGTGCGATCAGCAACAAAATTTTCGTCGATATGTCTTCACTTTCCAGTCGCAACTTATGGAACAAGTTAATTCGCGCCATAGTCCGTCCTTGAATGACTTTATTGATGTCCGTCGGCATGCGTCGCTAGTCCATCCTATCGTGCCGGCGGATTGTATTCCGTCGCTGTTCACGCGATCTTTTGTAGTTTCATAATTAACAGAGTTCCTTTTGAAATATAATATATAGGAATGTAATGTACGTATATTGTGACATTCCTGTCACCATTTTGATATGTAAAATTGATTAGTATTCATATTATTATCTTGTAATTATATAAGGATTGAAGTGTAGTGCAAACTTCATGTACATATAAATCAGAGGCAAAAGATTAATAGCTATTTTGCTCGACAAAGATAAATAGTAACCATAACTTTAAAAATAAATATATTATAATACTTTAAATTTTGAGACAATATAGATAAAAATGGAAACCAATAATAACAATCATTTAAGCCAAAAAAATCAGAAAAACCCCACCCCCATCCTTTCGTGCCCGCAAAACCTGCAAACATTTACCTTCGGTGCCGCCGCCTCCTCCTCTTAGACTCTTAGTGTCCACCATGCCACCGTCTCCGTCAATCCATCCATCACAATATTGTCGTTGCCGTCGAAAATGAAGCCAACAACATCAGCAACAATCAATGATGTAATATTTGAGAAAAATAGAGGTGATGGAAATGTTTATGTTTGTGCAAAATTCGACGGTCACATGATGGTATGAAATCGATCACTTCGCACGATCGCGTGAACCTTCAATTTTACACGATAGTGCATATTGTTCTATCACGCGATTATGTGCAGCCATCGCCTATCGCGCTTCGCCCAAGCTTTCCACCTTTCGCACAAGCTGTTCACGACGGTCAAAAGCTAGCCACATCGCTTGTTTCCCATACATATATGGAGGGTGCTATTGCAGATCGAGAGAGGGAGGGGATGGCAAAATGGTGGCGGCAGGGGCGTGCAGAGGCGAGATGGTGCTGCGTCGGAGGTGGTGAGAATGCCTGGTTTTGTGGCATTGACAACTGAAGGGGGCGGTCAGTCAAGATAGAGGAGAGAGGAAGCACGACTGTAGCATTAGTGTTTTTTCTATTAGGATCCATTTGTTTAGCATGAATTCTGTTGTCGAAAAGTAATATGATCATTCTAAATTTCAAAGAAAGTTCTTTTGACTTGGCATAACTTTATTATTTATGTCGTATTTATTTTAATTTCCTTGATATTTTAGGTTATATACTTTAATTTATTCTTTAACATACTTAAATATAAAAACCTATTGAGTATTTTTACGTGAATTAATAAATATTATGTCTCTTGCTTACCAACAATAATTTTATTTTAAACTGATGTATGAAGATTGAGATTCGTACCTTGATCACTATTACAAACAGCGGCGGAGCCAGGGTAGCTAGGGTAGACTAAAGCACATCTCAACACATTTTTTATATATTATTTACCTGTGTACAGAGGTCTGTTTTGTTGGAGAAAATGGCGTTAGCCTGCGCGGCGTGAACTTGGGAGATACCGGGCAGGTGCTCATGATTGTGAGGGGCTAAAGGAAGAAATGAATGATCGAGAATGCGACCCGGAGAGAAGGAGGGGAGGAAGGTGGAAGATGCGAAAGAGGAGAGAAGAATAGATACAGAAAAAACCATGCTGGGAGAAAAGGGTTGAAAGAGAAAAAGAGGATTTGTTAATTTTTTTTATTGCATTAATTATGTTAACAAAAACAATTTATATTATTAAAAAAATAACAAAAACTTTATTAGCCAACAACCAACCCAAGCATAGTGTTTGGTTTTCTTTTTCATTCTTTTAATTTTTCAATCCCTAATATTTTGTATATAAGTTTGACAAGCACCTAACTATAAGTTGAATGTCTTCTATTTAGAAGTTGTAAATAGTTTAAATAATACTTCTTTATGATATATGTAACGACCGACTTACGGATTGTGGTGGCCATGAACCATGAGTCTTCGGTGTCTTTGTCGCCATTCACACACTCACGAGAAAACTTAGGGGTCACTCATCCATGATTGTTCCAAGCCAAGCGCAATTTAGAGTTTTTATGAGATGGACTTAGAAAGAAGATCATCTTGTTGGTATGAGTAGCACATATCAAATCATTTAAGCTCTCCTCGAATATCGATCCATACCTACATATTCTAAATCCTCTCATTAGGTGCGTTCGGTTCATTCATGTACCCTAAACTTTAAAGCCTTGTCGGATGCTCCTTGTCCATGCCTCTGCAGGGATCACTCCGTATATACCCCGGGCGTCACATGCCACTGACTTCGCTTGGTTGGTCCCAGAACCACGCGTCTTGGAAGAAGTTCGGCTCGATACTATCTGTAACGACCCGAACCTGGATTGTGGTGACCAGAGACCGTCTGAGTCTTTTCGGTGTCTTTGTCTCATTCGCACACTCACTGAGAAAACTTCCCAAGGGTCACCCGTCCACAATTCTCCAAGCCAAGCGCTTAACTTTAGAGTTTTATGAGATGGACTTACGAAAAAGATGCATCTTGTTGGTATGAGTAGCACATATCAAATCCTTTAAGCTCTCCTCGAATATGCGATCTCATACCTACATATTCTCAAATCCTCTCATTTGGTGCGTTTGGTTCATTCATGTACTCCTCCGCTTTAAAGCCTTAATCGGAGACCGCTCATTGTCCATGCCTACTGCAAGCGATCACTCCGTCTTACCCTTGGGCGTCACAATATACACAAGTTTCTTGGTTTTAAATGTACACACAAATTACATAATAATTTGTGCAAAATAAACTAAAATTTGATTTATTTTCCTAATAATTTTTTGAAATTAAGATATAAATATGTTTGTAAATTAAATTAGTACAAAAATGTATAGTTTTAATTATTTGATGACATTTCTTTATAATAACAATAAGTGGTTCTAACAAATATATTCGACTTAAAAATATATTCATTATAATTTATATTTTTCCAAAAAATATATATTTCTATTCAATATCTTATTTAAGAAGACGGAGGGACGACATGAATGAAAGAAAGAGTTAAACGATAATATTTTACTAAAAAATATATAAAAAAGTATATTAAATAAAAATAATAATATACACTAGGAAAGGTTGGCACCAGCTCCTCCTAACCTCATTAGTTTTTGTACGGTCATTAATGAACATAATCAACCATCATATTGCCCCACAAACACCGTAGCAAAAAGTTGATGAGAGCCCCATCAAATAAAATTTCTGCCTCCGCCCATGATTACAAAATGAATACGACTGAGATACATAAATTTTTTAATACTCGGGCTCGTTACTAACAATGTTTTCGTCGTGGAAAACTAATATGATTTCAAAATTTTAAAATCCTGTGTTTGGTTGGATTTTACAAAAAAAAAAAGTAAAAAGAAACCTGAAAACAAGTAAAGTAGTACAATATTCCGGGATTCTTATACTACTTATATATTTAATAAATTTTTATTATTTTATTGAAATACAAACTATAGTTTATATTTTATTATTATTATTATTATTATTATTATTATTATTATTATTATTATTATGCTTTAATTAATTACTTATATTAAGAAAATCTTAGCTAAATTTTCAGAACTATGAATCATACTTTGTACAGTATAATAACAATAAAATAATAATAATAATAATAATAATAATAATAATAATAATAATAATAATAATAATTATTATTATTATTGTTGTTGTTGTTGTTTAGAATTCTAACAACTTTCTTGGTGTTTTCAAAACAGATGATTGAATCTATTATTATTATTATTATTATTATTATTATTATTATTATTATTATTATTATTATTATTATTATTATTATTGTTGTATTGATGGGATATGGCCCAACCGATTAGGCCACTAATAGGCCCAAATGAGTTGGGCCTAACGTTAATAGCAGGCCGCGGTTGAGCCAAAGCGAGCCCTAATCGGCTCCCAAAACCACAGCCCCAGGCCGCCACCCTCGGCGATGGAGGACATGCCCAGGCGAAAGTGAGCGCCACCTCGGCGATGGAGGACCGCCCCATAACCAGGTCACCCTCGGCGATGGAGGATCGCCCGGAACCAGGTCGGGCGCCACGCGCCACGTGGCGCGCGTGAAAGCAGTGTCCTGCTCCGGCCGATGGAGGCACGCCGGAGGAAGAGTCACGTCACGACCAATGGAGAGGTTGAGCACGCCTTGATTGCGGCTCGGGGTTGTATAAATAGAAGGAAAAGCGCGATAGAAGGGTTGGCAACTTATCGAATACTAAGAGCTTGTAACTACACTCTTTGCATTATAGTGAAAGTATTGAGAAACACTCCTCCGTGGGCGTAGATCTCGTTAACGATCGAACCACGTAAAAGCATGGTGTTCTTTGTTGCTTTACATAAATCTCGCACACTCTTAACTAGATTTATCATTGGCGCGTCATGTGGGAAACCACGAACAAAAAGCTTCGTTTCCTCTACAACAATGGCGAGAACACGCACAACCGCCGTCCACGCTGGCAACAACCGTCTTGAGGGCGACCGGTGGTCACTCGGCGTCGCGGGAAGGAGATCGCGAGCGCGCCTGGCTCGCACTCACGAGGCAACATGGAAAATGTCTCCATACACCCTCGGGACCGCGCCACAACGTGGGGAAGATGCCGACCTCAGCGAGGGCGAGCAAGCAACTCGTTCGTCCACGAGGTCCTCGGCGGCTGTGGCCGAGTTCCTCAGCGCCAATCTTGGCCGATTCGAGCTTCCTCGGCGGAGGACAAAGGCGGGCCTCAGGGCCCGAACTGAACACCACGGCCGCGAGGCGGCTCCTCAAAGCGGCCGGCGCTCGCCTCGGCGTGAGGCGAAAAGCGCATCACGCCCCGACGTGCGGAGCCCGCTCGCGCGGCCGAGCCGCCGTCCCCGTTCGAGCCGCTCGCGCGGACGAGCCGCCGCCACCGTCGCCCCTCGCCATTCGCGGGCGCTCTCACCTCGTCATGCCGACCGGAGGCCGAGCAAAGCGGGAGGGAAGAAAGGCGGTCGAACTCCCCCGGAGGGGCGGCCGGCGTCGTTATCGATCCCCGCCTCCAGAAAGAGATGGCAGCGATCTCCGGGGTTCGGCCGGTGCGGAGAATCATCTCACTTTCTCGGGGAGATTCTAGACACGCCCTGCCCGTGATGCGGGCACCCAATATAGCGCCTACGATGGCTGGGAGACCCTCAGACTTCCTTTTCGCCTACACTACCAACATGGCGAATCGAGGAATGGAAGATTTTCACATGTGCAAAATCTTCCCAGTCTTGATCTCCACGCATGCGACCTTTGGTTCGCTTTCTCGCTTGAGCAGTATACTGCTGCTTCCGGGACCTTATGGATCGGTTCAAATGGCGCTTCTATCGAAGATGCCACCCAATGACCTTCCTCCGACCTGCTCACAATCCGCGAGGCGGGGCGAGGCGATGTCGAACCGTCTCGAGGTTCATCAAGAGTCGCTCAAAATTGGCGGCGACAACGACCTCTACATCATCAGCAGCGTTCAGCGGGATCCGACCGGTAGTTGAACAAAGAAATTACGGGGAGAAACCAAAGGCGGCGAGTAAGCTTTGGAACACGGTGGACAACCGTCGAGGGAGCAAGTCGGATCGGAAGAAGAGGAAATGCAGGACGGCGGTCAGAGAGAAAAAGCCGGATGGCCGAAGTCGGCGATCGCGGCGCCGGCGAGAATCAAGAGGCCCCTTGAGGTCGGGCTCGGACCTCGGCCCAACCACAGCTGCGAGCGCCTCCTGCTCAAATCGAGGCGGAAATATTCGAGCTCACGCAGAGCTCTTCCGGCCCGCTCGTATGAAAGGAGGATCGAAGAGGTCCGGAGGAGTATTGTGACTATCGCCAGGGTATGGTCATGATACGAGGATTGCGAAACACAGGCTCGCGGATAAGCGAGCTCGTCGAAGGTGGAGCCCTCGAAATACCTCGGCGGGTGGGTCGGGAGGCGAGAGCGGGGAAGAATAGCAGGGGCAACAAGCTGCGGACCGACCTTGGCGGCGACCCGACACGAAGGCGGCGGGGCGAAGGTCCCAATGTTATGGAAGCGGTCACGTTATAACGGACTGCCCGCCGGGCGGCGAGTCGTCGTTAAAACGGCTTCGGGCCGGCCGCGAGAGCGAAAAACAGCGACTCGGGACGGCGAGGACATAGTGTTCTCAAGGAGGATCCGGTACCCAAAATCATGCCGCGCGGGGCGCCATCACCATACGAGGCCGTGGTGGGCGGCAAAAACGTCCATCGGGTCTATGTCGACATCGGGGCCTCCGTCGGCATCATCTTCGGGCTGCTGGATAAGCTCGGTCGGAGGTATTCAGTACTTCCGCGCCGTCCCAACTACGGAGCTTCGCGGGAGGCGGTCGGCAGGGGCGTCATTACCCTTCCGGTTCCGTGGGGCGGGCTCCGGTCGATCACCAAGGCCATCAAATTTTTCTGGTCGGGGCCCTCTCCGTACAACATCATCACGGGAGAGATTGGCTATCGCCACCAAGGCCGTCATTGGTCTACCACCTCACCGTCGAGATTCCGCCCGGTGGGAGTGCTTGCATCAGGCGACCAAGCGGCGGCAAAAGAATGCTACAGTCTCGCCCAGATGCGGCCTCGCCCGGGCATAGCAATTCTGAGAACCTCGGGGCCGGCGTCCGGGACGACTGACCGAGGCGCCCGACTATCGACGGCGATCCTCGAAGGTCGTCGGTCGGCACCGAGGCCAGCCCGACATCCGGCGGCGTGTCGTACAACTTAGGGAATATAGGGGCGTGTTTGCGTGGTCCCGCTCGATATGACCGGTGTCGCCCGAGCTCATAACTCGTCGCCTCAACATCGACCGGCTACCAAGCGGTCCGTGAAGAAAAGGATATTCGCGGCGAGCGCGGCCGGTCGTAGGGGACGGTGACTCGACCGAAGGCGAGATCTTGTTCGGTCGAATACCCGACACGGATGGCTAATCGATTCGTGGTCAGAAAGCGGGGGAGGGTGGCGCGTGTGCGTCGATTATACCGACCTCAACAAGCCTTGCCCAAAGATTGCTACCCGTCCCGACATCGACAAGAAGGTGGAGGCATTGGTGGGCCACGAGATGTTCGAACTTCACGGATCTATACAAAGGTACCACCAAATCGATGAGCGGAGGATGCCGAAGACCGCATTCATCACCGACTTGGCGTCTTTGCGTATCGAAAGATGCCTTCGGCTGAAAACGCGGGGCTACTTACGGAGGATGGTGGATGCAACATTGAAGACCACATCGGGGAGATCGTCGAGGTCTCGTCGGCGACATCGTAGTCAAAGTCGAAAGCGGAGGCTGCGCCGATGACCTCGGCACTATCCTCCAACTCCTCGGTCGGCCAACCTCAAGCTCAACCCCGAAATGTACATTTATGGTGAAGGCCAAGCAAGTTCTTGGGATCTTTGGGTTTCTCGGGAGGCACGAAGGCAATCCCAAAGGTGAAGCGGTGCTCGACATGCGGTGCGAGGACCATCCGTGAGATCCACAAACTCACGGGTGCTGGCCGCCCTCGGTGATTCATCTCGAGCCGCCGAGCAGCTTCCTTCTTCGAGATCACGAGGAGAGCTCGGGACCGCTGGCGGGAAGAACACCGGGCCGCCATACGGTGAAGGAGTACGGCCGACCTGCCGACCTGTCGCCCGAGCGAGGTGAATCCCTCTGCAGCTTAGCCGCCTCGGACGAGGCCATCGGTCTTGATCTTGAGTGCGAGATGGGGAGGGCGACAACTCCCGTCTACTTCGTTGCCGAGCTCTCGAGGGACCGGAGGCAGTACACCGGCCTCGAAAGGTAGCACTTGCCTGGTGAGCATGGCGGCGCCTCAGACCCTACTTTCGGGCTCGTTACGTCCGGTGATGCGACCTACCTTTGAGACAAGTCTTGTCAAGCGAGTCATCCGGACGCATAGCAGTGGGCCTTTGGGCTCGGCGAGCCACGACATCTCGTATTCCGGGCCGGCCATAAAAAATGAGCTCGTTGACTTCTGGTGGAAGCCAAATTCACGAGTCGGTTCTACGGCAAAGTCGCCCAACACCCGCCCCGCGCGGAGGACTCGTCCTGCACCGCCCGATAGCTGTTGGCGGATGTGCGTGGGCGGAGCTTCATGCAAAGCAGGCGTGGGCGGGCATTCTCTCCTCGGCCGGACAATCGAAGTGACCTCGCCTCCGGTTTACCTTCGACCACCAATAACGAGGTGGAGTATGAGCGCGATCTCGGGACTCCGCCTCGCAAAAAATGGTGGACCATGTCCGGATCTTTGGGGATTCCGGTCGTGGTAAACCGGGTCCTGGCGGATCTGAAGCGAGGAGGACCGAATGAGCGATACCTCGAGAAGGCGAGAGATGCTTGCCTCGTTCGGTACTCCGGCATTCATCGGATCCCAGGCGGCAGCCGGTGGCGTTCTCGACAAGTTAGGCTGCGTCGTCGACAAGTCCTCTGTGGTGGAGGTTCATTCGAAGCATAGAGAGTCTCACATCGGCATCATCACGAGATGGAGCGAGGCTGGATGTCTCCGTAAAGGCTACACGGAACATGGCGCCTACCTCGAGATCGGCTCGAAGCGAAAGATGATGGCGAAATCCCGAAGTACCTCATACGCGGGCGCTCTATCGGAGTCTTACCTTGAGCCCCTCACGAGGTGCCTCGGGCGGAAGAGGCCGACTCGTGCTCAATGAGATCCGGAGGGTCTTGTGGAGTCACATCGGCTCATGAGCTCTCTCCAAGAAGATCGAGGTCGGGATATTCTTGGCCCGCCTTGTTCAAGATTCGGTCGAGCTCGTCAAAAGTGTCCAAAGTGCGGCTCACTCCACGGTCAGCTACCGCAAACCGATCGAGCGACTGCGAGGCCGTGGCCTTTCATGCGATGGGGATCGACATCGTTGGTCCGTTCGACCGAGCACCGGTCGACCGATGCTTAGTCGTAGCCATAGACTACTTCACAAAATGGGTCGAGGCCGAGCCCTTTGTCGAGCCTCACGGCGGGAGGATTGAGACGCCGTGTGGAAAATATAGTCTGCCGCTTGGCATACCGCACGATACGGTCTCGGACAGCGGCGCCCATTCGTCGACAAAAACTTGAGGGTGGTGCGAAGAGCTTGGATCGATCAACGCTTCACCTCGATCGCGCCCCATAGCGAATGGTCGGACCAGGGGTGACGAACACTGCGATCGTACAAGGATTGAAGAAGAGGTGGACCGAGCTAAAAGCGATTGGGCTGAAAATCTCCCTCAAGTCCTCGGTCCTGGGACAACACCTCGGACGTCGCGGAGAAACCCCTTTCGGCTGGTCTCACGGTGCGAGGCCGTCATACTGCGTGAGATCGGCGCAAGCCAGCGCTCTCTTCGCCGACCGGTCGGGAGCGAGGAAGACTGCGGGCCGACCTTGGCGCCCTCGGGGAGAGCGCGAGCTCTCTTCATAAATGAAGCAATCTGAGGCCAGTGCGCGCGGTACTACAACAAAGATTCAAAGCCTCCGCGCTCAAGTGGCGACCTCGTCCTACGAAATAATGAAGCCGATGGGGCGGCGTCTTAACAAACTGGATCCGACATGGGAAGGCCCATACCGCGTTCACGAGGACCTCGGCAAAGGGGCTTACAAGGTGGCTCGCCTATCCGGTGCACTTATCCCCGAACTTGGCACATTACTCATTTAAGGAGGTATTTTACATAGCTTGATTTAAGGTCGACATCATGTTAGTCCTTAATTGTTTTGCCAAATGCGATGTTGATTACATGTTCGATAAAACATCTGTTTTCTAATGAATATTTCACTACCGTCTCGTACATATGTGAACATCTGTTTGGATACACACATTTAAACCTTCACGAGGGGCGTCCTACGAAGATGAAAATCCCACCAAGTAGAATGCAGCATCTGATTACCCATTAAGTTGGGCGTCTACATGCAAAGCATCTGATTACCCATTAAGTTGGGCGTCTACATGCAAGCATCTGATTACCCATTAAGTTGGGCGTCTACATGCAAGCATCTGATTACCCATTAAGTTGGGCGTCTACATGCGCGACATCGAGACCGATCTAGCCAACTTATATCCCTTTATTTGGGAAGATATGCACTCCGGTACAAAGTCTAAATGCATTAACGACTATAAACCAGTACCAAGCCATATCAAGTCAACCAGGGCTTCGAGCTCGTTTATACCCTTTATTTGGGAAAATATACATACGTATACGGTATAAATACATTTCGACCAAAGCGAAGTCTAAGCTATGTTTGTACCTCTCGAGGGAAAATATACACTTGAAGCAGTCTAAATACATTTATATCTACATCAAAGTCTACACTATACTGACCTCATTCGGGCTTCGGGCTCGCCGCGCGGAGGACTTGCGAAGCTGCACCAATTTTGCACAAAATCTCGGGCCGGCGGTGTATGCAGGAGCGAACTCGGTGCCTTCAACCCGGTCGATAAGGCGGAATCACCCGGCCTACTCGGCGCTCGATGCGGGCTCGGGGCGGCCGGACAGTTTCGACTCGAGGTCGCCGCCGCGCTCACAGGACAATTCGAGCGGCGCGGCGCTGTCTGAGCATTCAGGAATGGGGATGCACGAGTCACACCGGCCACGACGGACACGGGGAGAATGCGACCTCGCCCTGCCGCCGCTTCTTCCCATGACACGAGGTCCTCGGTCGCCGTCGCTCCAGGAGGATCGCCCTGCGAATGATCCGCTCTCGGCGGACCCATCAGCAGGAACACGGCATGATCGGATGGCCGCCCTCCTCCGCGGGTTCTTCTATGATCGGGCTAGCGGGCCAGCTGTGGCCTCGGCTGCGGGGCCGGGGCATCGTCGTTCTGAGACGATCTCGTACATCTCCATATACTTCACGACGGAGTTGACACAGTCTTTGAACTTCTTGCTGTTGGGCCCCTCCTCATCCCTCAGCACCATACCCTCTGCCAGCAAGCTCTGAACTCGGTCGTCAGCTTCGGATATGGTAGTTCCACCAGCTCGGCGGATTGCCTTCTCGTACTCGCATGCTCTCCGACGCCTGAGCTAGCCTCTCCATGATCGATTCGAGTTCGCTCCTCACCGCGCTTTGTATCAAGCGGCCTTGGATAGCGTCGGCGGATAAGTCCGCCCACGGACTCCGTCTGTCGATCCTCAACTTTAGGGCCTCGTTCTCGGCCGGGGAGGCGGGCCCTTCCGATCAGCCTCGTCGACTTCCTCTTGGTCGGCGAGGCGAAGCGGTGACATCCATGGTGACCAAAACTTGGGTCAGCTCGGCAGACCGGCTCCTCCAGAAAAGCACCTCTTCGTCCTTCTCAGCCAAGGCGCCTCGGACCTCTTTTAACTTGGTCAACAATTCATGATCAAGTCCGAGCCATTCAGGTGTGGATACTGTAAATAAACAAGACAACACAAATTTTAAAATGTTGCGTTTATTACTCAAAAAATGGGAAATTATTACAAGGACCCAGGGTCCTATCGACCCCGGCGGTTCAAGCTATTACATCAGGTCCACTGACCTCAGGCCTATGGCGGTCTCGCCGACCTCACGATGCTCTGCGGTGGCCACCTCGGTAGGGAGCTCAACACCGCCTCTGCTCCTCTCCTCCGCCTCCTCGCCGCCCGCCGGCCGGCCCGCGCCTCGGCAAGGAGCTCCGAAGCTCGCGATCTTCGTCCTCCTTGCTTTGGGCGGCGACCTCGGCGGATCGGGAGGGTGAGCTGGATGCGAGCCTCGGCCGGGAAGGAGCGACCGGAGATCACCGGGCGTAAGCTTTGTCCGGCTCTGCGAGGTCGACCTCGGTCCGCCCATGCTTGACCTTATCGAGTCGGGCATGGCGACCGCCGACTTCCCGGTGATCGACACCGCGCCCGGCTTGACGGCGGAAAGATCGGCAATAAAAGCGAGAAGCTCTCGACTCGATGAGCTTCTTGTGAAGCCCTCGGCAAGGGTCCACAGTCGGCCGACCGCACCTTTCCTCGTCCATGAGCTCATGCCGCCCGGCCAACTCTCCTTAACCTCTTGACCTCGCCGGGCGGCCTCCGGTGCCAGTGCCTCTTCTTGGGCGGCCTCGGCGGCAACCCTCCCGGCCTCAGCGGCCACAGCGGCCTCGGCTTCCGCCCGCGCGGCCACGGCGGTCTCGGCTTCCGCCCGCGCGCGCTAAGCTCCGCTCGGCGCCTCATGCGGGTGAGCTCTCGGCGGCAAGCCCGTGGCGACTGCGGCTCCCGGCAACCTGCTGCGGGGCCCCGTCACCGAGCTCCCACCACGAAAAAGCGGCCTGAGTTAATAACGGATCGCGGGCGAACAAATCTAAATATGAAAGAACCTTTGTACCTCGGGGAGGGTGCGGCCAAACTTGAGGCGGTACCCGTACTCAGCGACCACAGGCCGAGACTCGATGTCGGGCTGGACCCTTTGAGGCCCACTCATCGAGTTAGCCCATCTTGTCGACCTTCTTGGACCCTGGTAGGTCCGGCCCGCTTGACTTCTTTGCCCGGCTCCTTGCTCGGCGATCGTGGCCCGCCTCTTGCCCGGTCGACCTCGGCTGCATCACGGAAGAAAGACACATTAGCCGGCAAAATCGGACGTATAAGGACTAAGAAGATGGGGATGCCCTCACCCCGTCCGGACCCGATCCGGCGCTTGAGGCCGTAAACACTCGGCCGGCCTGCTTGGTCGTCCTCGGTGTAACTTATGGATAAAATCTCACCAAGGCTGCCTGCACCTCCTCCATATGGCCCGAGGCTTGATTTTCGGGTCCGCCACCGTGCGATACCCACTCATACCTCGGTGCCCTCGGCCCATGAGAAAAATACTATTACGCGATGGGACACCTTGGAGGGGCGGCTACTTTAAATTTCAGCCGGGGGACAAATAGTACACCCTCCTATGGTCTTCACGCTAAAAAGCGCATCGGTACCTCGAAGGACAACTCCCGGCAATGCCATAACAAAGAGCCCAGCCCAGCAGCGACCTAATGGAATTGAGGTCGATTGACAAATAGGGATGCGGAAATACTCTTGAAGGCTAAGATAAACGGGGGCCAGAGGGTACCTAAGACCCGCCCTCAAACTATCTACATAAACGGTAATAAACCCCTTCGGAGGGGCCATCGCCCTATCATCCGGATGCGGCAGGCACCACCACGCATCCTCCGGGATCCGGTATTCCTCACGACTTCAAAAGTTCCTCCAGTCGAGCCCGACCTCGCCCGCCCGCCTCGGCCCGTCCCATACAGAGGATACCGGCGGAACCACAGAACTCGCCACATGGACCTACCCAAACCATTGTAGCACATATAGTCTTTTCGTCGGGAACTCACGGCCGGACCCGGCGAAATGGAACTTTCGGGCGAAGAAGATGAAGAAAACATACTTACTTTTCACGCGAGTATATGGCTCCTTCGGTGAGATCGGGATCAACTCGAGAAAATTTCTCGAAATTTTCTCTCTCAATCAGCGTCGAAGGGAAAGTGAGCAGTTGCCTCTTTGCGCCTATTTATAAGACAAAGGCGCCTAAAATTGCCGTTTCAACCCGACACGTACCTACGTGATTGGATGTGGAGTCCAGCGTGCAGCGATTCGAGTGCTTAACTACACGCTGGCGCGTATGGCGTCGCTAGGATAAGATAGACCTTGATCGACCTAGCAATCATCATACGGACCGGCGTCCTCGGATAAGCGGCGCCTCGGTCGCGCCCGTCTTCCCACAAATAACAAGGGATCGGATCGGACCTCGGCGTCCTATCAGCGGGCCGCCCGCTACGGGAAAGTCTACATCGGATCGGATCTCGGCAAACCGGCCCCAGTTCGGTGCCGCCGAGCGCCCGACATCCGAAAGGCGGTCTCGGGTCGGACATCGGCGCCCGCCAGGAACAACACCACTCGGATCGGACCTCGGCGTAACCTACGCGGAGGCGATATCGAGTCGGACTTGACTTCGCCCGGTACCACATCTTTTTCAAGCGACGGACAGACCACCTGACTCGATTCGGCGCGGATCGCCAAATAAACCCTCACATTAAAAATGACACCTTGACAAACAACTTGGCCGAGCCACGCCTCGCCGGCGGCGCTTTCTTCACTCCACCTCGGCATCGGCGTCCCTCGGCTATTCGGGGGCTATGATGGGATATGGCCCACCGATTAGGCCCGCTAACGAGCCCAAGCAGGTGGGCCTAACGTTGATAGCGGGCCCGCGCGGTTGAGCCAAAGCGAGCCTAATCGACTCCCAAAACCCAGCCCCGAACCGCCACCCTCGGCGATGGAGGGCGGGCCCAGGCAAGTGAGCGCCACCCTCGGCGATGGAGGACACGCCCGAGAACCGAGGTCACCCTCGGCGATGGAGGACCGCCCGGAACCAGGTCGGGCGCCACGCTCCACGTGGCGCGCGTGGCGAAATGTCCTGCTCCGGCCGATGGAGGACACGCCGGAGGAAGAGTCACGTCACGACCAATGGAGAGGTTGAGCACGCCTTGATTGCGGGCTCGGGGTTGTATAAATAGAAGGAAAAGCGACAATAGAAGGGTTGGCAACTTATCGAATACTAAGAGCTTGTAACTACACTCCTTTGCATTATAGTGAAAGTATTGAGGAAACACTCTCTCGTGGGCGTAGATCTCATTAACGATCGAACCACGTAAAGCGAATATTGGTGTTCTTTATTGCTTTACATAAACACCCTTTGGATTCACAAGTGTACCACTTAGGCGGCCCACTTCACACTTGCATAGGTGACTATTACAACCAAGTACGCTATACTTGACCTCCTTGAGGTATCGAGAGTCGTTAAAAGTTAAAAACTTAACCTCGCCCTTGCGGACTTACAAACACTCCTTTGTTCTCGGAGAATAGGCATGTTTGAGTGTTTATCACACAGTTTTATAACCGTTGTCCCTTTTGAACCATGTTCTCGGACAATCCAATCATCATGGTTGGGTTTCGCTATAATCATCCTTAAGATATGGATTTAACACCCGTTCCTCTAACGGTTTAAACATTTGATCTCGATTAATGCTTTTTGTCGTGGATCCGCTAGATTATCTATTGATTTTACATAATCAATAGTGATAACTTACTTGTGATCAAATGTCTCACGGTATTGTGTGTAAGCGAATATGTCGAGACTTACCGTTATAATATATATTTTGTGCCGCTTCATTGCAGATTGACTATCACGGTGAATCAACACGAAGGCGGGACTCGCTTGACATGGAATATCCTCGAGAAATTTCTAAGCCATTCGAACTTCACGCGACCTTATCTAAAGCTATGAATTGATTCCATGGTGACGCTTGCTATCTGAGGCGTTTCTTGGACTTCGAATCTGACTCCACTCCGATAGTGAACACGTATCCCTTGTGGAAAGCGAGTCGATTGAGGCGGATATCGATTAGCATCACTATACCCTTCAAATGCAGTGGGCTCACTAGAATAATGAATCGCATAGTGCAGGTAAACTTTAAGTAACCAATACGGCGTTGAGTGCTTTCCATGTTCTCTACTTGGATTAGGCGTGAAACTACTCAATTTGTTCACGAGCAAGCTAAATCGGTCAGAATGCGGTTTGTGAGATACATCAAACTCCCAATAATCTTAGCATATTCATCTTGACTTATAGGTTCACCCCTATTTGGGTCGAATGAACACTTTCGAGTCGAGGGTCACGGAAATAGGCTTATCCATTGCATTGAATTTCTTGACACTTTCTCGACATAGTGGGATTTGTGTCGAAGCAATTCCATTTGGCGTTCTAAATTTTAATTCCAAAATTACATCGCCAAACCCATATCTTTCATCTTTGAAGTTCTTACTTAGCATTCTTTTTGTTCTCCAATCACCACGAGTTACTTCCCATTATCAACATG
This sequence comes from Salvia rosmarinus, assembly GCA_036937905.1. Lineage (NCBI taxonomy): Eukaryota > Viridiplantae > Streptophyta > Magnoliopsida > Lamiales > Lamiaceae > Salvia > Salvia rosmarinus. The sequence goes on from JAODLM010000135.1 coordinate 56,166, forward strand.
TCGTCTACATAAGACAAACAATAACAAAATCGTTATTGAATTCTTTACATAGAACACACTTGTCCTCTCGTTGATTTTGAAACCATTTGACAACATAACTTTGTCAATTTCATATGCCATTCGATGGCGCTTGCTTAAATCCATACAAAAGACTTTTGAAGTTTGCATACCTTGTGCTCTTGCCGGTACTACAAAACCTTCAATTTGTTTCATATAGATCTCATCTTCTAACTCTCCATCTGAAGCATTGTTTTACATCCATTTGATGAATCTCGAGATTTTGCCAAGCGTGATAGCGGCGACATTCTAATAGAGTATGTTTAGTCACGGGCGGTAGGTATCGAAGAAGTCGTACCCGACCTTTTGTCTAAACCCTTGAACTACAAGTCGGCCTTATATTTATCAATAGTGCCATCGGACTTGTATTTCTTCTTAGGATCACTTGCGTCCTAAAGCTTTACAACCGGTGAAGATCTACTAACACCCAGTATGATTGACATAATAGACTCTATCTCGATGTCTGTTGCTTCTCTCCACGAGATGCGCATCGGGCACGATAAAAGCTTCTTTTACGGTGCGGTTCGTCATTTAACAATAAAGCGACATAATCGGTCCATAAATTTTAGCTTTTCTTACGATTACCACGTCAGGTTTCACGTCTTGGTGTAGACCTGGGTCGTTTTCTATTAGCGAGACCATAAAAACTTGCTTAGAACTTGAGGGTTCACTTTCTTCAACGTATGAGAATTGGTAGAATCTTCCTCAATTCTTTTACTTGAATCGAGAACTATTCTTATCCTTATTAGGATAGATATTCTCAAAGAATATAGCGTTCCTTGATTGATTGTTGTTCCCACATGAACATCGGTATATCGGTTGTGCACAACAAATCTATAAGCACTACTATTAAGTGCATAACCAATAAAGATACAATCTACCGTTTTAGGTCAATTGTAACTTGTTTTATGCGGTACTTCAACCTTAGCTAAACACCTGACACTTTGAAGTATTTATATGAAGGTTTCCTTCGCTTTCCAAAGTTCATAAGGAGTTACATCCTTCCCTTTGATAGGAATCTTGTTCGAGATATAGTTGGTACGTAAGAACAACTTCCCCACATATGCAGGGTAATCGAACTTATTAATAACGCGTTCATCATCTCCTTAAGAGTTCGATTTTGCGTTCGACCACACCATTTGATTGAGGCGAATAAGGAGCGGTCGTTTGATGGATTATACCACTTCGTTGCATAATTCGACAAGCGAACAACTATATTCTCCACCTCGATCACTTACAACCTTAATTTTGCAATTAAGTTGATTTTCAGACTTCGTTCTTGAAGTTTGAAATCATCAATTGCTTCGTCTTTACTTCTTAATAAATAAAGATAACAATATCTTGTGCGATAGTCGATAAAAGTAATAAAATACTTTTTACCACCTCTAGTTTGTACAAACTTTAAATCACAAACATCGGTGTGAATTAATTCTAGAGGTTTGAGCTTCAACCAGTTTGAAAAGCAACTTGGTCATTTTGCTTCACCACAGTTTCATTTATCTTTTGTTTTAGATACTTCTATTTTTAACAAGTTCATGTTAGCGAGTTTCTTTATAGCATTAACATTAACATGACCAAGTCTACAATGCCATAAATCGGAACACTCAAGCAAGTAGCGGTAGAAGCATTCTCATTAATTTTGCAAGCGCCTTAGAGAACACAAGCTCTAACTCTTGAGTTTGAAAAGATCTTTGGAGACATAACCCTTGAGAGAGTCTTTCAAACTTTCTAACTATTACATATTCTCCACGAAATCTATATCAAATTTGGCTCTAGTCGACTTGGCCTTGAGATGAGATTCTTGCGGATCGAAGGAGCATGCAACCACGTCGCTTGAGTTATTTCCACACGGAGGTAAGTTGAAGTACAACGGTACCAACTCAAGCACCTTGGAAGTATGATCACTTGCCTCGGTCACAACCATCTTCAACCTCTTTGTAGGTGTAGAACAAGTCTCGATTGACACAAATGTGAGCAGTGCACACGTGTCGAGAAACGAAGTAGGGGTAGAATTTGTGACTTGGTTTACCTCGGTTATCATGGCGACAAAGTCATCTTTGTCCCAAGTGTCGAAGTCCTTCTCAACATTGTTGTGTGACCTTTGCCTTTGTCTTTTCTCTTGACTTCGGCGGTCTTTAGCCATGTGCCCGGGCTTATCACGGTTGTACGTTCGGAAAATCGGGTTTTGCAGCTCTTCTTTCCCTTGCCTTTGTTCATCCGGACGGGCGCTTCCTGAAGTCCTCCCTCGGTCAGTTTGCCTTAGCCTCCATCGGACTTTTAGCCTTCAACTCTCGCTCCTTAACAGGCTTCAACTTGGAGTCGAGCAACCATGCTTCGAGGTCATCTCCTTTCGCTTGTGCTTAAGGTAAGATCTGAACCACTTTCCGTCCTTCGGCAATTTGTCGATTAAAATTGCAATGGAATATTATTCGAGCGAGGCATACCTTGGCGTGAACATCGTGCAGCGAGCTTGAAACTCGTGTACTTGAGGCATGATCGGTTTGAATCCACAATCTTGAACTCGGTGAGCACGGTAACCACGAACTTCTTACGTGCTAGCCTCCTCGACGGATACTTTTGGTTAAGTGCCTCTCATAACTCTTTAGCGATATCATTGACCGCAAATACATTAAATATGCTATTATCAAGCCCATTTAACACCATATTCCGACACGGATAGTCGGAATGATACCAAAGTGTCATTTCATACGCCTTCGTCGCTTCTTCCTCGGAAGGAATAGGCGGCCCGTCTTCATAGGAAGCTAGCAAGCCCCATTGTGGTGATGTAAAACATCATCTTATCGCATGAGTTTGAAGTCGGCGCCGGTGAAAATTGGCGGTTGTTGAGCCGCGGGAATGCGGGGTTGACCTTTGAGCCATGGTGGAGCACTCTTGGCTCCAGCGGTTGAGTGGTGGCGGGCTCGTCGGATTGGTCGACATCTTCAATTTGCGATCGGGTAGCAGAGCAGAGAGTTGGGCGAAATTTTCTCGTCTTTGCGATTGTAGTTGAATATTGGTTACAATATCGTGCAAAATTACAATGAAATGATTAAAATAACTATTACAAATGAGATGTCGAAGATAACAAGAACTTATCAATAAGTGCGTCAGTTGAACTTACGCGCGCCAAGGCGAAAGCATACCGGTAGTGCTCACGATTGGCGGCTCGTCCCCAAGGTAAGCGACTTTCGTCTCATTGTAGTAGCACCAAAAACAAGTCGAGCCCGGCGAACTGGGCGGAAGCGAGGCGAACTCGAAAACTAAGAACTATGAGCTAAGAATGCAAGTAGAATGCTTTGTTTTGCTAGAGAGAATAGAATGTTTTGCTTGTGCTTCTAACTACAGAATGATGCACTATATATAGCACTCAAGAGGGATGTTCTAAGGTCATGATTGACGACAAACATCAATATTCCATTAACTCTTAACATCAAGAGTTGGAAATGAAGGCAAAGGCCATGAACCTCATTCTAGCAATTCTCTCTCACAACCCATAAACTTCCAACAACATAAATCTCGCACACTCATTTAACTAGATTTATCACTAATATTTAACTGAACAAAATTTGAAATGTAGAAATCTGATTGACTTTTCTGTTTTCCGATATCTAGCCGTGACTGCGTCCAAGATATCTCAAATTAGAAAAAGTTAGCTAGTAATAGATATTCTTCAAATATGAGATAATCTCTGTAGCAACTGGACTACTCCAATTGTGACATTCACTCCCCCTAAAATTTGACGAATAAAAAGACAAATACTTCAATCCGTTAAATGTTTTTTCCACGTGAAAGTTGTGATATTAGTACAAATAACTCCATACTTTAAAATAAAATTTTATTCAAATAAAAGTTGAAAGCGACTATCCTATTCTAGTTAACAGTGAAAAGAAGTTTAGTAGCTTTATGAATATGTAGTTTTGAAGTATTTACGTGCTCTTAGCTACATATTGATTCTCTGAATGGTAATGGATGATGCGAATGAAGTTAAAGGGGCCAAGAATGTTCCTCTATGGATTATGGATATAATTGATAATATCAATCTGATTGTTATCTCTCTTTTAGTAGAGGCTCGAATTCAAGTATTTGATTCGGTGTTTGAAAATGAGTTTGATCTTTCCCATAACTAGGATAATGGTATAGCTTGCATTATCTTAGTATAAAGTATGTTAAACTAAGAAAAGAATTTGTGAAAAATTCAAAGTTTAGCCATCATTCTACTATAAAATATTATATATATATATATATAAGGAATTTTGAAGATTTGTAATAAAATTTTATTTTTTATGGTGATTTTGATTTTTCTAGTAACTATGAATATATTATAGGTCCATTATACAAATGCACTCTCATCCAATCAAATACTACCATTAGTTTTTCCAACTTTTTTAAGGGTGGGGATGAGATGAGTGGATATTACCTTAGCCTTTCAATTTTACAGTGGAATCACCTATATAATGAACATAATTAAATAATAATGAACTGTCTTTTTAAAACGATCCATTGGTAAAATGAGTTTATGTGGTCAAAAAGTTTATAGATTTGAATCCGCTAATATTTCTATAGATCTGAACATATCGCACTTGATTTTCCAAAAATGTGATTTACTTGTTACGTGTAGTTTGCAAACTATTACAAAAAAATATAGGTTTTAACAGAATGCATACGAATATAACGACTGTAAGTTTTCATAAATTCAAAAAAATAGAAAAGAGTGAACTATAATGATAATGGATCCATCAATTATTGTAAATACAAATAACTTAACAAAATATAAAATTGATGATTGGGGAAGGGAAAACGGAATGACACTGTCAAACTACAGTGTGCGGGACCGCGAGTCTCGCTTCAAATCATTAAACAACAGTATGATGATTATTCAAAGTTACATCATCTTTTCGATCCTTCAAACCTCGATAAATAAAAGTAAAGGTTTAGAGAAAAACACAAAAAATTATGTAACTTTGTTTAATGCTGAATAAAAATATCATTTATACAGTGAAGAAAAATATAATTTATATTTTACTTTTATAATTTTATTTATATTAAAAAATAGTATCATTTATATTGAAAAAAAAAATATCAATATCTATACATACGATTATTTGCACATGATACCATCTCCTGAGAGAATGGAATTCTATATCTACCTTGTCTATGCTGTTATCTACATAGCAAATACAAATGTATATTGATTTTCTTTACCATCTCAATTATCAACCACTCACATTTATGCTTTCTCACTTCCAATGGCATTATTAGTAAATTAAAATGTTAGTAGCATAACAAATTTGATTACTAATTAGCTTATTACCCTAAAAAAACTAATTAGGTTGTCACTAACAACTCTGAAATTTATTTGAAGACATTCAAGTTGTAATCTCCTTTTCCTCATTCCCTAATTCAAAAAAATTACAATCCTCAGAGCATGCTACTTTGAACCTACATTATATCAACTAAAATTCTTTCAACATTGGCTTCTCTCCAATTCTGACAGAAGGTTAAATTTGAGAATTTGAGATTCTCCAGAAAGAAAGAAAAAAGAAAATTAGGCAATATAGGACATCCAATTTGCTATAACAAAAATAATTAATTATACGTACCATTTTTATAAAAATATATAAAGTTAATGATAAATCTAGTTACGTGAGTATGCGAGATTTATGTAAAGCAATAAAGAACACCAAGGCTTTTACGTGGTTCGATCGTTAATGAGATCTACGTCCACGGAGTGATTCCTCAATACTTTCACTATGATTTGAGTACGGTGAGTGTAGTTACAAGCTCTTAGCATTGATAAGTTGTCAACCGCTTCTCTTGTCGATTTTCTTCTATTTATACATATCGAGCTTGCGCTGAAGGCGTGCCCAATCTCTCCATTGGCGGGACTCTTATACGGCGTGCCTCATTGGTAGGGATCTTACAGCGTGTCCTCCGTTGGCCGGGCGGGGGCGCCGCTTCCGTGCGCCCGTGGAGGTGGCGCTTGACTTTGGTTACGGGGGCTGGGGTTTTGGGGGCGATTAGGGCTCGCTTGGGTTTAACCGCGTGGGCGCTACCAACGTTAGGCCCGACTCGTTTAGGTGCGGTAGTGGGCACGATCGGTTGGGCCACGTCCATCATAGCCCTCACGAATAGTCGAGTGCGGTGATCTTAGGGTGGAGTGAAGAAAGCAGCTTTGCGAGGTGAGGTGTTGCTCGGTGAAGTTGTTGTCGAAGGTGTTGTCTTTTGGCGTGAGGGTTTATTTGGCGATCGGTTCGAGGCGGGTTGGGTGGTGCATGGATTGCAGGCATGCACCGCTTGTCGAAGACCAAAGTGAGTTGTGCAGCCATTTGGACGAAGATATGCTACGGATGGAGTCGAAGTCCGACACGGATAACGACCCTGCGTGGGTTCGCCCGGTCCGATCTGGGCGGCACCGCTCTTCGGAGGATCTGGGGTCCGGTGCCGAGGTGGATCTAGGTGGAGAAGTCATCTTTGGATGGTGTCGAGGTTAGTCACAGTGACCGCCCTTCTAGGGATCTTGGGGTGTGGCTGACGCCTTAGAATCTGGGGCTGGTGCGAGGTCCGATCGGATGGAGATATTCGTGGGGGCGAAGTCAGGTGCGACCAGGCGCCATATACGGAGGGCAGGGGTCCGTGTGATGATTGCGAGGTCGGGTGGCGGTCTATCTTACGCTAGCGTCGTCATACGCGCCGAGGCGGTGGTTGGGCACTCGAGCCGGTGTGCGCGCATGGACTCCACGTCAATCACGGGTAGCACGTGTCGAGTTGAAGCGACATTTTTAGGCGCCCTTTGTCCTATAAATAGGCCCAAGCGAGGCAATGTTGTTCACTTTCCTTCGACCAGCTTTGTTTGAGAGCTAAAAGTTAGAAATTTTCCGACTTCTTCACGATCTCGTGAGGAGCCGTATATTCGAGTGAAAAGTAAGTATGTTTTCTTCATCTTCATCTCCGTCTTCTCGCTCACGAAAGTTTTGTTTACGCCTCGGGTTACGGCGATCTGTTTCCCGATGTAAGGACTACATGTGCTATAATCGCTGGGTAAGTCCATAGGACTTAGTCTGAGGTTCCTTGATATCATCGGTATGGGACGGACTTAGGAATGGGCGTGGCGGTCGAGCTTGACCTTTGGAGGAGCTTTACGAGTAGTAAGGAATACCGGATCCCGGAGGAGGCGTGGTGGTGCAGCTGCGGCGGATGATAGGCGATAGCCCGTCCGGAGGATTTATTACCGTATATGTAGATAGTTTGAGGCGGGTCTTAGGTATCCTCGGCCCCGATTTTTCTTAGCTTTCAAAGTATTTCCGGATCCCCATTTGTCGATTGACCTCGAATTCCATTAGGTGGGTGGTGGGGCTGGGCTCTCCTCGCTACAAAAAAAGCAGCGAATAGCGACGGAAAATTCCGTCGCTAATCGTCGGATCCATCGTTAGTTTGGATCGTGACGGATTAGCGACGGAATAAAGGGTGTTGGAAACACAGTAGGCAATCTTTTAACGGCGGTTCGTCCGCCGCTAATTATTAGCGGCGGATTAGCGACGGAAGTTTGATCGCATGTCGACAACCTCCGACGATCGTCTTATTTACAATCCGTCGTTAATACGACTCTAAGTTGTCGTTAATATCGGCGGATTAACGACGGAATAGCGTAGTAGTTAAAAATACCGTCGCAAATCCGTCGTTAATTCGGCGACAATCCGATCGATTATATAGCGGCGGACACGATCCGTCGTTAAAATTATGATTTTTTTATTTCACGTAACCATCCGGTGGTTGAAGCGTCTCTAGTGCGTCAGCTAAATAAATAAATCCGTCGTTGAAAGCGTCTCGGTCCGGTCGCTAAATGTACAAAGCGTATAGAGATTCAATTTTTATTTTGGACGATTCGTTTACAACAAACAACAAACTGTTTTCAAACAAACACAATCCGAACAAACCGATTCTAAATGATAAACATTATCATTTCTAAATCGAGCGACACAATTAAAACAAAACAATTTCACGTCATAATATCGAACAAACGAAATAATTCTAAATCATACGATAAGTTTACAAACAAAATGTTTTGTTTCTTCATAAATTCATAATCAACCCAAATATGGCGATGATGGGGGAAGCAGGGCTGATATCACGAGGGTGGAGGAAGCGGGGCGGCCATGAAGCGCTCGAGGGCCTCTTCTTTGCCGTATGGCGAGCACGAATACGTGGCAGGCGTCATCTCTCGGCTCTCGGCTCAACTTGCAATCGGCCTCGTATTGCTCGCGCTCGGCTTGCAATCGACCTCGTATGCCTCGCGTTCTGCTTGCTACTCGACTATCAATCGGCCTCGTATTGCTCGCGCTGACTGCAATCGGCCTCGTATACCTCGGCTTCTTCGCTTTGCTTTCGACTATCAATCGGCCTCGTGTTGCTCGGCGCTCGACACAATCTGGCCTCCGTCTCCAATAGCTGTTGATGATAAGCTATCGTAGAGTCAAGCTGCTCGGATGAACTCCTACGTGCGGCCTTTTGCAATCGAAATAAGGATAAAATGAAAATTTTGACATTATTTTACTATAAAATCAAGAATGGGTCTAGTCTACGCGAGACATCGATCGATCCATCCTTTTGTTTGCTCATTTTTCTCTAGATTCTTGACTACACTCGTATGCGAACTCAAAGCTCTTCCGTATTGAATGACAACACTCAAACCATCTTCCTCGTATTCATTACATACGAGGTTGTCGTGTTCCTTCAATTTTGCTAAGATAAGCATATAATGTGGATCATCCCTCTCCTTTGGAAGCGAGAAATTGTAATGATAGTCTTCATTATTGTATCTTAGCTTTTCATTCGACTTCATCCTCTTACTCATCACATATTCTTGGCATATGACACGTGTCTTGCTTGTCCATCTTTGTGAACAAGCGCATTCTTTTGATATTACGATTCGTAGCGGGATAATGATTGTGATTATGAGCGACATCAAACTCGTCCTTCTTGCTTGAACAAGTAAGGATGCTCATTTCGCTTGAAAGAAGTGAGGATGCTCTTAATGCTGCTCATAATCACAATCATTATCTGCGATGAATCGGATAATATAAAAATCTTGACAGCGGCATGGACGAGGTACACGTGCCATATGCCAGAATATGATGGCGAGGAAGAGGGCGAAGTCGAATGAAAAGCTAAGATATAATAATGAAGACTATCGTACAATTTCTATTTCGATGAGGAGGATGATCTCATTATATCTTATCTTAACAAGTGAAGGAATATGACAACTCGTATAATTGAATACGAGGAAGATGGTTTGATGTTGCCATTCAATCGAAGGGCTTTGAGTTTCGAGTGTAATCGAAATCTAGAGAAAAAAGAGGAAACAAAAGGATGGACCGTGTCGGATGCCCGTCGGAGACTAGAACCATGGTGTTTATGGTAAAATAATGTCAAAATTCATTTTATCCTTATTTTGATTGCTATTGATTTCTCTACGCAACAATTAGAAATGAAAATGATCAAGATCAAGATCATGACATTTTATCAAACACCACATATGCTAATTATACACTTAATAACTCAGAAACATCTTAATTCGCAATTCAAACACCACGTATACATTTTACTTATACCCGATCTTCCACTAAGAGAACTTCATGTGATACAATTTTTCCTCATTTTCATGGGTTATAAATAAAAGTGGGTGCATTTGATTTTACAAATTATAGCAACAAGCAAACTCATACAATTTTGAAACTTATAAAACATCTTATTCATATAACAATTCTAACAAAATTTTGGCGAGTAAGTTTTATAAAATTAATCGCCATTTGATTCCCAATTCAATCAAACTCATTCAAATTTCACCAAATCATCACCATATGCCTAATTATACACTTAACAACTCAAAACATCTCACGAAATGATGAATTTATCATCCCAATTCACATCGAGCTTATCAATTTCCACAAGCCCAAATCACAAGACTAACATTGATGTATCATTTCACTATCAATTCGGTAAACTCAATTCGATTTTCACTATCAATTCGATGCATCATATATAATATTTTCACTATCAATTCAATACATCATATAATTTTCACTAATCGATTCAATGCATCATATCTGATATTTTCAATAAAATCGACAAATATATAACAAAATAAAAAAATGAAATATAAATAAAAAACCCAAACAAACCAACACAGACGGACGGCGGGGAGGGAGGCGGGCGGCGGTGGGCAAGGCAGGAGGGCGCGGACGGCAGACATGGCGAGGGCTCGGTTGGGCTGGGGTGGGGTGGGGTGGTGGGGCTGTGAAATTTGAGGTGGGATGGGCGGGGCTGGGGCATGGGGTGGGGTGGGCAGGATTGGCCAGCGGCGGCAGCGAGGCGGCGGCGGCAGCGGCAGCGGGGTGGGGTGGGGCTGTGGTGGGGGTTGGTTGGGGTGGGTGCAGCGAGGCTAGAGGCGGGCGGAGCAGGAGATCGGTAGTGTGGCTTGGCATGAGAGGTTAGGTTGGGGAGGGAGGGGGAGGGAGGTTTAGGGATCGATATGAAGTGGGAAGAAATCCGTCTGTTATTAAACTTTTAGCGGCGGATTAGCGGCGGAATAGTCCGTCGTTATATTTAAAATCTTGTAACGACGGATTAACGACGGAATAATGGATTTATGACGGAATAATTTAACGGCGAACACGTATCCGTCGTTAATTAACGTCTGAAATATAAAAAAATAAAAGATTTTACATTAACGGAATGAATTCGTCGTTAAATTTAGAACTATTTTACGGCGGACATTAAAATCGCTATTATTATTGGGAATAAATAAAATCGAATTAAAATTAACGACGGATTGTCCGTCGTTAAAATAAATTAAAAAATTAGAAATAATCCGATTTTTAACGGCGGTTTAGCGGCGAATTGGTTAATTCAATTAAAAATAAAAAATAATTAATTTTAACGTGGGACACTATCGTCGTTAAATTTAACGACGGAATAGAGCGGAATGCCATCGTTAAAACTTGTGCGAGAATTTTCCCGCCATGATCGTCGTTGATCCGTCATAAAAAAATTTCGTCGCCAATCCGTCATCGATTCACGACCAGCGTTATGAGCGTTGCTAATCCGTCATTTGATTCACGACCGCATTTTATCCGTCATGAATCCGTCACCGATCGGTTGTATTTTGTAGTGCACCGCTATGGCATTCTTAGGAGTTCTCGCCGAGGTATTGATCTTGCTTTTAGTGTCGAGACCATATGAGGTGTACTATCATCTCATGGCTGAAATTTAAGGTAGCGATCCCTCTAAAGTGTCCCATTGGCGAGAATAGGTATTTCTTCCTGCGGGCCGAGGCATCAGAGGTATGAGTGGGGCCTCGCTATGATGGCGGACCGAAAATCAAGCCCTTGGGCCACATGGAGAGATCTTGATAAATTTTGGTGAGATTTTATCCATAAGATACAGGGATGACTGAAGGCGGTTTGAGTGTTTATGGGTCGGAGCGTCGGGATCGAGGGTGCAGACGGGGTGAGGGCATCCCGTCTTCTTAGTCCTTATCGTGCGATTTTGCTGTGTAACACGATTTTCTTACATAAATGCGGTGAAGGCGGCGGGCGAGGCGGGCTCACGATCGCGAGAAGCGAGGGCCTGCGAAGAAGAAGGCAGCGGGCTGGACCTACCAGGGTCGAAGAAGGTCGACAATATGGGCCAACTAATGGCGGGCCTCAAAGTGAGGTCCGACCCGGCATCAGTCACGGCCTCGGGCGCCTCGAGTTCGAGTGCAGCCTCAAGCTTGGCGCACCCCCCGAGGTACAAAAGTTCTTCCACATTTGGATTTGTGCGCTCTGCGATCTGTATTAACTAGTCTTTGCTCTTTTTTAGGGTGGGAGCTCGGTGATGGGGGCCTGGCGTGTTCTTTGAGGGGGCTGCAAGTCATTGCCGGGCTGGTCGCTAAGAGCTCGGCCCGGTATGAGGCGTTCTGCGGGAGCTTGCTGCGCGGTGGGCGGATCTTGAGACCGCCGTGGCCGTTCTGGCGGGCGAGGCCAGGAGGATTCTTCTTGAGGCCGCATACAGAAGGGCTTGGGCACTAAAGGCCGCCCGGGGAGGTCGAAGAGGTTCGCGAAGAGTTGGCCGGGCGAAGAAGGAGCTCGCGGACGAGAGGGTGCTAGGGCGGCCGATCAGGACCACTGGCGAGGGCCTTTGCCGGCGAGGCTCATCGGTCGGAGAGCTTCTCGGCTTTTATTGTCGATCTTTCCGCGTGCTCAAGCCGAAGGTGGTGTCGAGATCACACAGGGAAGTTGGCGGCCGCCATGCACGACCGATAAGGTCGAGCATGGGTGGACCGAGTCGACCTCAGGAGGCGAACAAGGCTTACGCTGGGTGATCTCAGGGTTGGCTCCTTCCGGTCTTGGAGGCCTGGCGTCGATCCGATCCTCTGACGGTGAGGTCGTCGCCCGGTCTGAGGAGGATGAAGATTCCGAGTTCCGGAGCTACTTGGCGAGGTGCGGGCGGGCGAGGGAGGAGGAGGTGGAGGAGTGGAGGAGGAGGCGGTCTTGGAGCTCCCGGCTAGGGGCCAACCGCAGGGAGCATCGGCGAGGCGGCGGGGAGGTCGGCGGGTCAGGCAACAAGCTGGTCGGTGGACTGGTGTAATAGGCTGAGCTAGGGGTCGATAGGATCTGAGCCCTTGTAATAATTTCCCACTTTTGAGTAATAAACACAACATTTTGAAATGTGTATTGTCTTGTTTATTTTAGCACTTCATACGAATACATCGGACTTGATCACGACCTTGACAAAAGCGAAAGAAGTCCGAGGTGCTCTGGGTGAGAAGGATGAAGAGGTGGCCGACTTTGGAGAGTCGGTGCGCGAGCGACCCAGGTTTGGCCGGCATGGATGTCGGCTCGGCATCGTCGGCCGAGGCGAGAGGAAGTTGCATGAGGCCGGCTGAAGTGGTTCGTCTCGCCGGTGGCAGGCTCTTAAGCTAAGGATCGCTCGGCTTGGGCCGGGGTGGATTTTACTGCCGGCGTGATTGAGGCGCTGATACAATGCGAGCAGCTCGGTGACACGGAAAGCTGGCTCGGATCTCGGAGCACTCTGAATCTGAGAGGTGATCCGTCGATATGGTGGGGTCACCATATCGAAGCCGATATTAGAGTCAGTGCGAGATTGCTCGCCGAGGGCATGGTCTTGAGGGGCGAGGGGCCTACAAAGCAAGAGCTTTAAAGGCGCCTCGACTCCATCGTGGAGTATGCCAGTCGAACTTGTGCGTGGCGGCGCTTGCCCCGCCCGCAGCGAGGCAGTGGGCGGCCCAAGCGTTAGAGTGCCGGGTGGGAGGCTATATCGCCGATCATGCAGTGCTCAGATTGTTTGGCCGCCCACTTTCAGGCGAGGACCTCCGCCCGTGCTCGGTGTGCGAAGAAGGAGGCGGTCGGGGTCGTGGTCGCACTCGGTCGGGCGACAAGCCTTGGGGTGGGTGATCGTCCTTTGAAGGTCGGGGTGACACCGAGGCCATGTTGAGTGTTCGGAGTAGGCCGTGGGTCTGGAGCCACTTCGGTCGGGGTGTCTCGGGCTGTGCCCGGCTTACAGGTAGGCAGCGGGGACGCGGCCTCGTGTTGGGTCGAAGGCATCCAGTTCATTCCGGAGTTCATCGCCGACACGGAGATTTTGTGCGGGGCGGTGTAGCTTCGGTAGTCGTGGCGGAGTGGAGCTCGGAAGCCCGAATAAGTTTGTATATAGCTTAGGACTTTGTATGTAGTCGTAAGCGTGTTTAGACTCGTTAGAAGTGTATATTTTCCCCTTGAGAGGTACAAACATAGCTTAGGACTTCGTTTTGGTCGTAAATGTATTCAGATCAGATACAGTGTATATCTTCCCAAATAAAGGGGTATAAACAGCTCGTAAGCCGGTTGACTTGTATATGGCTTGGAACTCGGTTTGTAGTCGTTAATGCATTTAGACTTTGTCTGGAGTGCATATCTTCCCAAATAGAGGGTATAAGTTGGCGAGATCGGTGCGGATGTCGCGTGCGTGTGAGCGATCCAACAATGGGTGTCTGTATGCTTTGCATGTAGCGTTCAAATTAATGAGTAGTGATGTCGTACCTACTTAGTGGGATTTTCGTCTTCGTGGGCGTCCCTGTGAAGGTTTAAATGTGGTATATTGATAGCTAATATTCTACCAAATAAATGATAGTAAAAGCGACAAGTATATATATCGTATCCACAGGGATGCGACTCGAGAACACAAAGTAATTAACACGTAATCTTTATTATTATCCGAGCAACAAAATCGAGAGGATATTATAAAACTAGACTCGAGAAAATAAATAAGGAATAAAACCGGATATGAAAGATCGACCACAAGGGATGTACTTAACCTAACGATTCACACAATTAACCTATTAATGTTTACCAATTTAATCCACATTCGGATGAAGGATCACTAATGTAACTATAGTTTCCTTGGGAATGACTATAGTAGTAGGTTAGCCTAAACTCTATCTCCGTCGGGTCTCAAGAGAAGTAAGCTAATTACCAAAACACAAAGATTTAACCTCCTCTGACTCCCTATCTCGTCGGGTCTCAAGGCAAAAGCGTATTATGAATTCGAGATATCGATTATGCAATTAATTCGCGAGACATCAATCACATAACTAGCATGCATTAATATTGGCGGATACCAACACATGAGAATTAAAGCCGAGAATCATAAATCGTGAATGGGACGGCAAAAGCAGTATCAACAGATCAATCATATAAATCTAGTCGGACATACAAACCCTAGGATCAATCGAAAATTAGCTCGCATAATTAAAATAACAAAACAATAAATAAATAAGAATAACATAAACTGAATTAAATAAATAAACCGTAGAATTCCATGAAGAACAATTGTAGCGACTTGAATTCGGAAGAAAAATCAATTCTAAAACTAAACTATGAAATTGGAATGAAAATACTTAAAGTAAAAGCTAAACTAAATTAAGCGGAAAAGAACTTGCAAAAGAAAATAAAGAAGAATTTGTGTTACGCTATGGAATGGTGTGAAAACAACGTCTCTCTCCACTTTTATAATGAATTACGAGCTCCCTTTCTCGATTCATAGCACAAACCTTCTCCATCTCGGATTATGATTAGAATTGTACGGAATAGAGTGCGCCTCATGAGGCGACTCTCTTTCCTCGCAAACATTGGTCGCGATAGCTAGGCGCGATGTGCGCTTGGCCGAGACTTCGCGATCTTCCATCGCGATAGCGAGGTTGCGATAGCGTGTCATGAGCTCTCCGCTGCGCGATAATCGCTTCCATCGCGAACGTCCATCGCGAGTGTTGGTAGCGATGCCGGGTCGCGAGTCATCCATTTTCGGCGCGATTCGACATTGCCTCGCGGTATTCATCGCGGTAATTATTAGCGATAAGCGTGTCGCGAGGAAAGATTTCGCATTCTCGCTCGAGCGATCGCGAGTGTTGCTTGCGAACTCCAAATCCTTTATGCAGCGTGTGTGTCTTCCATTTCGGATAAAACCTATGCTAAAACAACACAAACTACACCCGGCATCATATCTTTCAAAACATTGAAATATAACATAAATGCAGCTCAACCAATCAATTATCACTTAGAAATAGGACAAATATAACCCAATAAAACATGTAAAAATGAAACTTATCAACTCCCCAAACTTACCCTTTTGTTTGTCCTCAAACAAATAAGAACAAAGAGAGCGACTAGAGGCGGGTAAGGAATTCGAGCGATAAAAGCAATAAGCCTCGAGCGATGAGGCAATAGGCGATTCACTCGAATGAATCAAATCACTGACATCTTCGTTAAACTCACACATCATAATAATCATAAGCACAAGCCTTCTCAAACTTGAATCCTCACGACATGGATATATATATAAGAAATCTCAAACACTCAAGCGTGTCGAGGAGGATGTGTATACTCTCAAAGTTTAAAAACACATGGAATCTACCATAAGCTTGCAAATCGTCTAATTCTCCATTGCTCAAATATGTGCTCGAGAACTAAGATCAAAAGGTCTTTATAAAGGTTATAATGTAGGCTCTTTGGTAGAATTCGGATATATTTAGGCTAAGTGACTCATAATCCCATAATGAAAAATATCATAAGTATCACAAAACATTATTCCCAAATTTTCACAATTCATTTCAATTCTTTATACCAAGAAGCCATTTTCTTTAAGCACTCCATAATTTTCATATAAGTGATATACTCATCTCAAGCACTAGCTCTTACCCATTTATGTTCTTTGCACACACTTGTGTCATTTATTTATTTATTCTCTTTTTTTGAACTTATATGGGTAAGCAACTATTTTTAATAATCAACTTTCTCATTATCTATTTTCTTTCTTTCCTTTCTTTTCTCAACCCTCGATTCAGTAGCGAAAAATCACACTAACAACATAACTTGACCCACGCTATATGAAAGAATTAGGTAGGCTCAAGCGGGCTCATCAAAGGATAATAAATGAGCAGGTTAGTGTTTGGATAGTGTATAGGTTAAGAAAAGAATGCCTAATATCATCTCAAAATTCTTAAGCACATCAATGCAACCTCGAAAAGAACCGAGCAAGTTCTAGAGAAACACATGCTATTTCAAACTATTCACAAGAAGAAACAAGACCGAAAGATATGACGGTCGAGCTCAAGTCTCACGGGTTTCAAAAGTGTGATCGAGGTTCTCAGGCTCGATACTCACAATAATCATAACATGCTTCGTTGATAAAGCGCATTTTACGTATTTAGTTGATATTTGAAGATGAGTTTAGCTCGTTTAATGTGTGTTTATGTAGCGATTCTTAATGTTTCATCTATTTCTAGAAGATCTTGCTCTTGGGTGTTCCTTTGACGTTTTGTAGGTTTATATATTGATAATCGAAGCAAGGAGCGAGCACGAGCCAAATAAACAAAAGCGCCGATTTCTAGCGACCAGACTAGCGATCGCTAGGTTGTCATGAGCAAACCGGCGCCCGAAGAGCATGACGCGACCCGTGCCAGCGGCGAAACTAGCGTCGAGAATTCAGCTGGGCGATTTCTCGCGACCGATTCGTAATGGCTAGCGACCGCTAGCGGGTCGCGAGTACACGGCGCAGAAGCGGCGGCGGCGAAGAAAACGCGAGAGATACCTAGCGATCGCACTAGCGATCGCGAGGACGATCATGACGGTAGCGATGCGGCGAAAATTAGGATTTCTCCTTTTCATAAATAAGGCGAAGCCATCCGCGCCTCGAGACCCCAGACGCCCCGAGCTCGTTTTCTTAAGTTTTCCTCGGCTTTACATCTTTTAGTCTTTAGTTTTCATTCCGTTTAGTTCTAGCTTTAATTTTCCGTTATTCTTGTTTAGTTTATCGATCGGAGCGTTTTGTCCGATCGTTTTCTTTGTTTTCCGTTCGTTCGCTTGGGATTGGATTCAAGACCAACCATTGTTCATCAAGCGCTTCCCTACGGGTTTTATATATTTAAATTTCGTTTTATGGTTAAATCGTATTTCATTCCGTTTATTATATCGGCTAGTTTTCCGTTCTAATCTAGGGTTTGCATGATTCGATCCTATATGTTGTGATTCACTATTGTTATGTTACCTTCGAGGCATTGATTCATGATTCGATTGTGCTTATTTATATGTGTTGATTTCGATCAATCTTGATGCATATCTAGTTGTCGGTTAATAGCGTAATTGTATTAATTGTCGATTGTTATCGAATGCGTGATACGAATGAGCCTTGAGTAAATGGCGAGATAGGACATTCGTAGGAAGCATATTCTTAGTGATCCTTTTGGGTTGCTTATTTTCCTCTAGAGCGTAGCGTGATAGGAAAATTAGTAATCAAGCTGCCCGCAATTGTCGTGGCGAAGTTGTTGGTTATATATGTGATCTTAGTCTTATGCGGATTAAAGCGGTTAATAATAAGCGGGATAAACATCGTTGTGGATAGGATTGGTGCATCCCTAGGTTAGTCTTTCTTTATAATCATCTTCGTGATTTTATCGCTTTATTTTATATTTACGTACGGTTACCTTTGCTTTGGATTAAATTCGAAGCCCTAAACCTATCACCCATTACGTGCTTGGATAATAATGAATTGTCGTTGAATTAGCTTACGTGTTTTCGGATTGCAATCTCTGTGGATACGATCTGTGCTTACCTTCTATATCGCCTTTGCGTGTGAAAAGGGAGCGATCAAATTTTGGCGCCGTTGTCGGGATTGTTAAGATCACATAGGAATAATTTGACGATTTGGATTTATTAATTCAAGTTATATTATTATTATTTATTTATTTTGCAAGATTGAATTCTCTCTTTCTCGGTACTATATGTTTACAAGATCTCGGGGACCTCATGAAATATTTTAGATCCAGAGATGAAAGTTCTCAAAGAGAATAGGCGAGGAAGGTCGACAAGTTATGGCGACATTTCGAACTACGGAGTGCCCCGAGCAAAGCTGCACGTGACTCACGGCCAAGTATACCGAGATGAAGCGCCAAATAGCGAACATGGGACTCCTTGTCCCATTCGAGGGCAGTCGTTAAATCACATGTATCCACCTCCCGAGCAGTTCGAGGAGGATGGAGTCAGGCATCTGACCAGATAATAGTGATCATCATAATATGTGTATGCCAACCCCATTACTTTTCGGCAACACCGGGAGGTTTGTCGGTCGAGAATGTAATGATTGAGGCGAAGAAACCGAGTCTAGAGGACATGATCTGATTGGTTGTAAGCAACCAACAATTGGCAACAAACCGAATTCATTTATAAGCGATGCGGCGAGAAAATCACACGGTTGGAGTCTCTGTGGCGGCTATGAGCGAACACATGAAAGTAATGGAGAATCAGTTAATTGACTATTTGTCAAGTGAATGCGCTACAAAAGGCGAGCGGTGGAGAGGCGAGAAAGAGGATCATGACCGAGCTCGCGATCATGAGCCCGACCGCGAGGAATCTACGATGTGCGGTGAGGAGGACTTGGCGCTTCAGCGGGCGCGACAAATCAAGACAGCCCACGAGAAGTCGATCGAGAGGGCCCGTGAGCGACTGGCGGTCGCTAGTCATCTTGAAGCGGCCGCTAGAAACCGAGCGTAACTCGATAGCCGTTATTCACGCGTACGTTCCTCCCAGGCGCTATTTGATCACGACCACTGCGGCTACACATGTCGTACTTAGAGCAATCGACACATCGATAAGAAGCGAGAAAGAAGAAGTGGACTCGGCATGGAACTCGAGTGAATCATCCAGTTTGGGGGCCTTCCCACGCTCGGTGGTGGTCGGCGGTGAATCACGATCTGAGGAATTCGCACTGCGGAAGGAAGTCGTTGCTACCAAAGCGCCGGATTGACAAGGTTAGTGATGGTCTAGCTAAAGGCGTTAAAGTAAGCACTTGTTGGGAGGTAACCCAGCGTTTTCTTTATGAGTGTTGTTTTTTTGTTTTGTTTTGTTTTCGTTTGCGTTGTTTTTGTCGTGTTTGTTTTTCGTTTCGTTTTCGTATGCGTCGATCAACGAGTTAAGTGAAGTGTGTTAATCCATGTGGCGATGACGATTGAAAATTTTGTGAAATTTAATGATAGTGCACATGATATGTTAGAAAATGACGCATGAATGGCGTGAGATGGCTTAGAACATTGTTTTTTCACCATTTGCTTAACCCGTGAGACTTGAGCTTCTTGTATAAACATCTTGATCTGATTTCTTTTAATTGTGATATCATACATGTGATTATCTTCTAGAACTTGCCGTGTTTACGTATCGAGATTGCAATATGTGTTTGAATTTGGAAAGGATAAAGGCCGTCTTTGTTAACCACATATTCACCCAAACACTAACCCGATGTTATATACCATTTGTCGCCTTTTTGAGCCTTTATTAGACTTTTCTTTCGATTAAACGGATGATAGGAGGTGAGGATGGATATGGGAATCAAAGGGTTGAAATTTTGATGTAGTTATGGCGAGAAGAGTTTATTTTAGAGATATACATCTATGGTGAAGAATAGTACCTTGTTCGTGAAAGTTAAACCCTATAAGCTCTAGAAAAGAAAAGAAAAGAAAAAATGTTAAGTTCACTATGAGTGTTGAGCATAAAGGGTCTTTAATCAAAGTATAGGTACCTTCTGTGGCATTAAAACATTGATTTAGCACGTTGGGAGAGAAGAGGAAAATGGACAAAGTCCATATGTGTCGAAATATATAAATGGTGGTGCTTGGAGTTTATTTGAGTCACTTAGCCATATATTATCCTACCTTAACCAATGTGCCTACATTATAACCTATCAAAAGACCTCTTTGATCCTTATTTGAACACATTTGATGCGGTGGAGATGTTAGAGAAGCAGCGAGCCTATGGTAGATGTTGCATTGCATTGATCTTTGAGTGTATACACGTCCTTAATTTCTTTATGAGTTTGAGTGTATTCTATATATTTTACACACATGCCTTTGTGAGGTTGAAATAAATGAGTTCTTGCCCTCGATGGTTGTTTGTGTTGAGTTGGCTAACGTCGTCATGTGCGCTAATGTTTTTGGCGTTGATATGTTTCGGAGGCTAGAATGGTTACCCTCTTTGCTATGCTCGTTGATCTTTCGTTTGTCTTTACATTACATTTTTGTTTGAGGACAAACAATGCTTTAAGTTGGGGGTTTGATAAGCAGCATTTTACGTATTTAGTTGATATTTGAAGATGAGTTTAGCTTCGTTTAATGTGCGTTTATGTATCGATTCTTAATGTTTCATCTATTTCTAGAAGATCTGCTCTTGGGTGTTCGCTGACGTTTTGTAGGTTTATATATTGATAATCGAAGCAAGGGCGAAGCACGAGCCAAATAAGCAAAGCGCCCGGTTTCTAGCGACCAACCTAGCGGTCGCTAGGTTGGTCATGAGCAAACCGTGAGCGCCCTGAAGAGCCGCGCGCGACCCGTGCCAGCGAAACTGGCGTCGAAATTCATTGGGCGATTTCGCGACCGATTCGTAATGGCTAGCGACCGCTAGCGGGTCATGAGTACCACGGCGCAAGAAGCGGCGCGAGCGAGAAAAAGCGAGAGATACCTAGCGATCGCACTAGCGATCGAGGACCTGTCGCGAGGTGCGCGGTGACAGGCGAAAGTGGGGTTTCTCCTTTCTATAAATAAGGCAAGCCATCCGCGCCTCCGAGACCCCGACGCCCGAGCTCGTTTTCTTAAGTTTTCCTCGGTTTACATCTTTTAGTCTTTAGTTTTCATTCCGTTTAGTTCTAGCTTTAATTTTCCGTTATTCTTGTTTAGTTTATCGATCGGAGCGTTTTGTCCGATCGTTTTCTTTATTTTCCGTTCGTTCGCTTGGGATTGGATTCAAGACCAACCATTGTTCATCCGACGCTTCCCTACGGGTTTTATATATTTAAATTTTGTTTTATGGTTAAATCGTTATTTCATTCCGTTTATTATGTCGGCTAGTTTTCCGTTCTAATCCACAGGGTTTGCATGATTCGATCATATATGTTGTGATTCACGCTATTGTTATTTACCTTCCGGGCATTGATTCATGATTCGATTGTGCTTATTTATATGTGTTGATTTACGATCAATCTTGATGCATATCTAGTTGTCGGTTAATAGCGTAATGTATTAATTGTCGATTGTTATCGAATGCATGATCGAATGAGCTTGAGTCGTAAGCGAGATAGGACATTCGTAGGAAGCATATTCTTAGTGATCCTTTTGGGTTGCTTATTTTCCTCTAGAGGCGAAGCGTGATAGGGAAAATTAGTAATCAGCTGCCGCAATTATAAATGGCGAAGTTGTTGGTTATATATGTGATCTTAGTCTTATGCGGATTAAAGCGGTTAATAATAAGCGGGATAAACATCGTTGTGGATAGGATTGGTGCATCCCTAGGGTTAGTCTTTCTTTATAATCATCTTTCGTGATTTTATTGCTTTAGTTTATTTTCTTGTTGTTACCTTTGCTTTGGATTTAATTATCTGAAGCCTTAAAAATTCACAACCCAAATTTTGTGCTTGGATAATGATGAATTATTGTTGAATTAAGCTTACGTGTTTTGGATTGCAATCCTCGTGGATACGATCATGCTTACCTTCTATATACGCCTTTTGCGTGTGAAAAAGGGACTCACAAAATCAGTTGCAATCAAATTTTCTAATAAAACAATTCTCATCATCGCTGCTCGTCATTCAACTCAACCCCAGCGGACATGCAAGACCAAAGCAGAAACACAAAACAAAACAAAACAAACAAAAACAAGAGCGAACACAAAGATAAAACAAAGAAGCGGCAAGAAAATAAAGAAATCAAAGCTCGCTGCGGAGGTGGTGGTGGATGATATGGCCACGAGCTATGCATGTCTGCGCAGAGCTTGAGATATTGCTCGTTGTATCGCGCCGCTTTACGCCCATATTGCTCGTTTTCCTTTTGTTGGCGTATTTTCCTCAAAGAATTGTACTTGAGCAGCCGATATTGTCCCATATCCCTTCTTACTCCAAAGAACCGATCATCAAAATAGAGGTGATCCTCGTCCGCCGTCATCTATGTACTCATGCAGCTCTTGATGTCGGCGTGTCGACGCGGTCGTAAATCCGTTCTTCCATAGCATATATATCAAGTCCGGTGTTTCGCGTATGGAGCGGATGATGACCACTTTCGCTCGCTACTGCTTGGCTGGTTCATCTCCTCGCGCTCGTGGCGGCTTCCTCCTCCGCCGAGCTCTATGTTGCTCTGCCTTCCTCGTGTCGACTGCGTGCACATCAGGCTGAAGGGCGCTAGATGATCGGGGTCCTCATCGTGATATTATGTATCATTTGGAACACCCGAGTCTCAATCGAGCGAGAGCTACGTTCGGCGGCTCAAACACCATGTTTCCGCCTATCTGTGTGATCTTCCACAACAGCTATCCTTTCTTGGCTTCAAGAAATGCATATAATTGAGGGCTCGTCGATCAAGATATATCTCTCGGTGATCGGCTCGTCGATGGGGACTACGTTGAAATCGTGGCTATTGGTGTTATCATTCCCATGACGGATGCTAGCTCCCTCAACTTGGGCTTGAGCCTCAAAATGCTCTGCCGGAAGATCAGCTTATACTCGTGGCCGTCCTTCCGAGGCTAACGCTAAAATGCGCATGTGCTCGCACTGAACTTTCGGCATTGTCCCGGGCTGGGACATTGGAAGTGATCATCCTGTGGAAGTATCTCGGTCTTAGGGTTCTCGATTGATCTGTTGAGGATGTACATGGGCTATATGCTTTGAATTTTTCAACTTCCATCCATGCTTATTTGTGCTAGAAGGCTCTGATATTCACCCTACTTTCTCCCAGATACATGGCTCGTGGGGGTCCTCGCATAATCTCCTGCAAATCTTCAAAAGATAATTCACGCTCTTGATTCCCCAACTGGAAACTCATATGAAGAAAAGATCCATTCTCGTTTCTGTGAAGCTGGTATGTGGATAGGAATTCCAAAGTTATAGATCTATGAGTGCACCAGTTTCCCGTGAATACTCCAAGGAATCCCACTCCCCGGGTGAGCATCATCACATCATCTAAAATCCCCATATCATGCAGTATCCTTTGATGCATGAATCTTGTTGGCCGCATCTCTAAATTCGATAATCTTTCCCACCGTTCATATGCCTCTCACTGTAATGCAATGTAATACCCTCTAGCGTATGATGAGGCTCGGGGAGCGACCTCAATCTCGGTGATGTTGATGGCATTTAACTTTCTCTCACGGTACGACGACTTTTACTGAGAGCGGCATAATGATTACGCAATAAAATTAATTAAATCGGATATTATCCAACAAGAATATTCTCGACCCAATGCGCAACAATGTACAGGAAAAATCATCAGTTTCATTTAAACAACAATATTTCAACTATACACATCGAATTTCTCAATTCCCCAAACTTATATATTTCCCAATAGCTCAATATTTCATCCTTGCATTATGCAAAATATCAAAATCTAGCATCATGTCATATGAATATTTCAAAAAATGACACCCAATGACGCTAATCTCACAAGTTACCCAACTCTTCAACAATATAATTTCAATGATTTCTCCAATTAAATCCACAAACACTCATAGGGAAATCAAGTAAATTCATACTTTTATCATCAATGTGAACACATATGGTATTTAATTTAATCTAAACAATGCAAGAACAATTACGAGAAAGAAAAAAAATCACATAATGCATAGTTACGGAATTTTGGGTCTCGAATCGCAAGAAAAACGGCTCATGAAAGCAACCCTCGCGAGTGAAGCTAAGAAAATCGCGACCAACCGGTAGCGAAAGCAAGTAAAAAAAAAAAAAGAACAATAAAATTACTTACCTGCAGCCACCGAAAGCAAGCTCATGAAAGAGAAGGCTGGAGAGTTAGCTGCGCGGGCGGCGACCTCAATTTGGATAAAACCTTACACGAGCTCGCGACACGGCCTCGCGACAAATGGTCGCGATAACAAATCGCCAAGTAAACTTACCTCGATTCCGTGTGGGCTCATGAAAAGACCTCGCGTAAAATTTTCGCGATAGCGGGTCGCTAAGTCAATTTGTTTTGCGTTCATGGCTGGGCTCGCGAAATATGCTCGCTGAGTGGGCTTCTTTAGCCTCTCGAGGTAAGTCAACAATTGGGCTCGCGTTTCATCTTCGAATCATCATCGCCGACTATTCGAATTAGCGCCTCGCGGCGTGAATCGGGTTTCTTGAAATCTTCAATCAACCAGAATTTCTAACCTTAAACTCAAGCTACTCAACAAAGCAGATCAAAACAGAACAAAACCAACCGAAACAAAAAAGCGAAACAAGACAAAAAAATAAAAACATTGGGTTTACCTCCCAATCGATTGCTTAATTTAACGTCTTTAGCTAGACTATTACCTCAATCACTTGGGATCCTCAAATAACGTCAACTCACTCACTTCCTTCCTATGAGATCTAAAATAAAATTTCGGATCGATGCCCATTGATTGTAAGCGATACTACCATCCGCCTTGAAAAGTTCAAATGTGCCATTATGATTGCTCTTTTCAATGGTATACTGACCACGACCATTTTGACCGTAGCTTGCACAGGAATGAGCGAATACGAGAATTGTACACAAGTACATCATCCCCAGGGTAAAATCTTTCTTCTTGATGTTCGAGTCGTGAAATGCTTTGGCCCTTTCTTTGTAGATTACGGAATTCTCAAATGCTTGGTCTCTCCACCATCTAACTCGGTAATCCTTCTCTTGGGTATGTCCAGTGACTAAAAATCTTGATTTATCCTCCGTGTTGCCCAATAGGCCTTTGTTCAATCTCTACTGGGTAAATGACATGATTTTCCAAACACAAGTTGATACGGGGACATACCAATGGGTGTTTTGTATGCCGTCCTATAGGCCCATAGTGCATCATCTAGATGTTTTGCCCAATCCTTCTTGTTGACAATGGACTTTTCCAGAATTTGCTTGATCTCTCGATTTGCCAACTCTGCTTGACCATTAGCTTGTGGGTGGTATGGTGTCGTGATCTTGTGCTTGACTCCGTATTTGGCTAGCATTGCTGTCAACCACCGATTATTGAAGTGGCTCCCCCCATCACTGAGCAAAGCTCTCGGAGTTCCATACCGAGACATAATATTCTTATGCAAGAACTTAATCACCACTTTAGAATCGTTGGTGGTTGTAGGCACAACTTCTACCCACCTAGAGACATACTCCACTGCAAGCAAAATGTAAGCAAAACCACAAGAATTTGGGAATGGTCCCATAAAATCAATACCCCATACATCAAATAATTCAACCTCAACCATGATATTTTGTGGCATCTCATCTCGTTTCGAAATATTACCCATCCTTTGGCATCTATCACATTCTTTGACAAAGGCATGACAATCTTTATAGATAGATGGCCAATAAAATCCACTTTGATTGATCTTCATGCTGTTCTATTCGCTCCAAAAATGACCTCTGTAGAGCGCTATGACATTCGGCTATGATCTTAAGCCATTGGGATTGATGAACACAAGTGCGGATGAAACCATCAAGACACCGTCTGCATCACGTGTATGGATCATCCCAATAGTAAAATTTTGCATCATGCACAAACTTCTTTCTTTGGTAAGATTCTAGACCTTAGGATTTTCACGATCACCAAATAATTTACAAAATCAGCATACCATGGCGAATGATCAGTAATTACAAATACCTGCTCATCTGGAAAATGCTCTTTGATGTGCACATGTGGGTGATCGCCTTCCATTGGTTTCTCTAATCGAGATAGGTGATCAGCTACTACATTCTCACACCTTTTCGATCCCAATTTCCATATCAAATTCTGCAACAATAAAATCCAACGAACTGAGCGTGGCTTGAATCCTTCTTGTTGAAGAGAAGCGATAGCTGCATGGTCGATGTGCACAATAGTGTGGGAACCCACTAAATATGGGCGAAATTTATCAAAAGCATATCTACCGCCAATAACTCTTTTTCGGTTGTGGTATAATTCATCTGGCGAGAATCGATGTCTTGCTAGCGTAGTATATGACCTTGAAAATTTTATCCCTCTTTTGACCAAAAGAGCTCCAATTGCCCAATCGCGGCATCACATCAATTCGAGCGTTGCTTTCCAACTGGGAAATAAGAACGAGTGTAGTAGTTAGGCAGTTTCAAAATTTCAAAAGCTTCTAAACAATCTTTGGTGAAAATAAATTTAACATCTTTTTCTAACGATCCACACAAAGGTTTGGTGATCTTAGAAAAATTACGTATGAAGCAAGCGGTAGAATCCGACATGTCCCAAAAACTTGGACCGACTTCACATTTGTTGGTGGAGGTAATTTTCAATAGCTACCACACAGTAGGAAAAGCGTATGTTAACCCCACCCGAGGATCCATCTTGGGTGTTTAATTCACCATACATTGATTATAATCCTAGCATGCGTCTATATAATTAATAGCAACACGTTGGGGTTTTCTAGTGTTTACCTTTGGATCTGTCGAGGTGGATCGAGCAGGGATGAGCTGATTGAGCAGTCGAGACTCGGTGCTTTGACCTTCACGGGTGTATCCCGGATACCCAAACTCCAGCGTCGAGTGAGGACGAGCTATGGAGAATGCGAAAATCACCCTTTCTCTGCAAAACTCACGAAATTTTCTCTCTCAAAATTGTGAGAATACCGAAAATTGTCTTGTTAATATGTGAGCATTCGCTAGACATTATCTCATACCTTATATTTATAATGCACTACCTTAATCCTATATGGAATATTACCATAATCCTATGGAATATTACCATAATCTATATGGAATATTACCATACTCTTGGGATTATTTCCATACTCTTAGGATTATTTCCATACTCTCGAATTATTACCATAATCTTATATGGAAAGGATCTATGCATATACCATAAATATAATTATATCCATGTGGATAAAGAGAATAAAATCTTGCCAATTGAGCGATAGGGAACCGATTTTCCTCGATTACTACGGGGCTGGATGGGGACCCGAGGATCAAATCTGAGGAATAAAGATGGGCCTCAAATAAATTAATTATCTTATGTTCAGCCCGAACATAAATTAATTTATAAACATTCGATCATGCCACTAGAGAAAGAATGTTGACTTACCCCTTTATTACCGAAGTTGAGTCGGGCTTGCACTTAGACATTCTGAATCCCGTATTTAAGATATCGAGCGTCCATTAATCATTTATAGCAATCATTTGCTTAAAGCGATTAATAACTTCATTTCCTTAAGTAGTACCACTCGACCTTATTATTGTACTTGAGCTAACTCAACTGCGGGGTTTAGTACAATAAACCTTTGAAACTCCTTAAGGGGCGTCATCATCCTAGCGGATACGGTGACTCGTCTGAGATAACTAGCGTGACATACAAGCTTGCCACCACCCGAATGCGGAGAATCTTGGGTTAGAACCTATAACCCTCACTCATAACAAGTCAAAGTGATGGTCGACAACTCATACTCACCTAATACCTTATCGAGGTTTAGATCGCCGTAAGTCACCGAGATCTTGGTTCTTCACGCCAGCGGTCGAGAAGAAGAACACATCTCAACATGATCCTTCAATCGTCGAGGCGTGCCGGCATAGACAAGCAACTAAGTCAAGTCACTTCTTATCTATCTGCGCCTAAACCGACAACTCGTCCTTAAGTCGTCTCATTTGTGAAACTTTTATATCTCATTAAGCTTGACCAATCATACGGACTTACGTGATCTTCTACACCTCGTATGATCTAACTTATATATGAGATAAGGGGACAGATATATGCAATCAAGTATTCAAATCGGATAGGAGATTGTAATAGTGGTAAGCGAAACATTGTATACAAGCTCAACCAAACCGCTTTGGGTACAAATCAACAATCTCCCACTTATACTAAAGCAAACTTTTAGTATACAATGTGTCTTTCTACTAGCTATTACAAACAACCATCACTTTGCTTCTCCCACTTATACAAAAGTTTCCTTTCTAAGTGGGTGCCATCAGCATAATCAAGTCCTCTAACGTGTCCATCGTAGACTTTTGCGGGACTCTTCGTGAATGGATCCGCTAGATTTTCCGTCGTATCAATCTTTTCAATCGGCCGTCACCTCGTCTAACGATTTCTCGTATGACATGGTACTTTCTCTCTATGTGTTTAGTCGCCTTGTGGGTCCGTGGTTCCTTGAGTTTGCCCGGGTTTGCACGAGTTATCACGATGAAACTATGATACTCTTGGGCAAACCGGTACCACATCTAGATCCATAAGGTAGTTCTTGAACCATCTGACCTCCTTAGAAGCCTCAGGCGGCTACATATTAGGCTTCCATGGTAGAGTCCGCAATGCATCATTGCTTTGCACTTGAGGATCTGACTCCACCTCCCAAGGTAAACACATAGCCCGAGGTTGACTTTTTCTCATCACGGTCGACTTGGAAATCCGAGTGCATATAACGAAGGCATTAGACTATCGCATGGTAAACTAGCCTATAATCTCGAGTCGCACCGGTGCTTGCTTCGGTATATGCTTCTTTGCGGTCAATGAGCTTGTCCGAGGTTAGGCGATATCTAGCTACTATGCCTACCGCATAGCGAGATATCGGGTCTCGTGCATAGCATGCGTACATGAGACTTCTCACGGTGAGCGTAAGGAACTTGTCTCGTTCCTCTATCTCGCTGCGGTCATGGGTGATTGCGTTTTTGGAATCAAGGAGCGCCATGTATGCGAAGGTAGCAATCCTTTCTTGGCGGTCGCATACTAAAGCAGTAATTCGATATCAATGTAAGGCGCTTTGAGATAAGCTCAACATTTTCTTCTTGCGATCTCGGTAAACCTTGATCCCAAGATATGTAGCTGCATCTCCTAAGTCTTTCATTTGAAACGATCGGATAGCCAACTCTTTCGTCGATAGCGACTTCGCGTTGTTGCCAACTAGAAGGATGTCATCTACATAAAGTGCAAGAAATACCACATCACCGTTGACATCTAACGATACACACACTCTCGCTAGGCAACTAGGTAAATCCATAGGACTTTACTACCTCGTCAAAGCGTAAGTTCCATGATCGGGAGGCTGCTTAAGTCCATAAATGGACTCCAAGCTTCCATACTAGATGCTCTTCACCTTTACCACATAACCTTGAGTTCTTTGCATATAGATGTCTCTACCTTCCTCCAGGTAACCGTTTAGAAAGCGGTTTTAACATCCGTTGCCAAACCTCTAGGTTCGAGTGGGCTGCTATAGCTGAAGAATTACGATGGACTTGAGCATTGCTACGGTGAAAGGTCTCATCGAAATCGATGCCCTCAATCGAGTGTGCCCTTCGCCCAAGCAAGCGGCTTTAAAAGCGAAACCTCTCCATCAGATCTCTCTTCCCTCTTGTATATCCACTTACTACCTATGGCTTCCTTGCCATCCGGTAGAGGTGTCTTTCATATACATCCATAGCCGTTATGGACTCCATTTCTAAGTCCATAGCGGTGTGCATAATCTTGCATCAATATCTTGTATCGCCTCCTTGTATGTCCATGGGTCGATTATTGCATGTTAAATCTTTGGGACTAAATCCGAAGATTCACCCACGAACATAAATCGCTCGGGTTGACGAACAACCCTCCCACTACTGACGAGGTTCTCTGAGCACAATAGCGGTGGGTGCGGATACTTGTGGTTCTCTAACACAACTTGCTGTGTAGGTACCACTTATGCAGTCGGTATCTCGATGGAACTCGACCCACTTCAATTTCTTGAAGTATCGGTGTCGATCCCTCCCACTAGACTCGACATCTCGTACCTTTGGCCCTGTCGGTGGTGGAATCGATCATCTTCTAATTCTTGAAGAATGATTTCAACTTTGGACTTATGATTTTCATGTAGTCATCTTCTAAGAATCGAGCATTAGTGCTAATAATGACCTTGATCCTTGGGACTATAGAATAAACCACTTTCGCCTCTAGGATAGTGATAAATGACCTTGCGTCGGATCTAGCTTCCAACTTGTCGACCTTCTTGTTCAACACATGTGTTGGGCTGCCCATATCCTTATGTGGCTTAAAGTGAGGCTGCGCCCAAACCACAACTCGAAGGGGTCTTTTCGGTGACTTGGGCGGTACTAGATTTGTAAGTATACCTTTGTTCTAAGGCATACCCCGAGCGAAATAGGCAATGTAGCATAACTCATCATAGATCTAACCATTTCCAAAGAGTCCTATTTCTTGGCTCGACACACCGTTTTGTTGTGGTGTGCCCGGTGAAAGTCTTGTTTGGGAGGTAATCCACATTTCACTAGATAGTCCATAAACTCGTTCTTGAGGTATTAAGCCGCGATCGAGACCCATGATGACTTGATACTTACCTAGCAGTCTCCACTTCCGCCTTAAACTCTTTGAATTTCTCAAAGCATTCGGACTTCGGTGAAGCGGTATCACGTATCCGTACCTTGAGTGTCGTCGATGAAAGTGACAAAATACTCGTACCTCCACGAGCTTGTGTGGACATCGGTCCACACGGGTCGAAATGGACTAACTCCAACATTTCTTTGGCTCTATAACCCCCGCTTTGAAGGGTCAGTGTCGACATCTTACCTTCTATCACGAGATTCGCGGTGAGGGCGGAGTAACCGTGAGATCACCAACGCTCCATTCTTAGCGGTCTTTGGATCCTATTTAGATTGATGTGACCTAATCTAAGATACCCGGAGAAAAGTAGAGTCATCTTCAAGAAAACTTTCTCTTTTAGGGTTTGATGAAGATGCTGACATAGTTATAGGTATTATGTTTTGCGAGAAATAGTATAAAAGCGAATTATATAAGGTGCCGACACGAGATAACCGTCATTTCTTATGATAGAAACACCACTATCAAAAATAACGAGAATATCCATGAGTAAATAATTTGAAAGCAGAAACAAGGTTCCATGAAAATCCGGCACATATAAGCGTCTTTCAAAACTAAAGCTGTTGTCCCAAAACATAAAAAACATCTCCAAGCGCATGACCGACTTTAGCGCGTTGCCCATGGAATCGTTATCTCGCCATCAAGCAGCTACTTGTCGCGGGAACCCACGCAGGTGTAACAAACATGATCGATTCGCCATTATCTACTACCCGAGAATGGGTAGAACAAGTCGCTAAACATGTTTCCGTTACTAAAGCAAGCAGCGTACCTTGAGCCTTGAGCATAGGGCACTTGGCCAATGCCCAGTCTTACCGCAGCAAAGCACTTGCCCTTCTCCTTTGGCTTCTTCAAGCCTCAGGTGGCAACCATGCTCTTGTTCCCATTACTCCCTATTTCCTTGCCTCTACCACCTTTGGCCGCTTTTCTATTTCCATTTTGGGATGAAAATTTTGGGCCCTTAGATGTGCTTAGCAAGAGCATGTCTCTCTTTTCCCATAACTCCTTCCATAACAACGAGATCATTAAACAGTGACTAAGTGTAAACTCGGTCTTGCTCATGATCGCATTCAGCGAAAGTTCTCAAAGACTTGGGCGATTGTATTGAGGATGATATCGACCTTGGCCCGCCGTGATACCTCATCTGGCTGATCAAGACTATCCATGAGATGAGTCGTGTGGGAGACATGTTCATGGACGAACTTCCTTCTTCCATCTTACACGCCAAGATTTCTCTCATTGTGTGGAAGCGGATTGTCGATCCATTGCCCAAACTTACTCGAGACTTGACCAAATATCGATCGCGTCTACCATCGGCGATCTTTGCGGTCTCAAGCCTTTGGACATCGTAGTCATCATATAGCATTTAGCCATATTGTTTGACTTATTCCAAAGTGCGCCGACTCTCGCTTTCATTGGTCGATCGTCGGTAGGGCATCGGGTTTGGGAGTAGTGAGAACAAACATGTGTTCTTAACGATAAGAACATATTCCATGTTTCGTTTCCACTCGATGAAATTTGGACGGGATAACGGTTTTGTGCGAGCATATTGATAATCGGCGTAAGAGACATATCGAAGCGATAATGTAAACACATAAGCATACGATCGCAAATAATTCGTAACAATAATATTATAACCTTTTGATAAAACAATATTAATTGAAACCTCCAATCGCCCAAGGAATCCCACATGCAAGCCGCGCGTGTGGGCGTTACATGAACCCACCGACCCGGACTAAAATATACCTTTTAGTGGTTTAATTTCAATCCATGTCGACTTATCCTTATGACAAATGAAATTAATGATTGGACCTTACTAGACCACATCACTATCGCAAGAAGGGACTTGGCGGGAAGTTGTACTTGAGGTGATGTCTAAGCAATGACCACAATTTTAACGAGAAAATGAATTCTTAGAATTGGTATACTCACTCGGACCATACCGCTTCAATTCAAATTCTTTGTTATCTCATTTTATATCTATCTCTAGAGAACTTATGAAAATCGCACATGCAAGTTGACAGCGTGTGTGGGCGTTTACATGAAACTCCCACTTCTCAATAGATTTAAAGTTTTATTTAGAAATCTCATCTAACAAACTTATGATAAGCGATTGCAAAACCCGCGCGTGTGGGCGTTTACTCACGGTCGTCTCCTTTGTTTAGAGATCAAAAAGTGGAGGTCTTGACATTTTAATTTGAAAAATTAATTTGTCCGGGTTGCTTGCTTAGTCTTTTTATTCAAAGGTTTGTCCATGCGAGATCACGTAATCCTGGCATGCTTTTCTATAGAACTCGACATGTAAAACATGCTCGAGAATTCTAAAATATGCTTGATAAGCGCGATAAACCTAGCATGCTTACTATGCGCATCCAATTCGTAAAACACTTAAGGTTTGTCGGCGTAATATAAACATACATAACGTACTCTTGCATAATTTAAACATCCACGACATGCATATGAGCGATAAAAATAAAATAAAGCGTTCATGGCGGCCCGATCGTGAAACACTGCACATTTAAATATAATCTATTACATAGATTTACAAGTCTACAATTAAACTTGACAGGCCTCGCGTGCTATGAGGCGCGGACGGATTATCTGGAAAAACGGGTGCGGGCTTGATCGTGCCCCAAATTGTCTTTGGGCAGCTAGGGCAAAGCCGGCCACTGGCTCGACCCTCGCCGCCCTGCCAGCGTGCTCCTCGCATGGTCGCCTCGCGGTGTGAAAGCGACCGCGACCCGTCGAGCAGCGTCTTATGACCTTCCCGAGCGCCCGAGCGTCTGCCGAGGCGTCGTCGCCCAGCGACGAAACTTCGCGACCATGAATGCACTCATGGCCGGGTCGCTTCATGGCCGTAACCGCCCGTCGCCATCGCTAGCTTGGCTCGCTCGCTTGCTCGGCCGTACCTCGCGATCGCTTTCGATCGCTCGATCGCTTCAGCGTGGTGCCGGGGATCTCGTGCTTGTGACGCACGCCACTGCCGCCAGCCGCCCGCGCGATCGCCCTAAGCGACCAAGGCTCGGTCGCGAGATACCTCGAACTTCCGAGAGACTGTTTTTTCCGTCGTTTCGGTTCTTAGTTCTTTCGTCTTCGTTCTTCTTTTACGGATAAGATTTACATAATAAAATCTAATCTAACACGGATTTTCTCGTGGTGTAAAACAAAACCAACAAAACAAGCGAGCGCGATGAGCGACAAATCCTGAATTATAATAACGCAGCGTAATAATCAGCGTGAATTAATCCATGAGCGAGATTACGATCCGGGCTCGATACCAATTGTAGGGAAAGCGTATGTTAACCCTGCGAGGATCCATCTTGGGTGTTTAATTCACCATACATTGATTATAATCCTAGCATGCGTCTATATAATTAATAGCGACACGTTGGGGTTTTCGTGTTTACCTTTGGATCTGTCGAGGGTGGATCGAGCGGGATGAGCGATTGAGCGGTCGAGACTGCGTGCTTTGACCTACGGAGTGTATCCCGGATACCCAAACTCCAGCGTCGGTGAGGACGAGCTATGGAGAATGCGCGAAAATCACCTTTTCTCTGCAAAACTCACGAAATTTTCTCTCTCAAAATTGTGAGAATACCGAAAATTGTCTTGTTAATATGAGCATTCGCTAGAACATTATCTCATACCTTATATTTATAATGCTACCTTAATCCTATATGGAATATTACCATAATCCTATATGGAATATTACCATAATCTATATGGAATATTACCATACTCTTGGGATTATTTCCATACTCTTGGGATTATTTCCATACTCTCGAGATTATTACCATAATCTTATATGGAAAGGATCTATGCATATACCATAAATATAATTATATCCATGTGGATAAAGAGAATAAAATCTTGCCAATTGAGCGATAGGGGAACCGATTTTCCTCGATTCTTTCACGAACTGGATGGGCGACCGAGGATCAATCTGAGGAATAAAGATGGGCCTCAAATAAATTAATTATCTTATGTTCAGCCCGAGAACATAAATTAATTTATAAACATTCGATCATGCCACTAGAGAAGAATGTTGACTTACCCTTTATTACGAAGTTGAGTCGGGCTTGCACTTAGACATTCTGAATCCCGTATTTAAGATATCGAGCGTCCGTTAATCATTTATAGCAATCGATTGGCAAAGCGATTAATAACTTCATTTCTTAAGTAGTACCACTCAACCTTATTATTGTACTTGAGCTAACTCAACTGCGGGGTTTAGTACAATAAACCTTTGAGCTCCTTAAGGGGCGTCATCGTCCCTAGCGGATACGGTGACTCGTCTGAGATAACTAGCGTGACATACTGACACACGCCACCACCCAGATGCGGAGAATCTTGGGTTAGAACATAAACCTCACTCGTAACAAGTCAAAGTGATGGTCGACAACTCATACTCACCTAATACCTTATCGAGGTTTAGATCATCGTGAAGTCACGAGATCTTGGTTCTTCACGACGGTCGAGAAAGAAGAACACATCTCTTTGTGATCCTTGATACGTCGAGGCGTGCCGGCATAGACAAGCAACTAAGTCAAGTCACTTCTTATCTATCTGCGGCCTAAAGCGACAACTCGTCCTTAAGTCGTCTCGGTGTGAAACTTTTATATCTCATTAAAGCGACCAATCATACTGGACTTACGTGATCTTCTACAGCATTGTGATCTAACTTATATATGAGATAAGGGGACACGGATATATGCAATCAAGTATTCAAATCGGATAGGAGATTGTAATAGTGGTAACGAGGAAACATTGTATACAAGCTCAACCAAAGCTGCTTTCGGTATCTGAATCCAACACCACCTTGGCTCTGTCAACCTCAAGCCGTCACTTTTGAAACTCTATGTCCCGACACAATACCTTCTTTTACCATAAAATGGCATTTTCCCGATTTGACACAAGGCATGTATCCTCGCATCGTTGCAACACGGCTAAGATTATCGAGACAAACATCGAAAGAGGATCAAATCTGAGAAAAATCATCCATAAATACCTCCATGATGTTTTCTATTAAACCATGAAAAATTGCCATCATGCACCGGCTGAAATGTGGCTGGTGCATTGCATAACCAAATGGCATCCGTGCGTAAGCGAAGACACCGTGAAGGCGGTAAATCTTGTCTTGTCTTTGATCTTCGGGCGATGGGGATACGATTGTATCGAGTAACCGTCGAAGCGATAGAACTCATGACACCTTGCCAACCTATCTAACATTTGATCAATAAAGGTAAAGGAAGTGATCATACGTGTGGCTGCATTTAATGCTCGGTGAGTCGATGCACGCTCCACCCGATGACCAATCGTGTTGCTATCAACTCATTATTCTCATCCTTGATCTTTGTCATCCTCGCTTTCTTTGAGACAACTTGTGTGGGACTTACCCACTGCATCCGGATATGGCATATATCGTCCGGCGTCTAAAAGTTTGAACCTCTTTTCTTACCACTTCTTGCATAGCGGTTTAATCTCTGTTGAGGTTGCACCCTTGGTCTATTCTCGGATTCAACAAAATTCGGTGCATGCACAAAGGCGGATGATTCCCTTAATATACTCTGCAATGGTCCAACCTATAGCTTCCTTGTATTTCCTCAAAACTACATAAAAGTTTCTCCAATTAGTAGGATTAAGCAAAGCGAAACAATAACCGGGTAAGTATCATTATCTCCCAAAAGCGAATACGAGATGATGCGGTGGTTTCGGTTCGAGGTTTGGGTGTATCAAGTGGTTTCAACTTCTTTGGTTTCTTCTCTGGCGATGAACTTTTCTCAATGCCCCCGTCCATGATCGATGAATATCCAAGTCTGAGACACTGTTTAGAAAGCGGGGGTGGTATCAAGCACAGATAAATATTCTAAAATTTCATCACAAGCTTAATCTAGATCATTATAAGAAAGCAGAATTTCTTATACCTTTATTACTAGCTTATCGTCTTTGGTGGTAGAAAAGGTGTGAAATTGGTGATTGAGCAACAATCCTCGGAATCGAGTTATCATGTCTCTTGATGGCATCATAAATCGAGATTTTGAGCTCCTCCTGTTCAACCTAAAAGTTAGATCACCATCCGCACATCAATTAAAGCTCGACCGGTAGCTAGAAAAGGTCGACCAAGATTAATGGTGATTGTTATCTTGAGGCATATCAAAATCACAAAATCGTGAGGAAAGACAAAATCTTGAATTCTTACGAGAACATCTTCAACAATTCCCTTAGGATAAAAAGCAGGACACATCGACCATCAATAAGGATATTGTGGTTGGTTTCATCTCGCCGATCTCCAAGCAGTTGAAAATTGAAAGTGGCATCAAGTTAATGCTTGCTCCCAAATCACACAAAGCGTTAGGAAAGTATACTCTCCAATCACGCACACAAAGTAAAGCTTCACGGGTCTTTTTTGTTTGAGTGGCTGACTTCCTCTGGATTATAACCTGCATTCTTGAGAAAGATTGATTGTCTCGAATTTACCCGACTTCTTTTTGCTTTCTCTGCATCTTGAGAATTTAATATATCCGGGCATATCTCGAGCGCATCAAGGAGAGGTATATTGATATTTACTTTGAAACATCTCCATAAAGCGGGTGAGCTTGGCATCGTATTTTACTTTCCTAAGCGGCGAGGAAAGGTCTTTGTTGGAATAATGCGATTGGTCTTTCACGCCCCAGCGTGAATTCGCGACTGATGGCCTCTGTCGCCTCTCGCGAGCCATTCTCTCTTTCTTGGCTCGCGATCAGCGTTTCCCTCGCCGCCCGCGCTGTTGGTCGCGATGTTTCCTCGCGATGATGAGTCGCGAGGTCCTCCCATCACGGGCTCGCGATGCGCTCTCGCGAACTTTTCGCGATATTGAGTAGCGATGTCTTCTTTCTCTTCGGCGATGATTTCTCATGAAATCACCTTAATTCGGCGCCTCTTTCTCATGAAGCTCACTCATGAGCATGAATTCGGTTCAAGGCCTATTCGATCTTCTCGCATCCCTTTCATACTCGGATGATTTATATAAGATTTTCCACTTTAAATGCGAATGGCATTCACATGATTACGGGGTGTCGATTTTCGGATTACGCTCTGTATTACTTGAAATTGACCACGCACTTTTGTGAACCCGGCTCTCTCATTGGCCATACTGCCCTATTTGATTTTCCACCATCTTGAGTTGTTTTCAATCAGTAGCGATGTTATTGATGGAATTGTGATACTTTCAACACATTTATTCGATGCCCGTCTGCATATCGAGTGTTGTTTGGGCCACGGCTTGTTGATGATTTCTTTGCAATTTCTTTGATTACTCACTAGAGTTCTTGCAACATCTCTTGACCTTAGGCTTCTTTGGCTCCACAATGACTCCATTATTCTGGTGAACCGGTGGTGGTTCTTTTGTGCATTCTGAAGCATTTCCATAGGACAAATTAGGGTGATTTCTATTACTCGGATGATCTGTTGGTTGCACTGATTTCCTTGGAAGCCTCGACTCTGAAAATTATTCCTCGATTCACAAAATTAGCCTCTTGATTATCTGTGCCATTAAAGCAGATTATCTTGGCTTTCTTTTCTTTCGCATTCACATTTGCGAGGCTTTGAACTTTTCTGAGATCATCATGTATTTACTATCCACCTCGGTGGCGCAACTTCGTCTTCTTGGTGCCTCTCCATGACCAGCGATAGTACATTAGATGCCATCTCCTCAATTATCCTCAGACGCTTCGTCTATACTTGGTTTGAGAAGGCATATCTCGGTGAAGCATCTACAATACTTGGTGTTGATAGTTAGACCCACTTTGTAGGGCGTATTTGCCTGCTTGATTCGGAGAATAACCATGTTGTGGACATTTCGCGGAGACTTACGAGATCTTTCGAGGGCTTCAACAATGACTCTCCCGAATTGTGAAATGAAATCTCGGCCAATGATTTTACGAGCACTTAGCGGTGGAAAGTATTTAGATAGAAATTTCTATAAAATTGCTCCCATGTACTAATTCACGATCTGTCTAATCCCTTGAACCATTCTTTAGCTTGGTTTCTCAATAAAACACAAACATCCGCATTCGGATGGCATCGGTAACCTCCAGTTACTGCTTGATTGTATCCTTGAGATATCGAGCAGCCTCTAAATGTGCATTAGGGTCTTGATAACCACTACACCAATGTTCATTGTATCATACTAATGAGGCGAGCTTAAGCTCGAAATTATTCGCATTAACATTCGGCCCCATCCTCCACCTTGGAGCAGATCCGTCGGTGGCTTTGTACATGTGATTCAGCAGATGCAGGTGGTGGTGTACCACAATCAGCCCGTCGGTTATTCAGCATGGGTTGGCTTTGAATTCTGCCGACATTCCTCTAACTCGGTTATCCGCTCATGGCACGATGCATGCGCCATTGTTAAGTCTTCTTTCGGCTCTCCCTCTTATGGGATCTTTCAATCTCAAGATCTAAAGGAATAATTTCTTTCCTTTGAGATCTTGTAATCATCTACTACCGAGGTATATAAAACAAAGTCGAACTAAAAGTAACTCGAAATAAAACAATATTTTATTTTATTTTTAAGCGCTTTGAATTAATAACTACAATCCATAAAATTATCCTTGTGAAATCTAAGCAGGTCCCGACAGCGGCGTAAAATTTGATAGCTAATATTCCCTACCAAATAAATGATAGTAAAGCAAGTATATATATATCGTATCCACGGGGCTGCGACTCGAGAACACGACAAGTAATTAACACGAATCTTTATTATTATCCGGCAACAAAATCAGAGAGGATATTATAAAACTAGACTCGAGAAAATAAATAAGGAATAAAACCGAGATATGAAAAGTGACCACAAGGGATGTACTTAACCTAACGATTCACACAATTAACCTTATTAATCATTTACCAATTTAATCCACATTCGGATGAAGGATCACTAATGTAACTATAGTTCCTTGAGACGACCTATAGTAGTAGGTTAGCCTAAACTCTATCTCCGTCGGGTCTCGAGAAGTAAGCTAATTGCAAGCCACAAAGATTTAACCTCCTCAACTCCCCTATCTCGAAGTCGGGTCTCAAAAGCTGTATTATGAATTGAAGATATCGATTATGCAATTAATTCCATGAGACATCAATCACATAACTAGCATGCATTAATATTGGCGAGATACCAACACATGAAATTAAAGCGAGAATCATAAATCATGAATGGGACGAGCAACGGTATCAACGGATCGATCATATAAATCTAGTCGGACATCTGAACCACAGGATCGTCTGAAATTAGCTCGCATAATTAAAATAACAAAACAATAAATAAATAAGAATAACATAATGAATTAACTAAATAAAACGTAGAATTCATGAAGAACAATTGTAGCGACTTGAATTGGAAGAAAAACCAATTCTAAAACTAAACTATGAAATTGGAATGAAAATACTTAAAGTAAAAAGCTAAACTAAATTAAGCGGAAAAGAACTTGCAAAAGAAAATAAAGAAGAATTTGTGTTACGCTATGGAATGGTGTGAAAACAAGCATCTCTCTCTTTTATAATGAATTGCGAGCTCCGCTCTGGTTCATGCTAACACAAGCCTTCTCCATCTCGGATTATGATTAGAATTGTACACGGAATATGAGTGCGCCTCATGAGGCGCACTCTCTCTTTCTATGCAAACATTGGTCGCGATAGCTAGGCGCGATGTGCCTTCGCCGAGACTTAGCGATCTTCCATCAGCGATAGCGAGTTGCGATAAGCGTGTCATGACTCTCCACTTTTGCGCCACGATAATCACTTGCCATGACGTCCGTCGCGGTGTTGGTAGCGATGCGGGTCACGAGTCGTCCATTTTGCGCGCATTCAACATTGCCTCATGGTATTCATCAGCGGTAATTATTCAGCGATAGGCGTGTCGAGCGAAAGATTTACGCATTCTCGCTCGAAACGATCGCGAGTGTTGCTTACGAACTCGAATCCTTTATGCGTGTGTGTGTTCCATTTCGAGATAAAACCTATGCTAAAACAACACAAACTACACGGCATCATATCTTTCAAAACATTGAGAAATATAACATAAATGCATTCAACCAATCAATTATCACTTAGAAATAGGACAAATATAACGATAAAACATGTAAAAATGAAACATCATATATCCAAGATGTTCACATATGTATGAGGCAGAAGTGAAATATTCATTAGAAAAACAAATGTTTTATTGAATATGTAATCAACATCGTATTTTGGCAAAACAATGAAGGGACTAACATGATCTTGATCTTAAATCGAAGCTATGTAAAGTACATCAGCCAAATGAGTGATGTGCCGAGTTGGGGATAAGTGCACGGATAGGTGAGCTGACTTGTAAGCCCTTTTGCGAGGTCTCGTGAGCAGCGGTATAGGCCTTCCATGTCGGATCCGGCTTGTTAAGGCGCTTTCATTCTGCTGGCTTCATTATTTCGTGGGGCGAGTCGTCTACTTGGGCCTTGAGGCTTTGACCTTTGTTTGTAGTGCAGTGCGACTGGCCCTTGTACTTGGCTTCGTTTATGAATCGACTCATGGCTTACTCATCGAGGAGCATCAAGGTTGGTGCAGTCTTATCGTTCGGCACGGTCGAAGTGGAGAGTGCGAGGCTTGGTGCGCCCGATCTCGGCCGGTATGGCGACCTCGGTGCCGTGAACCCGGTGAAAGGGTTTCTCGTGCGAGGTCGAGGTGTTGTCTGTGGGACCCGGAGGACTTGAGGAGATTTTCAGCCCAATCACCCTTAGCTCGGTCAGCCTTTTCTTGATCCTTGTATGATCGTGCGGTTCGTCACCTCGGTCGACCATTCGCCCCTGGTGTCGACCGAGGTGACGTTACTCGATCTGGGCTCTCACACCACTCCTTGAAATTTTTATCGGCTGAGTGCGTGCCGTTGTCGAGATCGAGAATGCGGTATACGCGGCGGCGGACTATATTTTTCCACGAAGGTGCGAGATCCTCACGCTTGTGAGGCTCGAAAGTGGCTCGGCCTCGACCCGTTTTGTGAAGTAGTCTATGGCTACGACTAAGTATCGAAGCTGACACGGTGCTCGGTCGAGCGGACCAACGATGTCGATCCCCATTGCATGAAGGCCACGGGCTCTGCGGTTGCTACTCGGATCGATTTAGGGCTTTTTGACCGTGGAGTGAAGGCGCGCGGACGCACGGCGAGCTCGGCGAGATCTTGAGCGGTGAGCCCGTAATATCCGGACCTCGGCGTCTTCTTTGAGAGAGCTCGCGACCCGATATGGCTTCATAAGACCCTCATGGATCTCATTGAGCGTGGTCGAACCTTACGGCCGAGGCACCTAAGGAGGGTTGAAGGTAAGACTTCCGGTAGAGTGCGCCCCGTGTATGAGTCTTACGGGATTTCGCCATCATCTTTTTGGCTTCGAGCGATCTTGAGGTAGTGTGTCATCTTCGAGATAGGCCTTTATGGGAGACATCGGATTCGGCTCTATCTCGGTGATGATGCGATGTGAGACTCATTATGTAGGAATGAACCTCCCAGCAGGTGGACTTGTGATGTGTGACTAACTTCTTTGAGGGCGTCATTGGTACATTTTCCCCGTGGAGTTCGATGAATCTTTGATACACGAATGAGTCGTCATCTCTTTGCTTTCTCAGTCTTGCTATTCGATCCTCCTTGGCCTCGTGTCTGCCTGGGACACGGTTTACCGACACAGGAGTCTCGAAGATCTGGACATTGTCACTTTCAATTCACTGCGGCGAGTCACGAGATCGGTAACTTCATACTCCCACCTCATTGTTGGTGGTCGGGAGAGTGGCCAGGGAGTGGGTCACTTCTTGTTTGTCGGGGCGAGGAGGAGGATGCTGCTCATTGCCCGTTTGCATGAAGCTCGGTCACGTGCGTGCCTTAGCGGTTATCGGGCTGTGAGGACGGATTCCTCATTGAGGGGGCGTGGGGGCGACCTCATTTGGTAGAGTCGACCTCGGTGAATTTGGCTTCCAGGGAAGTCGGTGAGCTGCCACTTTTATGGCGGTGCAGGGGAGTGCTGAGATGTCGTGCTCGGCGAGCTCGAGTGCCCTTGACTATGCGTCCGGATGACTACGGCTTGGACAAGACTTGTCTCAAGGTAGGTCGGTTAGTGCACAGACAGAATAGGCTTGGAAGTAAGGTCGGGCGTCGCTTGGCGTTCGCCAAGGCAGTGCTACCTTTTCGAGGTGGTGTACCTGATCTACGGTCCTTGAGCTCGGTTAATAAAGTAGATGGGAGTTGTCGTCCTCCATCTCGCACCAATACATGCGATGGCCTCGTCGGCGGCTAAGCTGCCGGGCGGAGAGGGTCGGCGGTCGGCGAGATACTCCTTCCAGGTGCGGCGACCTGGTGTTCTTCGCGCCGGTAGTCAGGAGCTCTCTCGGGATCTTGAAGAAGGGAAGGCGCTGGCGGCTCGAGATAGGAATCTGCTGAGGCGGCAAGGCACCGGTGAGTTTGTGGATCTCGCGGATGGTCGCTTGCTGCATGCATGAAACCTTGCCTTCACCTTGGTGGGATTAGCCTTGAGCCCTCTTGAAAACCAGCATCGAGGAACTTGCGGTCTTCACCATAAATGTACATTTACGGGGTTGAGTTTGAGTTGGCCGACACGAGAGGCTGGAGAATAGTTACGAGGTCGTCGGCGCGATTCTCTGTTTTTGACTCTTGACGCGATGTCCTCAGCGTGAACCTCAGCGATCGCAATGTGATCTTTGAATACGGCGTCCACCATCCTTTGATAGGTTGCCCAGCGTCCTTGGACGAGAAGGGCGTCTTCCGATCTGTAAAGACAGAAGTCGGTGATGAATCTGTCTTTGGGCGTCCTCGGGCTCATCGAGGACTTGGTGGTACCCTTTGTATAGATCTAGGAAGTTGAAGGTCTCATGGCCCTGATGCCTCCACTTTTTGTCGAT